>JBBBDQ010000347.1:2595000-2652500 GCA_037127315.1 Ascarosepion bandense
CTCCAAAGTAAAAGTTGCTTTACTCTGATTGGTCCACATTGTACAGACAATAATGCCTCCCTGATGAAAGAGGTCTTGCTTGTTCTTAACCTTTTAAAGCCATTCATTTCGAAATAACAACATCACTTGAAAAGACACAAAAAGTGTCGAAACAAAATAGCTACTTTTGTAGTGATATTATAACATATCAAGGTTATAATTTATTAATAAATATTATTATTATATATATATATATATATATATATGTGTGTGTGTGTGTGTGTATCGAGGCAGCAGATAATTTTCTAAACATATACTGTTAAATATAACAGGCAATGAATGTCTATTATGTTTAATCATGAGTCGTTCTAAACATTTTATTTTGCCTTTAATTTCTAGGGAAAATAAAGACAAAAATTGTTCAACATTTGGATATTTATTATTATGCTGGTTATAAGCTTTCGGCTCACATGAGCCATCTTCATTATGCTTTAAACCAGCATAAAATGTTTAGAATATATATATATATATATATATATATATATATATATATATATATGTGTGTGTGTGTGTGTGTGTGTGTGTGTTTGTGTGTGTGTGTGTGTGTGTGTGTTGCGATGAATAAATTGTCTATGAAATAACACTGGTATCTTATTTTAGCAAATATATCAACCGTAATTCGACTTCGGATTTCCAATTTCTCGTTTAAAGCCGACATCCATGCACCATAACGCACATCAAACCAGTAAACATAGACCATAAATTAAAAACAAAAACACACATGAACTGATGATTGCGCTTAAGCGTGAAACAGACTGTTGCTGGTGGCTGTTGACTTCACCGTCCGCTTATATACATCTGATCATGTTCAATTAAACAACATTTCTTAAAAAAACAAAGCCATGTAGGTAATATTGAACTAATAACTACACATGTTAGTCCATAATACAATAATATTCACTCATAAAAACAGTAAAAGGAACCTTCAGATATTGGCGCCAACCACATTAATTCAAATCAGCCCACACTTAATAAAATCACATTTCAATCTGATCATAATACATTACATTGCATTTAGACATACGGTTCTGTTAACATTTCGATCTCTCACGTGGTGTGCCGTCATAGAACCTTATTACAAATTTACGACCCGCGTCTGCAATTCGGTGACTGTTATCATTGCATAGCAACATTTTATGTCAGCGCAAGATAATATCCTCTTTGATGGTAGATAAGTTAAAACTTAATTCACCACCGTTAACTTTTTTTTCTCTCTCTTCTTCAATTGGAGTAGATAGACTAAACTATCGCCCGGTTCACACTCCACCCACATCTATTGAACAGGTGTAGAGGCTCATCCCTTGTTCCCTGTTTAGGATGTGGTTTCCGATTTTCTCTTCCAATCTTCACTTTTTCTTTTTTTTTCAATTGGAGTAGATAGACTAAACTATCGCACAGTTCACACTCCACCCACGTCTATTGAACAGGTGTAGAGGCTCATCCCTTGTTCCCTGCTTAGGATGTGGTTTCCGGTTTTCTGTCTTCTAATCTTTTCACTCTTACGTAGCCCCAGGCACATCAGTGGCGTCACCGCCTGCTCGGGTGATATGATTAGAAAAAAAAAAGATATCTTTATGTAATCACTCTAAATTTGGCTCATATGAAGGATGTGCGTTGTCGTACAGTGGATATCGGCTCGGAACGAGAAGCCGGGGAGCCGAGTTCGAATTCCAGCTGAATCCATTGTATTCACTTACGCACAAATACCCTTAGGAAAGGTATTAATCCGTCTCTTCCTTCCAGTTATGGGTTAAATAGCAGTACAGATTGGGTTCTATAGCCTTGGTCGGCAACCAGTCTACCGCAGAAAGCAATGGCAACCTACTGCGGGATAATCTTCTGCCCAGTCAGTCATGTCTCTTTCGAGACATGATCGCCCAAGCGTGTATCACGTATGGCACTTAACTGACTGAGCCGAAAGCTTAGAACCAGCATAATAAAAAATATCCAAATGTTGGATAATTTTTCTTTATTTTCACCTGAAATTAAAGCCAACATATGATGTTCAGAACGGTTCATGATTAATAATAACATGCATTCATTGTCTGTTATATTTAACAGTATATGTTATGAAATATATATATAACGGTCATGTCACGTTGGATACACCGGTTCCCGCTCGATCACCGAAGTTAAGCAACGTTGAGCCTGGTCAGTACTTAGGTGGGTGACCACTTGAGAATACCAGGTGCTGTTAGCACTCACGGATGTGCGGTGGATGTCGGCTTGGAGGGGGAAATCGGTGAGCCGAGTTCCAATTTCAGTCGAGCACGCTGCATTCACTTGCGCACTGGTACCCTTGGGAAAGGTATTAATCCGTTCGTTCCCTCCAATTATGGGTTAAATAATTGAGGTCTGCTGTTCGTGCGATTTGTGGCAGTCATCTGCACCAATTGTTTGTTATCAGCAGTTCCAACTACACAATGCCTTCACCACTATAAACAAATCTCTGTGTGGTTGTCTTGCTGGAAAAAGGTTGGACCATCATACGTTGAACGCGACGGGAGAATCCATTATATATATATATATGCAACTTTTCTTAAAATTGACAAAGAAGGTATCATCATTACGTTTTTGTATAATTTTTTGCGTAAGTTACTTTCTCTTTCACGTTATTTTTTTCCGAACACTTTCGGTTATTATTTTAGATATTATCAAGGAAGAGTTTTTCTTATTAATATGCTTTCATTATATTTACTTTTTGGTGGAGGATGTGGATGATGTTATCATATTATGAGAATAATCCAACACCCAATAATAAAACCTACAAAAACGGCAACAACTTGCTTAGCGTTTTCGAATTATAAAACACACATATGACTATACAAAAATGCATAAACCCTATGCATATTCAGTTATAATTAAAATGGAAATGTATGTAAAATCTTTACTATAGTACAAAAATAGGCATTTTTTGAAACCTGCATAAAAAAGTAGATTTCCAAGTTGTATATATATATATATATATATATATATATATATATATATATATATATATATAAGAAAAAATTAAGATAGACGCGTTATTTCATGGTAATTCGGAAGTATAGGCCTATTCCAGGCGAGCCATCTTCAGCTTCCGTCTTTATTCAACGACGGATTCTACATGAATGGGATTCACAACGACCTAATCCGGCGAATAAAAAATAAAGAACAAAAAATAAAAACATATAAGATGATGAGAATATAACTGTCGCTCCTCTAAAAAAGAAAATAAGAACAATCCATCCGTTTGTCTAACCCACAGAGATTCCTCCATAATCATCGGTCAGTGTCGAGTCGACGAAAGTTCGAGGGTAGCGGGTGGATCAGACGAGAAAGAGGGAGTGATAAAGAAAAGAGAAGAAAGGAAAGAGAGGAGAGAGGGGGAAATAGAGCTTTACATCCTTAATTTTAAGGAACCTCATTATTCTATTTAGATTTGTTTGTTTTAACTTGTATTTTTTTGTCTTTAAAGATATGCGTCCAGCGATCAGTGTCAGAGAAAGTTCGAGGGTAGCGGGTGGGTCAGACGAGAAAGAGGGACTGATAGAGAAAAGAGAAGAAAGGAAAGGAAGGAGGGAGGGAGAAATAGAGCTTTACATCTTTAGTTTAAAGGAACCTCAATATTCTATTTAGATTTATTTGTTTTAACTTGTATTTTTTTCCTTTTTACAAATGTATTAATATTAAGGTTTTCTCGTTTAAAATATAGTGCTCGTAATATTTTTTTCTCTAAAAATGTATTATCGGTAATATTTAACAGTGATGTATGGCTGGAATTAATTATCATCAGAAATGTATTGCTGGTAATAATTTTCCTTCAAAATGTATTGTTTGTAATATTTTTCGACAGAAAAATTTTTTTTCCGGAAATGTATTGCGAGTAATTTTTACTACAAGCCCTTTATGTTTAGAATAATTTCGGAACTTATTCAGAAATTATAGCTTTAAACAAAGTTTTGAAAAAACAAATTCATTTAAATTTGACTAAAAAATCAATTTTGTAGTTTTTGTTAATACAAGAAAGAGATCAACAAAGAATGCAAGATCTTTACACATAAATCTATTGCAGGTAATTTTCTCACAAAGCCCTTTATGTTTCAATCACATTCGAAACTTATTCAGAAACAATAAAAATAATAATAGGTTTAAACAAGTTCAAATCATCACTTTCAAGTTTTCTTGGATTTTTTCAGTGAAGAGAGAGAGAGAGAGAGAGAGGCAGAGAGAGAGAGAGATAGAAGTAATAATTTACACTTTGATTTAAAAGAAACCAAATTATTCTATTTAAATTTATCTATTTAAACTTAATTTCTAAGTCTAAAGAATTAAAAAATTAAAAATTAAAAATATAAATAAAGTTACATATTATCAATTATTTGGTTAACAGTACAACAAATATAATAATCATTTAAAATATAGTGCTCGTAATATTTTTTCTCTAAAAATGTGTAGGAATGAACCAAAATGACCTCAGGTCAGATACTACTACCATGCAGAGAATACATTGTTTCTTTTACCTTCTCTGTCTCTAAATAACTCCCAAGAACTAAGATACCCAAATCTATTCCCTTTTCTTTCTCTGCTACTATTTCTCTTTCCCCTACTCTCTCTATCTCCCTGACCCATGCTTGACCTAAAGGATTGGCCAGTCTCTCTCTGGCTTCTAAGCAGGCAACATGTGTTCTGTTGCCAGCAGACACTTAACACGAAAGTATGTAAAAATAAGAAAATAAAATATTCCTCTCAACGCTAATATTTGTATCCACTTCTTTGTCAATTCTACCCACAAAGATACCAAAATATTACAATGGTGACCCCGACAAAAAGGACATTACAACCTCAAGAAACGAAATAATTTTACCAGGACTGAAAGGAAAGAAACACATTTTGGAGTTTTCAGGAAAATATGCAAGTAGCAGTTAATTTCACGTCACAAACGTTTTTAAAGAGAACCTTTGACGTAAGTAAAACAAACTACATTTTTTCCACCCCTCTTCATCCAAAAAAAAAAAATACTTGAATATATATATTTTTACATACAAAAAAAAATGGAAGAAGCCTCCTTACAACAAATTACAATAAAAACGCCGGAATTCATGTAAACGGCAGTGAATGGCTGGTTTTCCATTCTGGAAGCCCAATTCCATTTGCGGAATATTACAAATTCAACAACAAAGTTTTATACGGTCATATCATCTCTGCCTGCAGAGGTGGTAGCTAAAATACCATATCACATTTTAGACGCAAAGAACTATGAGGAACTAAAATGCTCCTTAATTGAGGCTAATGAAAGAACAAAGCCTGAGTTGCTAGACAAGTTAATGTCTACCAAAACAATTACAGGCTGTCCATATGCATACCTTCAAGAGATGCTTTCTATAGCTAAAACGATAGGTGTCGGCGAAGAAATTGTTCTTCACAAATTTCTACAGGCATTACCCGCAACAATTTCGCCCGTCATTGCCTCCCAAAAAAACTAAATTCATCCCAATAGGAAAACTAGCGGACGAATTAATGCCCTTATTAAATAACATGAACGGAACAGCAACAGCATTCTCCACTCAACAGCACACAGAAAGGAATAAAAACGTCCGTATACCGATAGGAATAAAACCCTACTTCCCAGACCAAAAAACTAAAATATGCAGAGCACACCTCTACTTTGCCGAGCAAGCAAGAACTTGCAAACCGTGGTGTAAATATCCAAAGAAGCAGAACATCAAAATTTTACCAAGCTCGCGTCCACCCACACCACCACTAACAGCCTCGGAAAACTAGTAGCGCGAACCATGTCTGTCCCCTTGAGTTCGCCGCTACTACAAATCAAAGCACGTTTACGGACAACCGTATTACAATTTATAGTAGACACTGGTGCAAGCCTCTCAATAATACCGGCGTCCGCGTTAAAAGGCGTGACGTTATACCCAACACCAGTATCACTCACCACTGCCAACGGAGAGAAAATTCAATGCCACAGCCAAGCTAACCTGGAGATTGCAATATCGAGCTTAAGAAGAACCTTTTCATGGACATTCATGGTCGCTGATATCACCAATCCCCTCCTCGGAATTGACTTTCTAAATAACTTTGGCCTCACTATCGACTGCAAAAACAGGACAATTTATGACCCAGCAACAACCACTAAAAAGAAGTTGTTAGTAAATACTACTGCTTCTGTAAATGTGGTCATAAAAGAAGCAAATATACCCACATTTATAAAAAACAGCTTAGATAAATAACCAAAAATTATCTCTCCTCACACCAACAAAAACAATACCTACTGCGGTGTTTACCACAGAATCGACACAGGTAGTCACTCACCAGCTTTTGCTAAATCCAGACAACTGTCTGCTGAAAAGCTGACTACTACAAAAGAAGAATTTAAGAGACTAATAAATGAAGGAGTAATAACCCCTTCAGACAGCGAATGGTCAAGCCCACTACATCTAGTACCTAAACAGAGTGAAGGATATCGCTGCTGTGGAGACTACCGCGCCTTAAACAGTATCATTAAAAGTGATAGATACCCCATCCCTAATATTAATTCTTTTACTGCTAAACTCGCTGATAAACAGCGATTTTCAAAAATTGATTTAATTTCAGCCTATCACCAAATCAAGATGCACCCCAATGATATTCCAAAAACTGCAGTTATTTCACCAATGGGACTTTATCAATATGAATTTATGCCGTTTGGATTAAAGAATTCTTCGGCTACTTTTCAAAGATATATGGACAGAATCTTTCGAGATACCGATTGTGTCTTCGTATATATCGATGATATCCTCATCTTCAGCGATGACGAACAATCTCATAAAAATGATATTGACACAGTGTTTCGAATTCTACAAGAAAACAACCTAAAAATATTACTCTCCAAATCGATTTTCAACGTAACAGCCCTTGACTTCTTAGGCTTTAGAATTAACTCAAAGGGAATTACACCAACTGCAAATAAAGTAAAAGAAATAGAATCTTTTCCGTGTCCTAAAGATGCTAAAAGCCTACGCAGATTTCTTGGTATGGTAGGATTTTACAGAAAATTAATACCAGGATTCGCAAAGTTAGTTTTTCCTTTATCTGAGAGAATACGACTAACACCGAAAGGATTAATCACCTTGAATACATTAGAAAAAGAATCCTTCTCTACCATGACTAAAATATTGGGTAAGCTAACGGAATTACCCCATTCTCAACCAAGTTGTACACAATATCAACTGGTCACGGTCAGCAGCAAATATGCAGTAGGTGCTGCCTTACATCAAGTCGTTAATGGAAACCCTATACCAATAGGATTTTTCTCGAAGAAACTAACAGCAACGCAGACAAGATATTCCACTTTTGATCGTGAACTTTTAGCAGCGTATTTGGCTGTATTACATTTTCGCCACCTCATAGAAAGTCGCGAAGTATTACTTCTAACAGACCACAAGCCAATATGCGGCGCATTTCACAGCCTAAAACCAGCAAAATCGGATAGGCAACAAAGACAACTAGCCATAATCACAGAATTAATCTCAGATATTGCCCATGTGAAGGGTGATCAAGATGTAGTAGCAGATTGTCTATCACGCCCAACATTTGCTGTACAGATCGATATGTACGACCTCCCAGCACTTGCAGATGCCCAAACAGCAGATACTGAAATACAGTCCTTCCCAGAATTAAAAAAATATACAATATCTGGAAAAGACCAATTTGTGTTGTGTGATACATCAACGTCATACCCCAGACCTTTTGTACCATGCACACTAAGAAAATCCATCTTCGATAGTTTGCATTCAGTGTCACACCCAGGTATAAAATCATCTATAAAAATGATTAAGGCTAGGTTTTACTGGCCTAACATGGATAAAACCATCAAAGAATTATGTGAATCATGCACATCTTGCCAACAGGCAAAAATATATAGACACACAAAATTGCCAGTACAAACATTGGAAATACCGTCATCAAGATTCCACACTGTACACATCGACATAATTGGACCTCTACCGCCAGCAAAATGTTCCAACAATCCCTACATTAATCCATGTCGATATATTTTAACATGCATAGATCGAACCAGTCGAGGGATAGAAGCGCAACCCATAGCAGATATTACGGCACAAACTGTTGCAGAAGCTTTTGTAAATACGTGGATTACTCGCTTTGGTGTCCCACTTCATGTCATAACAGAGGTACACAATTTGAAAGTGAATTATTCATGGAATTATCAAAAATTATCGGATTCTATAGGCTAAGAACAACGTCATATCATCCACAATGCAACGGACTTATAGAAAGAGCTCACAGAACCATCAAAGCAGCTATAATGGCCCGAAAAGCATCTTGGATTTCAGCCCTACCAATTGTTCTCTTGGGAATTCGAAGTATTCCCAACTGCACTAATTTTTCCCTTTTTATGCGGTCACAGGTGCAAAAATGTTATTGCCTAATGATAGATTCGGAAAACCCAGAAACAGTCACACAAGATTTTACTAGAGAACTACATAAAACCATGGCAAAATTTGACTTGACTGACTTTTCAAACAGAGAAAAATCAACACAAAAATCTTACGTACCAAATCAACTGCAAACCTGTAAAAAAGTTTGGATTAGGATAGACCGCGTTCGAAAGCCGCTAGAAGCACCCTATTCAGGTCCTTACACTGTACTCGAGCGAACACCAAAATATTTCCTTATAGAAACTAATCCAAACACGCATACACAAGTTTCAATAGACCGTTTAAAACCTTACATTGAAAACAAGCAAAAATGTACACAAAATGCAACAACCAACAAAAATAAAGAGCCTGATATTTTACCTCCTGAAGAAGTACAGGAACATAAAATAAAGACATCAAACTCTGGTAGGAGAGTCAAATGGAAAAAAGATAATGAATACTTTTATTATTATTAAAAAAAAACAAAAAAAAAACACTCCGTTATCTGGTAGGAGAGTATTGCAGGAATGAACCAAAATGACCTCAGGTTAGATACTACTACCATGCAGAGAATACATTGTTTCTTTTACCTTCTCTGTCTCTAAATAACTCCCAAGAACTAAGATACCCAAATCTATTCCCTTTTCCTTCTCTGCTACTATTTCTCTTTCCCCTACTCTCTCTATCTCCCTGACCCATGCTTGACCTAAAGGATTGGCCAGTCCCTCTCTGGCTTCTAAGCAGGCAACATGTGTTCTGTTGCCAGCAGACACTTAACACGAAAGTATGTAAAAATAAAAAAATAAAATATTCCTCTCAACGCTAATATTTGTATCCAATTCTTTGTCAATTCTACCCACAAAGATACCAAAATATTACAAATGTATTATCTGTAATATTTAACAGTGATGTATGGCTGGAATTAATTATCATCAGAGATGTATTGCTGGTAATAATTTTCCTTCAAAAATGTATTGATTGTAATATTTTTTGACAGAAAATTTTTTTTTCCACAGAAATGTATTGCGAGTAATTTTTACTACAAGCCCTTTATGTTTAGAATAATTTCGGAACTTATTAAAAAATTATAGCTTTAAACAAAGTTTTTAAAAAAACAAATTCATTTAAATTTGACTAAAAAATCAATTTTGTAGTTATTGTTAATACAAGAAAGAGATTTCAGTGAAGAGAAATCTCTCGAGGGAGGCAGAGAGATAGATAGATAGATAGATAGAGAGAGAGAGAGAGAGAGAGATAGAAAGAGATAGAAGTAAAATTTTTCACTTTTATTTAAACAAAAATAATAATGCCGTATACATTTAGTACTAAGAGGAACCTATCTTTGCACACCCACCCCTCATATACACACGTAAATGCGTGCATAATTTCCTTCATACACACATGCGTATACCCATATATGCCCACGTACGCAGATACATATATGCACCTACGAACGCGCACACATATATATACGCACTCAAGTACCAGCAAAAACAAATATGTTACCAATACATTAAAAAAAATAAAAACAACTTTTTAACATATATTACAATGGTTTACATTTAAACAATTAACATATATCACAATGGTTTACATTTAAACAATAATGAAAGGTGGGGGCTAAAAGATTAACATAGATTGAACTGGCTCCTGTGTCTACATTTAAACACCAGCACCTTCCTCAAGTTCAACAGATCCAACTGGTTTGTGTCTGATGATGGTTATTTTCTCATCCAGACATAACTTACAGCACTCTCTGAAATTTGTGGGTGTGTATGATTTTTTAACTATGCTCCATTTAATTATGGGGGTTAGGTTATGGTCTTTCAAATACCAGAGATACTTCGACAGGGCTGTTTGTTGTTTCGGTTCAGGGTTGGAAAATTAGTGCGAGTGGTTATATAGTTGTTGTTTCCAAGCCCCTGCCGAAATACCAATGTAGTATTTTATTAACTTTATGTTTTCTTTAGGGTATATCATGGCCTGATATACCACCCGCTCCATCATACACTCACCACCATAGGGCAATCATTTTTAATCCTACAATTGCATTTTGTAGTGTTATCGCAATGTCCAGTTGTATTATTGATGTCTAGTGAATTTCTGGCAACCTCAGGGTTGCTTTGGTTGGGAGTTGTGGAGCTGAGGCTGGCTCGGCTGGTGGTAGTTCCTCTGGAGCTGGCTATATATATATATATATATATATATATATATATATATATATATAAATTATTCCTAAGTTCTACAATATAATTGTACTGAACATTTTTTAATACAAATGTGCACTGGTCTAACCTCATTATGACTAGAAACTAAGAAATTAAACAATCAATCAATATATATATATATATATATATATATAAATCTAGGTGAAGAGGACCCAAAGTTTTACTATTTTGTCTATGCCGGCGTTTAATTTATTAAAAATCTAATAATATAATAAATATTATAGAGTTTAATATTATCATATAATTATGAATTATGTACATTGCGTACAATGTAATTCATTTTCATAACCAACATCCAACATTGCCTGAAGAAGAGAATCTATCTCAAAACATAGAAATTTCCGTGTCGCTTTGTACAATTAATTCATAATTATATCAGTTGTTAGGTATCTTTTATTTAGACAACACTGCAGAGTATCTTTCTAACTTGTGGCTATTGGACATTTTAGTGGCTGAACATAGCTATAAAAATATCCTAAACTATAAAACTATAAAAGTTTATTTAACGTACCAGTTCACACACTTGCCGCTCGGCAAATACCCAACAAACTATTATTTCAAGAAATTACATTTGTTAGTGGGAGTAAAGACTGTATTTTAGACACTTGAAATCTCGAGGGTGATGGTAAAATCACTTGCAGCTTCACGTCCAACCAAGCCCTGCTCGTCGAATAATAGGCAGCTGAGGTGTGACGTTAGCTTCAGGAAGAAGAGCAGTGATAAAAGAAGAGCTATTGTTTAGATAACAAACATTGAATTACAGCCAACGATCTGAACTCCAAGGTGAAATCCCATTTTATCAATGGCAAATGGAAACGAAGTTAGAAAAAAATTTGTATGACTTCCTGTGCATTTCCGTTGTTACTGTCCTTCGTTAGTGATCAAACTCACTAAGGCATTTGTTTTTGTTTTAAAAACAAGATTGAACAGTCGAAAGCATAGAGCGTGAACAGTGACATGCATTCAATTAGTCACTACAAAAAAAATCTCCCAACCGCCTCAGGTGTCTTTCCTTTTCAGCTGGTTGAATTAATTTATTAATCATTTGAAAATTATTTTGAATCAAACAAAATAAATTATATTCAAAAGTAAGGCGTATTGTTACTAGTGGAACTCAGAAAGTTAAGGGCAGAATTTTTTTTTTATGGGGTAGGGGGAACTCAAGCAGCATAATTTCTGACCAATTCTTCAACTGGTTATAAATCGCTGCCTATATGTCTACGTAATAAGTTGGGGACATTTTTTCTAATTAACATCTTTCTTCACATATAGAAATATGACTGTTAAGTCAATTTCCCGCCCTAAAAACATGTCTGTTTCGATCTATCTAGTTATTTTATTTGTTGTCTACATTTCTTATATTAAATAGTATATATTATTCGGACTATTGTCCTCATCTTTGTTGTCATTTGTACGACGTTTCGGCCGTTGCAGACTCCGGCCTTCTAGCTACTAGGAATTTCGAAACAAACCCTTTATTAAAATCACTGGGGTATATAATCTTCATTCCTTACGTAAAGCATTGATCAGAAGAATGTGTCATTATGAGTTATCTCCCTCTAACCCTGCAAATTACTTGTTCACCTCTACTGGAGTCTGGTATTCAACTCACAACTTTTTGGGTCAAGTCACAAGAAATAACGAAGTTCTATATCACCTAGGCCATATGACCTTAAGGACATAGGGCCCAGTTGATATAGACGTTATTTAATTTTACGTTTTTTTTTTTCAGACTGGTCCCTGTACGTGTCTTTAAAAAGCTAAATGAAAAAGAAAACGCAAAGGGAAAAGTGATGATGATCAAATCTTATCAAAATGAGCGGCTGATCAGATTCATAAATTATTGAAGTTTATAAAAGTGGGGGGTAACTGAAAATTATGGTAAACCTTGAACCCTTCTGCCCCCCTGTTCAATCGCCACTGATGATTACTATACATGTCTAAAAAATTTTCTAATTACCGTTAGATGTCGTTGCAAAACGTCTTATCAGAAAAGAGCACATATACCTGTATCGCTTTTCACTTTTAACTACAGTATGGCTTAGCAGAAAGACCTTTACTTTTAGCCGTCATGTATGCATCAAACACTTCATAGTACACAGGATACATTTATGCTAATCATACTTGGCTATACACAGCCATACCAGCTAAAACTCTAAGTCAATTCTTTAACAAATATCTACCCAATCAGTCAGTTTAGTGCCATACGTTATACACGCTTGTGCGGTCATGTCTCGAAAGACAGTGCAGAGGACTTTTCCGCAGTAAGTTACCATAACTTTCTACGGTAGACTGGTTGCCAACTAAGGATATATAACCCAATCGGCCCTGCTACTTAACCCACAGCTAGAGGGACTAGTGGTGGATTTATAACTTTCCTTTGCGTGTAAGTGAATGTAACAAAATCGACTGGAATTCAAACTCGGCTCTCCGATTTCTAGTTCCACTTCACCCCAAAGCAGTAAACTATAAACTTAATGAAACCAGTTACTGAATAAGAAAGTAGGAAGAGAACATGAAGAGAACATGAAGAGAACATGAAGAGAACATGGAAGATATATAACGATTGACGCCAAGCATGAAATCATTGAGCGATACATCGAAACGGAAGTATTTTACATATAGTAGCGATTATTTTTTGATTTTTTTTTTTTCAGAGAGAAACATCTTGAAATGAAAATTGAGAGAACTTGTCCTTGTGTATGGGCAGGTTAATGTTGCAAAAGTACAGGTGATGTCACTGAAGAATGAACTTTATCTGATTATTTTCATTAGAAATAACGATAGGTTGCAACGTTGCGTCTTTTATAAAATACTAACAGTATAGTCCGGCGTAGCTCGGGTGTAATGAAATCTTTAAAACTAATCCATGGTCCTGGAGCTTAGACTCTTTGGACGTTGGGAAGAAACACTAAAAAGAAATTGTTGTTTCCATTTAAAGCGAAACCGTAGACTGAAAGAAAAATGAATGGATATAAGTACAAATTTTGATTTCCTGGTATCGATATCAAATAAGTTTTTTTCGTCGTAAAGTGAAATTTGAAGGCTAAATAAGTCCTCTGAGTAAATCGTATCATGGCTGAGACTAAGAACTACAATTATACCTAGTTAGAGCCAAACCCGAATCAAAAACTAAAATGAAAATGCTGAAAAAATTGACAGCCATACCTGCAGAGAAACAGAGAAACACACAAATACCTTGCCTTTTATATATATATATATATATATATATATATATATATTATCGATTTTCTGCACTATTGTAAGAACTGCAACCATTTATAAATAAGTTCCATTTATAAATACGTTTAGATGTGTCAAGTTTATAAGTATTTTAATGTTAAAATTAAAATTGAGTTTTGTAATGGAAAACATTTAATAGCGTTATAATCCCACTCTCTGTCCCTTCCCCCTAGTTTAGACCACGTGCTCTTCAGGTTCATGTTGCAAAATATGTATTGGCCGGAATTATCCAAATGAAACAGAAGGTCTCTTTAAAAAGTACGAAATTTCAAAGAAAATATCTTCTGTTTACTGGATATAATGATGCTAAGTTTTGCAAACATTTGTAGTGTCCTTTTGGTAGCTTAGAGTAGTAGGTAAGAAAAAATTCTTCGTTTCACTGTTTTTCATGATTTGTTTTTAATATTCTCTTTTCAGAATAATTTAAACTTTTTTGTTTTTTTTTATCTCAAGTTTATAAGTATATTAATGTTTAATTTAAAATTGAATTTCGTAATGCAAAATATTTAATAGCGTTATAATTCCTCTCTCTCTCTTTCTCTGTCCCTTCCACACGTGCTGTTCAGGTTCTTGTTGCAAAACATGCATTGGCCGGATTTATCCAAATGAAATAGGTCTCTTTGAGAAAGTACGAAATTTCAAAGAAAATATCTTACTGGAAATGAGATGCTTTCTCTTTTGCTAGTTAGGAGTAACAATGGAAATTGACATTTTTTTTTTTTATGACTACTTGTTTGAACTTATACTAAGTATATACTTAATATTTATGTTCTTTCTCCCACCCCTCTTTTTTTTAACGGGATGTTAGCAAACCTGTAGTTTAAAAAAAAAAAACCTACGAAGGGCGGAGGAACTCTTGATGAGTCAACACCAAGCTAACTAGAGGTGGTGTCTCAATAAATCACCATGGAGAAGGCAACAGGATACCACTCTACTATCTATCTATCCTGCGTATAATCATGGCTGTACAACAAAAATATATTATACCTATCGGTGTGAAGGTGGTTGCTTCCAAAGAGAGGAATTCACCAACATCCGGCAACTGTTAGCAACAACGGCATAAAGGGGACAGTTTTTCCCAAAATCTCTCCCACGCTTGGGAAGGAACGACATGAGCAACAGGTGTCTTTGGACTGTTACCTTGCGAATGTGCGCAACAAATAAAGGATTTGGAGACATTGAACGTAAGGACGTTAAACAACTGAAGACAACTAGAGAATGTCAAGCAGGAAATGAATAAACTTAAATTCATTATTCTCGGAATATGCGAATCCGGAAGGCCAAATAATGGAAACTTCAGAAGCGACAGCCATAGGATAATATACACAGGAGACAAAAGTAAGGAAAAACGAGTCGGCTTAATACTGGACAAAGAAATTAATGAATGTGGTTTGGGATACTGCCAGTTCTCATAAAGAGTTCTCCTGGACAAACTGAAAGAGAGACCATTCAATATAGCAATTGTAGTCATCTATGCACCAACACCACAAAGCACAGAGGAAGAAATAGTATCTTTTAACTCCACTCTAGACAATGCCAAGGCTCAATGTAAACGCTAAGAAATCAGAATCATCACGGGAGATTTGAATGCCAAATTAGGCAAGGAGAGGGAAGGTATGACAACTGGCAATTTTGATTTAGGAATCCGCAACAAACGAGGAGAGAAATGGGTCCAATGGTACACAGCAAATGACCAGGTAATAACTAACACCTGGTTTTTAAGAACACACACGGCGTCTATGAACATGGAGAAGCCCAGGAGGTGACACGAAAAAGCAGATAGGCTACATAACCATAAACTTCAGATTCAGAAATGCAGTGGTTCAAAGCAAAGCCTATCCAGGCGCTGACTGTGGAAGCGACCACGTCCCAGTCATCTGCAAACTAAAAGTGAAACTCCGGAGATTGAAGAAGCCGAGCGCAGCACCAAAACTGAAAGACAACACACTCGTGAATGACCTCAACCTACAGAAAGAATATACTAACAGCGTGAAAATCAAATACGAAAAACAAATTGAAAAAAGACACTCGAAAGGGACTCGCTAAAGGAAACAATAGTCACATCAGCAAACAACGTTGCCCCAAATGAAATTAGGCGCAGAGAAAATAAAACAGTGGATGTTTTACAGAAAATTATAACAAAATAAACACTTATGTTAACATCATAAATTGGTAATTGAAATTTTAAATCACAAAACAAGGAAAGTGGCCTTGGTAAATAGGATACTCACAGGACAGAATGAAGGTAAGAGGGACAGAAAAAACAACGCATAACTTAAATAGCTGAACACGGTTCCGGAGAAATAAGAAAAAAAAAACAAATTTTATTAAGAGCTACGACAGACAGTAAATTGTAAAGAGACATGATCTCCATCGTTCTGAAGGGACTCGGTAAATAGAAGATGAAGAAATGGCTCAATAGATATCTTCAATGTGCCTTGTCTCTTCCGCCATTCGTTTACTCAGGATCATTCTTCTAGTTCTATCCCTTAAAAAACACGTATCCTTTAAGGACATGTCTCTCCACTATTTCCTTTTCTTTGCAACTGCTGATCAATTTTAGCTTTTTGTTGCTCCACTAAAACCTTTTCCTCCATCTAATAAATTAAGATCATTTTTACTTTTATAACCGTATCCTTTAAGAACTAGGCGATCATGGCTCTCCACAAATTCCTGTCATTTTTAGCATTAATAAATTACTACCCTGTGGAAAAAAACATTAGATATCATTTACTATTATGCAAGAGTAAATGTTTTTATGTCTTACAATTTTATTTATATCTATCTATCTATATATATATATATATATATATATATATATATATATATATATATATACAAAGTATTGGCAGAGAAAAGCAAGGGTAGAATCTTTCCTGCATATATATGTATATATATATATATATATATATATATATATATATATATTCTAATATTTATTAATATTTTAATCTGATGTTTAAGTTATTTTAAATAATAAATGTTCCAGAATTAAGTAGTTTATTTTAAGATTTAAAAGTCTATATGGTCATGTATGTTGATTTTGAAAAGAAGATATTTGATGATATCTAAGACACATTGGCAAAAATGTTTCTATTAAATGTGGCGGTGATATATAAGAATGTACAATTCAGCAAAAATAAAAACGTTAACTCTAGCATAATAGTAAGCGATATCTAAAGTTTTTTTTTACACGATAGTAATTTATTAATGCTAAAAAAACAGAAATTTGTGAAGAGTCATTATCGCCTAATTCTGAAAGGATACGGCTATAAAAGTAAATATAAGTTCAAAACGAGCAGTTTTTTTTCACAAACCATTGCTTTGTGAAACTACCCCCTAAGAGGATGCTTTCTTGGTAAGTACATTCTGAATCCTGTTCATGTCTGGGTTAGTGGTTATTTTCGCCATATATCAGATAAACTATGCATCTTAATCTGTAAACCTCTGATACGAGGGATTCTCGTACCTCGTACAACCTGAACATAATTTTAAAAGCAAGACATTGATAGAAAAACATCTCATTTCTTTTGGACCGATTAAGAGGACTTTCGATAGTTTCAAAACAGAAGATAGAAAGAGTAAACAGAGTAATTCTTAGGCTCATAGATATATCAAAAGTTGTCTTGTATAAACTAAGCAAAGTATTAAGATATGAAGAACAAATAACTAGATTACTAGATAGTAACATGCCAAACATAAAAGTTCCCTTTTACGCTTGGACCACAGATCACATAACCACCGTTTCAGGAGTTGATGGTTTTGGTTAGCCAAACGTAAAAGACGAGGTGTAAATAGCGGTATCTAATACTCAATTGAAGAGCTAAAACGCATATATATATATATATATATATATATATATATATATATATACAAATGCAGTTTCGAATAAAAAAGACAACACGGAAAAAGTAGAAGAAAAAAGGCTAAAGAAAAAGAATGAAACAATGGCTCTAGTCGTAACCTGAATTTGACGATCAAGCGATTCTCCGACGACTTTCATCTAAAGGAAAGAAGAGAAGAAGGAGGTATATTTTGTCCTAAAGCATCGCGGGAGAAAGTTACACAAATAAAATAATCTATCTATCTATTTATCTATCTATCCGCCATAAAAAGAAAAAACAATTATAACTCATGATAATTTTTCAAATATTATTTTAATAAGATATTTGTTTTTTAATGGCGGTTATGAAATTCTACACAACTAACCTAACCATATCTTCAAATATATATATATATATGAGTGTTGTGTATGTGTCCGTGTGTGTATGTGTCCGTGTGTATGTGTGCGTGTCAGTGAGAGTGTTTGTGTGCGGATGTGTGTATATGGGTGTGCTGGCACGCACAGGTGTGCATGTATGTGTCATATGTGCGTGTGCAACATAGCCTTAATTGTATTTTTACCACATGTGTACGCAAACACACACACACACACCCTCAAACAATACACACACACACATACACACATGCATTTATATATAAATTATATTATATATAAAAATTATATTTATATATAAATATTTGAAGATATGATTAGTTGTGCAGAATTTCATAACCGTCATTAAAAGATAAAAAATCGTATTAAAACTCATGATAATAGTAAAAATTATCATGAGTGATAATTATATATATATATATATATATATATATATATATATATATATATATATAGGAATATCGATAAATCCATTATCATTCAGAAATTTATCCTTCCAGATTAATACACCGCAGTATTCAGAATTCTGAAGAAGCAATCACCACAGCGATTTACTGTCACGGAAATCAATGACATTTATCAGAATTTCCAGCGTATGTGTCCGGCGTTGGCTAACAGAAGTAACCCTTTTACGACTCGACCACACATCACATAACCACCGTTTCAGGAGTTGATGGATTTAGTTTGCGAAACTCTTCCAACGTTCTCACCAGACTTTTAGGCATCCGAATACAACGTTTTCAAACATTTTAACAATTTCTTGCAATGAATAGTATTCAAAAAGCAAACCGTAAAAAATCTGTTTGAGGAATGCCTCGTCTCCAAAGTTTCAGAATTCTGCGTTACAAGTTACACAAGTATTAGCATGTATAGAAGCTAATTGCCTTTATTTCGATAAAAATATTTCTTAGCAACAAAGATATTCCATTATAAAATTAAGTTTTCAAAATCTGCATTACTTTCTTTACCTTATATGGAAAAAACTGTTGGCCATTTCCTTGCGGGCTTCTCTCAACTGATTTTGAAAATCCTTTAAAAACCCTATTTACAATAATCTGATATTCTGTCAGCATTGATAAAAACGAATTTCACAGATGTTTTGAAACCATATTTAAATGCTGAAATGAAAAGTTTCCTTATAAGGAATATTCGGCATTCATAGAGCTAAAAGGTACGTTACTATCGGTTGGAATATGCCAAATTTTATTAAAATTGTTTTTCGGGAAATTAGACAACTCCATTTGATTAAGAGTTATAACTCTCTATAATTCTATTGTCATATTATTTTTAATGGATTGTCATGACAAAACAAATTAGAAATTATCCAAATAGTGAAATCATCTACAACGTAGTCTTCTAGTAAATTGGTTTACAATGCATTCGTATATTAAAACATTAAGAATTCATTCTCATACTAAAAATCTCTAATGCATTGTCATAGCAAAACAATTTACACTGAATTCTTAGAATAAAATTATTTATAGTAAATTCTTATAGGAAAATCTTTTACAATGGATTCTTATATTAGAAACATTTACAATGCATTCTTATAGCAAAATCATTTACAATGGATTTTTATAGAAAAATCATTTACAATGGGTTCTTATAATAAAACATATGGAATGCATTCTTATAGTAATACCATTTACAATGCATTCTTATAGTAAAATTATTTATAATGCATCCTGTAGCAAAATCATTTACAATGGATTCTTATAATAAAACATTTGAAATGCATTCTTATAGTAAAGTCATTTACAATGCGTTCTTACAGTAAAATCATTCGCAATGCATTCGTATAATAAAAAACTTTACGATGCACTCATTAGTATATTAAAAACATTTGCAATGCATTTTTATAGTACAAACATTTGCAATCCATTCGTATAATTAAAAAAGTTACAGTGTATTCTTCTAGTAAAACGATTTACAATACATTCTTCTAGTACAAACATTTTACAATGCATTTTTATAATACAAATTTTTTACAATGCATTTGCATAGTAAACATTTCTACAATGCATTCATATACTATAATAAATTTACAATACATTTCTATATGAAAATCATTTACAATTCTTATAGTAAATTATTTACGATGTATTCTTATAGTAAAACAGTATGCAATGCATTCTTATAATACAACTATTTGTAATGCATTCTTATACTAAAATGGTTTCCAGTGCATTTCTATACTAAAGACATTCACAAGCCATTGATATGCTAATGTTAATATAACATTTTCCTTGTCAGTTATTTATTGAACGAAGAGATAATGATTTCTATTAAAACAATTTTACAAGAAAATAGATTTTTAAACTTTAATAACTTCTACCAACTTTCATTAGTGATGATGGTTTTATTTCTAACTTTTTTTTAGCTATTTTGTAGCAAATATATTTTCAATGTTTTCACAGAATAAAACCATTTAAAATGCATTCGAATTGTTTTGCTAATCGTAATGGTGGGATTAGTCATTTCTATACAAGAAATGTTTGGCATTAATTGATCGAAAAGTTGGTTGAAATTTATCAAAAATATTTTTGATAAACCAGTTTTTTAAAAAGAAATTTGGCTTTCCAAGTACACTAAAATTTTCAAATACTGATCATTATTTTCAACCAAACACTTTACTATTTTTTGAATGTTAACAATTTGCTTATATGATTGTTTTCATTTCTACTTAGCTGTTCTAACAATTGCTGTTGTTGATTTTGGAATTGCTCAAATAAAGTGGTTTTGTTATTTGGTATAGCTCTTACCGAGTTTTAGCTCCCCTGTAAAGGTTTCGATAAAAGATCGTCTTTCATAATATTCTACGTTATACGGTTATGTTTAATAAGTAAAAGTAATTTTGTTAATTATATTAACTCTATGATTTTTAACTCTACTATACAGGGTTCGAGAAAGAAAAGGCATCCTTAATAATCTAGGTTATATGATTATGGTGAATAAGTAAAAAGTGATGTTGTTATTTGATATAACACTTGGTGAATTTTTGCTTTACTGAATATGGTTCAAAAAAGGATCGCCCTGATTAGCATTTTATGTTCAATGTTTATATGATAACCATTTGTTTGGGTCATTTGGCATAGACCTTCGTGATATTTAGCTCCACTGTTTAGGGATCGATGAAGGAGAGTTTTTCTTAAGATTCTAGGTTGTATGTTAAAAGATTAAAGATCGTTTTGTTTCTTTCTGATTTTGGGTTCGATAAACAAGTGTCTTAAATGCAGTTTATTCTTTGCTGTATATTCCTCTAATTTCTAGCTGAATAGAATTTGAGTTTGGATTACCTTCTTTCAAATTCTAGATTATTTGGCTATTCTTAATGTTTAAAAGTGGTTTTGTTATTTAGTTTATCTCTTAATGACGTTTAGCAAATGTCTCGATAAATGAAGGTCTTCATTAAGATTGTGCTATATGGTTATGGTTTTTGAGTAAAAGTTAAAGGTCATTATTGCGCTCGTCCTGACGAATACGGCGTAGAAAAAACTCGCAAATTTTATACGAAACCAAGAGAAGAAAATATCTCTAATTGTAGAAATAGCTGTTTCATAAGAAATCCTTCTTCTCATTATTATTATTATTATGTCATTTCTCATCATATTTCGATTTCTGCTATGGTCGCACTACCAACCAAGTCTGCGGGAAGACCTAAGGCAGGTTGTGGCGTGTTGCTATGACTCCATTTCATGTTTTTTATATCTCCCATATCATCCCTAGCGTTACATAGACAAATTTTTCCATAGTGTGTGCGTGCTACTTAATAAGACAATTTTTTTGTATATCTCTTAAGGTGGGGGTTGCCAGAGATTATTTCAATGTGTTGTTTTATTCCATTTTTTATCATTCCAAGTGCATCTACTATCATTGGCACGACTCTTGTTTTCAATTTCGACATTTCTTCTATTTCAATTTCCAGGTCTTTATATTTTGATAGTTTTTCGACTTTCACAAGCCATATCAATTAATAGACACATTTTTCTTTCTGGTTTTTAACAATAATGTCCGGCCTATTTGCTTCAATTTTTCTGTCTGTGTAGAATGGTGACATCTTCTATTTCTGTAACCGGTGCTGGGTGATGTTCATACCAGTGTTTGTTTACAAATTTTCAATAGAGTTTGCAAATTGTCTAGTCTAAATATTGCCCCAATCTAACGTGATGATATTTATATTCATTTGGAGCAAGTACAGAACAACCTGAGATTAGATGGTCTATTGTTTCTTTGTGTTTATCACAGAACTTGCATTTTGGATCCACATTATTATGTATAATATTTGCCTGATAGTTTCTAGTGAAAAGACTTTGATCTTGCGCTGCAAGAATAAATCCTTCAGTCTCAGATTTTAATCCAGATAACGTAACCATCGATGAGTATTAAATTTATCAACATTGGATTTATTGGCACTTTCCAGATATTGGCCATACAGAGGTTTGTCTTGCCAGCGTTGTTTCATCTGTTCAAGAGCTTTATCTTTGGCTTTCATTTTCATATTTTTTGCCGCAATAGTTGATTCTTGGCTTCTGTTTTGCTTCTCTACAGAATCTACTAAATGAAAATCTTGCTTGTATTTACTGCTTTCTTTTATTATTGAATATTTTTTCTTTCTTTCTTCATGTTGCTTGACTAAGTGCATCATCCAGTCCTTTGTTGTTTCTATGTATGTTCGTCAGCCTATAGTTGTTGTCTTGTATGACAATTCTAGCTGAATAAAACCTCTTCCACCTTCTTTACAGGGTATGTATAGACGGTCTACATCAGCCTTTGGATGATGCATTTTATGCTTAGAAAGAAGCTTTCTTGTTTTAGAATGCATTCGCCTGATGTTGTTTGAAGTCCAGTTTAAGATGTTGAAACTATATTGGACAACTTGGATTGCAAGGCTATTAATGGCCATAATTCTGTTCTGAGAATTCAATTCAGTTTTTAATATCACTCGTAGCCTTTTATAGTACTCATTACGCACTATTCCTTTAATTTTTTATGGTGAATTTTTTCAGTGTCATTTACACCTAGGTATTTTTAAGCTTCTTCTGACTTTAATTCTTTTATTTTTACAGCAGGGTCTAAGATAATTGAGGGTGTTTGTTGTAGTGATCCACGTAAAACTGTAGCTTTAGCACATTTATTCAAATTGAATTTCATTTATTATTATTATTATTATTATTATTATTATTATTATTATTATTATTATAGGGTTACAGAATGTGATTATCTCACTTCGGTGCAGAGGCGATATCTGTTTCCCCAACAGCTTACATGCCCGTACTTATTTTTTGAAATATATCTCTCCTATCTAGAGAAAAAAATTGCAGTTCGTAGTTACCAATTTGTGAAAAACCTGATTCGCTGTTTCCTGTTCCTGGAAAATATCCTCACTAGGAATATAGATGAATTAGGCCCATTTGAATCTTGACTGGTAGGTATGGTTTCTCCAGATACAGGAGTATCTCAATATAATGTTTCATCTTTTTTCTTTCCATACACTGCTTCGCTATGAAGATACATGTGTTATATTTTCTTTTCGTGGGGCATGTGTATGTAAGTATATATAAGTTTGTATATTTCTTAGTAGTAAATCTTTCTGAGAACGGAACATATTTTTATTCATTTACCTTCAGTTATTGCGCACCGTCTGTGAAATACGGTGTTATAAAATTATTCATAACAAGAGAAGAAAGGGGAAATAAATCTTTCATAACAACATACCATTATATCATTATTATCTTTATTATTATATTCGTTATTCTTGCATGTTTATGTTCACATATGATATATAGTAATTATTGTAGGAGGCTTAGAGTGAGTAAACTTCGCAAGTCTTTAATACCTTCCTTTCTATAATTGTAGGCAATGCTGTGTTTTGAATTTCCTCAACGCTTCTTCTAATTTCTCGTACATATAATCTCGCTTCTTATGTTTTTGGCAAAATTCCAAATTGTGCGGTTAGTGTAATTGACATCGGCTCAGAATAAGTCACTTTCTACCATTCATCTTTATTGAAACTTGTTAGCTATGTCTTTCACTCATAATCTATAAATATGCCCTGTGCGTGTTAAATTTCTCAAGTTTTCTTTTCGCATTATTTATCGCAGAATTATCAACAGTTCATTCAAATTTTGTGTATAAGTGTAGTTTTAGAAATATAAGTGACAACTGGAAATCAAATTTAAAGAAAAAGTGTAGGTTTATAAACTGTTTTATAAGTGTAGTTTTATGTATAAGTGTAGATTTCGGTTCTATTTTCCCCGTTCAGAATGCAGTGGTAATTAAAACAATGTATTATGAATATCAATATCTAGCCTAAAATCTATCTAAACTTATTTATTAATGGAACTTTGTCTCTGTGTGTCTGTATGTGTGTGTGTGTCCGTTACCTATAAACTCCGAAACGGCTGAACCGATTTCCTAGATAATTTACACAGTTGTACTATAATCGTTTGTGATTATTCTTAGATAGGTTTTTTGTCGATGTACCCCGATAATTATTGAAAATCAATAATCGAAAAAATCGGGTTATAGAAGGAGTGGTTCGATTTTAATCAAATTTAATACACTCATAGATAAAGACATAAGAAACGATATTCAGAAGTTTCAAGGTTGCAGTTCTTACAATAGTGCAGAAAATCGATAATATATATATATAAGGCAAGATGTGTGTGTGTGTGTGTGTGTGTGTGTGTGTGTGTGTGTGTGTGTGTATTCTGTATTTTTTCAGCCCTTTTATTTTAGCTTTTGCTTCGCGTTTGACTCTAAGTAGGTATAATTGTAGTTCTTAGTCTCAGCCATGATACCATTTACTCAGAGGACTTATTTAGCCTTCAAAATTCAGTTTACGACGAAAAAAACTTATTTCATATTGATACCAGAAAATCAAAATTTAACTTACATCCATTCATTTTTCTTTCAGTCTACGGTTTCGCTTTAACTGGAAATAACTATTGCTTTTTAGTCTTTCGTGCCAACGTCCAAAGAGTCTGAGCTCCAGGACCATTGATTAGTTTTAAAGCTTTCATTACACCCGAGCAACATCGGGCAATACTGCTAGTTTAATTATGTTTGTGCAAAGTTATGTTCTTGTGGAAGTGTTAGCTGGTTTTCTCCGTGACTTTATGTCCTCTTCTAAAACTCAATCTATGTCTTCACTGATGCTTACTGAAAGCCTATCATTTAACCTACTTGGTCATGCTTGATGTTGCTGTTTCAACACAATGCTTATATGATGCTGCATCAGCCCTTATAGAACGAAGTATATGAAAATCAGACTCTGATAATCAAAATAATAATAATAATAATCAAAACATATGCTATGGTCTAGCCTACGTAAGATGTACCTTAGAAAAGGGCGGTTTTATTAATATTCTTACGACATCCGTTTAAGGAAGCCTAGAGCATTGGTTTGTTAATTTAGTAGCAAAGTAATTGCAATTCCAATTCCAAGATTACTATCTATCAGCAAAAACACTGATCGGGAGGTTTCGAGAAGCGTGAACCCACCTCTTAATTGCTTTTCTTCCCAGGTCCACCCAAAACTTAAGTGGTAGCACCCGTTAAGACCCCAGCTATGGGCATGTAGTTAACCAGCGAACCAGGATCAACACACAATGAAAACATAAAAATGCCAGCAATACAATTCAGTTAAATCAACGAAGTGAATTCACTGTAGGTCTCAGACACTGTCTATCGTTCACCTTAAATTGCTGTTTAAAAAATTTCTGCAGTAAAGTAATTTCGTACCATAATTAGACAGATAGTATTGCATTAATATATAAAAGGCCATCATAAACTGATTATTACTTTATTTGTTTTACTTAACTTAAATAATACTATGCTTTGTCATTTATTTAGTATTACATTCGTCCTATACATTTGTTCTTTAATTCTAATTTCATCAATAAGCCCCTTCAAAACACAAAACGGAAAACATAACTTCTACAAAGAGAACGTCACAATCTGAATCACTCATGACATATTTTTAGGCCATATCACAATCATCAAATGTTACATAATGCAGGCAACATCAATAGCTAGCTTATAGTGACTTCATAAATTTTCTCACTCACTTCCACCCTCTAACTTTATTTCCTCAAACAACCTAGACATAACTTTCTGTTGATCAATATGACTTACCCAAAAGAGCAATTCTAATTCTGCCCTTATGCTCTCTTAATTATCTGAATAGGTGTAACGAATTATTTTTAAATTGCTATAGAATTATTCGTATCACCAGGAAGCAACAATCACCTGAAGAATTACAATATTATTGAAACGCGATGTAAAATGTTTTATTATAACAATTTCTAATAAAAATATTCTATAAAATTAAATGCCAGAAACTATAAATGTTTACTTAATTTGTTCCTAATCTTACTAAGATATATATATATATATATATATATATATATATATATATATATAATATTTACGCTCTCACGCCCTGATTGATGATTGAGCACTATGGAGGATGAGTAGACTTTGAAAAAACCCGTAGCTACTCACGCATCTACGCATCGTTCATTCAGTAATTAATTTGAACACCCTCGGCTACTGACGTGTGTATACATTGTATATAACACGCTAAAGTCCACCTTGCTCTACCGATCGCCTATAGCTCAAAGGTAGAATCGCAGTCTGATGGCAATTCGGTTGGACTGTCTGTGAATGACTATATATATATATATATATATATATATATATATATACCGGCAATACATTTTTGAAGGGAAATATATATATATATTTTTGAAGGGAAATGTATTGCCGGTATATATATATATATATATACAAGTTTTACAGTTTTAACCCTCCATGTTTTTCACGCAGAACTATCCGAATAGAATAAAACATTGGTTCGTGAATTTGGTGACACAGCAATTACGAGTTCAATACCTGACTCATATTTCAACTCAGCACGAGGCCAGCAATAACTCAGTACTACTAATGAAAATTAGTAGTGAAATGAGAACAATCTACCAGAGTAGATTATATAAAAAAGATTTAGTTCCAGATTATGTTAAGGATACCCGGTTTGCAAATCACCCGATGAAGGCGGGAAGACACATCTACCAAAAAGTCAGATAAGTGCCACACATGATACACACTTGGGTGATCGTGTCTCTTTTAATCCATAACTGACTATGCAGAATATTTTTTACAGTATATAGCTATTTCTCTTTTCGATAGACTAGTTGCCAATCAAGGCTATATAATCCACTCTGCCATACTATTCAATTCTGTTTTCCAGATGTCTCAGTTAACTGCCATACGTGAAACACACTTGGGCGATCATGTCTCTTTCGATCTATGACTGACTAGGAAAAAATATTTTCCCACTGTAGCTTACCACTTCTTTCTTCGGTAGACTAGTTGCCAACCAACGCTATAGAACCGAATCTGTGCTGCTTTTCAACCAATAGCTGGAGGGAGAATAGATGCAGTCATACCTTTCCCAAGGATATACGTGAATGCAAGAAATTCAACTGTAATTCGATTTCGGCTCTCTGGTATATCAATCCCAGCCGATATCCATTGCACCACAACTTTCCAAATTACAGCTCCACAGTTGATGAAATACTTCTAAAACTTAACACAGAATTTAATACAGCAAGATCCTGGACATTAATATCTTTATAATATGGAAAATAAATTTCCTTTTTCTTATCGCTATCTTCTCCTATTAAATATAATAACACGCGCGTTACTTGACTCCAAACTAACAATGTCTTTCAAATTTGCATCCGCTTCCCTTTGATATGATTTTAATTAATAAATTTTCAATTTACCGGAATATATTCCTATTTGAAACATCGGTTTTATTAACCAGTCTCACCAGCATATTATGTGTTATTAGTTTAGATGAATATTCACGATTATCTAAACAAGGATCAATTATATTGGTAATATTACCCTGTATTAGACCCAGTTCAAACTTGGCGTGATTTTGTGTACAGAAAGTTTATAACTGCCAAATAAGCTATCAAATTACTCGCTTTTAACCCGAAATGAAACAAGAAAAATAAAGGACACTGACGCATTTAGATAAATTTGATGGGTAGGTGACGTGGGGCTGTATTTGGTCTGTAAGGGAATAAAACGGACTTTTTAACTCTTAATTCTTTTGGCAACAAAGCCAGAGTTGTGATGCCATAAAAATAATCTCTTTCGATCAATCTAAGTCTAGTTTTCTAGTGTGTTCAAAGCAGGCCAGTTACCCTTCTACGAAAAGTGCCAGTCGTTGGCCGAAATATCAAAACTGGTTAAAAATAGCTCTCTTCAACTCTTCGTTCTTGGCTTTCATCAAAAAAATCAATTGATCGAACGATGGTCAGACCAAGTGGGTGACGAGGGTTTGATTTTTGTAGATAAACAAAGGAGTAAAAGTGAACGGCTTTTTTTTATTCATTTATCGCAACACTTTTGGTTTTTTCCTCGCAGATTTTTTTTTCTTTCAACGATGAATTATGAACAAACAATTCCTTTTAATCGTTAACCTTTATATCTTCCATTCTCTTAGGTCAGTTATTAATCGTATATCTAAAAAGGGGGAATGAAAATAAACAAAGTGATGCAGAGAAAGTTGTTATCAAGCTAATTCAAATAAACCCCAAAAAGGTTTAAGTAGTGCTTGGAAAACACTGTGAGTTTTTTACGAAAATACGCCTGTCCTAGAGCAATCTTCTCTATTATAATAAAAACCGCTATATATATATATATATATATATATATATATATATATATAGCGGTTTTTATTATAATAGAGAAGATTGCTCTCTCTCTCTCTCTCTCTCTCTCTCTCTATACATATATATATATATATAGGGAAGAGAGACAAAATACCGAGGCAGATCGATAGAGAGACAATAGCGAGGTAGCGACAGCTCATTCTATTTACTACTAGTTACAAAACTTTACTAAATTACAGTTATGAAAGCTCTTTCTGCGTGTTTGCTAGTTATATTTACACAATTATGACGTTAAGTAATGAAACACACACACACACACACACACACACACACACACACATATATATATATATATATATATATATATATATATATTAGTCATCCAAATACAAGGTCTGTTTCGCTGTACCATAGCTCATCAGTGCAGCTAGATATCCACTTTCTTACAATCGGAATCAAACTCGACCGATTTGGCTTGACGCATGGAAAGAGAGACATGGAAACTTTAGCATTTTGTATATATATGCTGTGTATAAAGAAGTTAGCTGGCATATTTCGGTCGGGTCTCAATCCTGGGTAAAAAAAGCAATCGGAGTCTAACCGTACTGATGAGCTGTGATACAGCGAAACAGATCTGTCTGCGAATGACAATATATATACATAGTTAAACGGCGAGGATAATCCAACAAGATCATCATAATGTAAAATATTAAGTGTTATATTTATATAGAGAGCTCAATGGTTGTTATCCAGAGCAATATGATATGTACCAAGGAAAACTCAACATGTCATTTAAATTGGTTGTAAATTATGGTTCATTTCAATGAGCTTAATTAGTTCATTTCATCTGACCACACACTATTCCTTCCATTTGATACAAAATATTTTCCGTAATAAGCATTTTCTTTAACTGAAGAGAAAGATAAAAAAAAGAAAAAGAAAAAAGAAAAAAATAAGAATAAGGAAAAAAGAGAAAAAGGAAAAGAGAGTCAGGACAGAGGCATTGGCGTCAGATCAGCTGGGGGTATTCAGACCAGTCGTGAAGATGTTGGCCTCTAAGTAATCAACCGTTTATTTCTAATTCCGTGGATACGTGTGCATGTGTAACCCCATAAATTAACCCACCCATGTACAGTAACTTATATCCATATACACTTATGCTCACATTCCCACATATACCTACAAGTGTGACTTTGTCTATGTTTATACATACTTACCGACCTACACTTTTTCACGTCTACATACGGATCTTTCCTTCGTATACTCACATATATACATTTCATAAAGACGGGATTTCCGCGCTTATAGTGTTATATATATATTTAATTATGCTAACAATTTTCACACATACTTCCAAAATACGCATATATTTACATACTTACATACATTCTCACATTCATACGTACATATACTCATAAATGTGTTCTTCATACATACATTCATCTATATATATATATATTTATTTCGCGGGCATTCTGAAAAATGAAAGAAGAAAGGCTGGATCCTGAAATCCTGGAAACTGATAGGTTCAGCCCGTATTCCGAGGAATTTTCGTGATAGGTGCTGTCTATGTTTACTGGAAAAAATTTCAATATTAAAATACCCCCACCAACACCGGATACTGAATCTTAGGAGGGAATTTATCAGTAAGTGCCGCCACAAGGCAAATTATTCGAATACTTAAATTTAGAATTTAAATCCCCGTTGACTAGATGTTAGAATATAAATTAAAAGGATTCAATTTAAGTTTTAATCTTAATTTTACCCTAACGTTAACCTTAAAAAGTATTTTGACCCCCCCTACCTTCCTATCCCAAGCTCCTTTAATTGCCTATCTTTAGAAAATATGGATTCTTTTACTAAACCCCTTTTGCCTTGGTTAACACATATTTTTTCTCTAATATTTTTTCTCTAATATTCTTTCTCTAATAATTTTTAAACTGATAACTTCCTGTAATTGGAATTTAACTCGCTTCTACTTAAAAGGTTTAATCAAATAAACTAAAAAAAAATCTTAAATCTTATATTGAAACCCATTCCTTCTCGCCTCTTCAATACACCTCTTCAAACAGCCCAAAATCTTAACTTTAAAAAGTAATTTAACTCATTTAGTTGTCTATCTTTATAAAATATGAACTCCTATTCCTCCCCTTCCTAAATATACCATTTCAACACCCTGTAACCCCGAGACTACCAGCTCTGTCCTTTTCCACTTTGTAACCGTTGTTAACCAAAAACCCTTCCACACTAACTCAGGGCCTTCGCTATTTGGAAAAACAATGTCACTGACATGATGTAGAGTCTCTATTAGAGATCCTATGTCGAAATGTACATCCGACACCTTTGAATTTTGAAAGTTTTCTTTAATTTATATATATATATATATATATATTATCTCACCCCAAGCTAGGCAGTTTCACTGCCACTGTTGCGCAGGGGGTTGCATAAGAGGAAAGTGAGTGGAAAGAGGGGATGTCTGGGAGTGGGTAAGAGAAGGAGAATACTGGTGTGATGAGAGTGGAGTGGACGGAAAAAGAGTATGAGGGAAGGATGCGAGTCAGAGAGGTTGGAAATGACGATTGATCTCACATTTAAATTCTTGGAGATATCAGCTGTCGGGGAAGCACATATTTGAAAGAAAAATACACAAGCGGGAAGTGCGAGAAAAGAATATGAGAGAAGACGTTGCTGTTACATTTTATTGGTTTCACTGTAAAAGGGTGGGACCTAGTTGCTAGTTTGGAAGCTTGTGTAAATTCATGTATAAGGCGCACCATTGAGCTAAGATCATCGGAGCAGAAGCCATGAAGTAGGAGAGACATAGAAAAGCCACATTAAGCCGGTGAGAAAGTGACTGCATCTGACCTGATAAGTCGGGAATTATCACATTACAGATTATCTGTTAGATTTTGTCAAGAACCCCGACGTGAATAGCAGGGGCACCCGACCAGATGTGTCAACAGCATTCAGTACACAGGCGAATGGTAGATTTATATATATATCTATGAAAAGTCAAGCATACTAATTAAATTATTCAAACAAACCTCATCTTGCTTACTTAATCTGTTCCACATTTGGTAAGTATATAGAAGACATGACTATGTACGCCCGTCTTAATAAGAAGTCTGCCAAAGCTGACAAAGTAAATTTATCAGCTTCTCTTCAAAAGGATATCCAGTCTGTGATTGAATGGGGTAAGAAATGGTTCGCTAATTCTAATACCTCCAAAACGAAGTTTCTCTCTTTTAACAAACATAGAGAAATATTCCTGCCTACCACCAGAAAAAAATTATGTTAGTCTCCTAGACAGCAACGTACTGTAGCTCTTAGGCTTCACTCTCTCAAATTATCTCAAATGGAATGGCTTTGAATTCATAGCTGTATTTACTGCTACCAAAGATGGTTCACTGTCTCAGGTTAGGAGGTCTTTTCTCGTCAGAATTCATTTTGCACATTTATAGATCTACCATTGATTCGTGCATTGAATAATGTTACCATATCTGCTCGGGTTCTTCTGTTTTTCATCTGGGGATTTTAGACAAAATCCAAAGAATGATCTTCAATCTAATCGATCCTGACTTAGCAGCTCACATTCAGTCACATTTTCACCGATGTGATGTGGCTACTCTTTATCTTTTCTAGAAACCTATTTACGGCTTCTGCTCTGCGAGCTTCTTTCCCTAGTGCTCCGACACGTGAATTTATTGGTGCCACTAAATTACTATCAAGGTCGAACACATATCTAAAAATTGTCAGACGTAACCGCCACTTCTAATTTCTTGACGGCTTTGGAATTCGCTTCTATATACTTGCGTCCGTAATATTTCCAATCTACAAAAGTTTACATGCAACGTCAATTGCCGCCTTCTATATATCTCTAATTCCGATCCACCTCCCTAAATGGTCCTGGGTATGACGGTAAACTGCATCCTGCAGCAAGGCCTCTGATTAGGAGATTGTGAGGAGCTTGAGACCACCTCTTAATTGCTGTTGTTCTCAGGTCCATCTTGACCTAGAGTGGTTGCACCTGTTAGAGTCCCAGCTATGGGCAAATAGTTAACCCTCAAACTGGTGTATAAAAATACACTTTTATAGAAATATATACATGAAAATAGACATTTATATTAAAAAAATATATATTTTTGAAGGAAAAATATTACCAACAATACATTTTTGAAAAAAAATTATTACCATAATACAATTTTGAAAGAAAAAAATTATTCTCAGCAAAACATTTTTGAATACAAAGTAGAAGACATGTTCAGTTTTCTGAAATAAAAACAAAATCTGACTAAATCAACCTTCTCACTATAACCAAACATTAAAAAAATACTTTAAAATCCTACCTTTTTGGTATTAAGTAACCAACGGGGGTTGATATGCCGTTAAACAAAATTCAGATTCAAACTCAAAAACCCCGCTAAATCCCATCCACATTTTATCCCTTGTTCGGTTTTCCCTCCACCTGTTTCTTCTCTCACTGTAACCTCCTGTGCACTAGCCGAAGCCCTGCTTTGCTTGGTGGGGGAATTTATTATGAAAAACAAAACAAGAAATACGTTTATTCTGCCATATGTTAATGTTTTCAAAATTAAGGTTTACTAGCAGTATAGCTTGGCGTTGCTCGGTTGTAATGAAAGCTTTAAAACTAATCCATGGTCTTGAAGCCCAGACTTAGCCTAAAGAATATTTGTGTGAAGTTTGGTGAGAATCGGATAAAAATTGCGGATTTGTATAAAAGAACTTACAGACAGACAAAGAGACATACACACAAACATCTTCTTTTTTTTTCTTTTTTTTAATCATATCACCCCAAGCAAGGCGAAAACACCACTGATGCGCAGGTGGCTACGTAAGAGTGAAAAGATTGAAAAAGAGAAAAACCGGAAACCACATCCTAAACAGGAAACAAGGGATGAGCCTCTTCACCTGTTCAATAGACATGGGTGGAGTGTGAACCGGGCGATAGTTTAGTCTATCTACTCCAATTCTTGTCTTATATATAAGAACTTACAGACAGACAAAGAGACAGACACACAAACATCTTGTCTTATATATATATAAGACAAGATGTTTGTGTGTATGTCTGTTTGTCTGTCTGTAAGTTCTTTTATACAAACATCTTGTCTTATATATATATATATATATATATATATATATATATATATATGTATGTATATATATATATATATAAGACGAGATGTTTGTGTGTATGTCTGTTTGTCTGTCTGTAAGATCTTTTATACAAATCCATATATTATCGATTTTCTGCATTATTGTAAGAACTGCAACCTTGAAACTTCTAAATATCGTTTCTTTTCCTATGAGTGCATCAAATTTGATTAAAATCGGACCACTCCTTCTATAACCTGATTTTTTAGATTATCAATTTCCGATATTTCTCGGGGTACCTCGACACAAAACCTAGCTAAGAACACACGCAGACGCTTATAGTACAACAGTGTAAATTTTGAAGAAAATCGGTTCAGCCGTTTCGGAGTCTATAGATAACGGACACATACACACACAGACACACACAGACAAAGTTCCATTTATAAACAAGTTTAGATAGTGCAACTACGCTGAGCGGACCATAGTTAACTTTCCTGGGAGAAATCGAATAATTTAGCGAGATCAATATTTTTTGTACGCCAGTACATTCAAATACTCGGTGAAGTTTGATTTCGTGTTACTACAATCATCAATGAGTTCAAAATGTTTTCGTCTCTCTAATTTCACTCAAAAGGCATGGGTAAACCCATGTCTCTTTGTCTAAACGCTAGCCTTCGAACCACTTGCCTACGAGCCGAACATTCCATATGTTCTCTCAGATTCGTTCCCTATCTCTCTCCCTGTCTCTCTCTCTCTCTCTCTCTCTCTCTCTCTCTACATATATATATATATATATATATATATATATACAAGTATAGGATAGGTATGGATGAAATAAAATATCCAAAGATACGCTATCTACTTTTCTATTGATATTGCAACGTATTGATATTTTATATATATATATATATAGCATAATGATGACCCACGTATACTGTCTTATATATATATATATATATATATATATATATATATATATATACACTACCGACCATAATTATTAGGTAACCCCAGTGTTTTAAAAAATGATGTCGTATTTATTGCCAAGTGAGTAACTGTAAGTGAAAATAGAATGTTTCTTTTGATAATATTGCATAATAACATGTGCATCAAATGAATTTAGAAGAAGGTTTATGTTGATTCGGACGCGTTTATTTTTACTTCATTGCCTTTTAAAATTTTTGCAAAGTAATAATCACACAATAACCAATATATTTTCATTTGGTAATAAATACTAAAAATAATATGAAACAAATCATTTCATTAAAAAAGTCTGGGGTGGACTAATAATGATGGCCGGTAGTGTATATATATACTGCTGGCAGCATTTGAATTTCATCTCGGAAAAAGACGCGTATTTCAAGGGTAACATCGAGTCAACCCATTTCTTGCGATCTTCATAAGAATGAAAGTCCTGCTCGGCTAGGTCACGTATCATTAATCGGAACAAATGATAGTTGGACGGTGTAATGTGTGGTGAATACGGCGTGCTTACCCCGTGTTATGCGTTAAAAGCGTTACCATCTCAAACTACACGTACAAATTTCTGGGAACGCTGTCTACTGGAAAACAGCTAGAACTTATTCAGGAGGATTAATTGCACAGTTCTTTCTTGATGCTACTGTGACTGGTCCTGTTTACTTGAACTTGCTGCAACATTCTGACTTTCCATGCATTAGAAGAAAAGGATTTTTTATTTTCAGCAAGATTGGGTAACCCACACTACGATTGCGATGTTAGATCCTTTCTTTATGAGACCTTGCCAAACAGGTGGATTGGACGGTGGGGTTTTATTGAATACCCATCACGTTCACCAGAAATCACACCACTAGACCTTTTTACATAGGGATAGCTAAAAGAGAAAATCTACACAATGAAACCTACAACAATAGCTGAATTGAGAGCAACCACTGAACGTGAATGCGCGCAAATACCAAGGAAATTGTTTCATGATGTATGCTATCAAATCGCTTCAGGTTACCGGTGGTGTCTTGACAAGAACGGACATCAGTGTGAGAACAAACAGTGACAAATCGATAGAATGATGTTTTTAAATTCTTTTAAAATCAAAGAAATAATAATAAACACATGGCTTACAATTATTTAAAGTGTACATACACCTTTTTGGGACACCCTATATATATATATATATATATATATATATATATATATATATATAGATGAAAACTTTTAATAATAGTGCAATAAAAACCTTTATTAACCAATAATTCACAAAAACCCTCAAGAAAAGTGATGGTTGAAAATATAACCAAAGGCACCTCGCTATGAGAGAGGCCCAATATATAAAAAAATTTCTTCTATTCCCAACCTTACACCATTTAATAGTGGAAATTGTGTTTGAAATTTTTAAAAAAATAGCCAGACGTTCATGCAATGCTCAACCGCTTGCATCACGTGATGCAAGCTCTAAAGACCTTTTCTTTCGAAAAACACAAAACACAAAACGTTACATTACAGTCAAACATGAGAACATAAGAACAACACCAGAAATTAACATCATTTAAAATGGCCTGTGAAGAGACTGAAAGCGCTTATAAAATTCGAAAATTATAGAACAGTTTTACATTCCGAATACTCAACAAAATAGAAAACATGCAAGAATACGAGAAAAATTAAATAAAAATAAATAAAACCAGACATGTATAAATGAAATATTGCTGCCTAAATATTTTATATATATATATATATATATATATATATTGTAGAACCGGGTGAGGAACAACACAAAATAATGAACAACAAAACTGATATTTAAGATAGAGAATAGGTTATATTGAACGTAGATATACAAACTGAGAAGCAGGTTAGTAACCCAGGCATACGATTAGTAAGGAATATATTTATACAAGTCTTTGAAGTGAAGCCCTGTTTGAAATAATATATCCGTGTAATATTATTCTGGCTCAGTGGAGCTTAGAGCTACCATGCATACTGACGCGACATTCTGTGTATAACTTAGTTATCGTTCGGTAACTTACGGATCTGTCCCTATGTCTCTAACGGATCTCTTCGGTTCTCTCTATGGCAGAAATATGTGTATACTCAAGTCAGTGCATTATCATAGAAAAGGGGAGAGCCGGCAACAATATATATATATATATATATATATATATATATATATATATATATATATATATATTAATCTCTTTATTTAAATATGTGTGTTTAATTTAAGACTTAGATAGATATGAGTAGATTGATATAGACATAATGAGACGAAGACAAATAAGTAAACAGAAAGAAACTAACATATATATATATATATATATATATATATATATATATATATATATACTAGCAGTATAGACCGGCGTTGCTCGGGTGTAATGAAAGCTTTAAAACTAATCCATCGTCCTGGAGCTCAGACTCAGCCTAAAGAATATTTGTGTGAAGTTTGGTGAGAATCGGATATAAATTGTGGATTTGTATAAAGGACATACCAACAGATAAACAGACACACACACAAACATCTTGCCTTTTATATATATATATATATATATATATATATTATCGATTTTCTGCACTATTTTAAGAACTGCAACATTGAAACTTCTGAATATCGTTTCTTATGTATTTTTCTATGAGTGCATCAAATTTGATTAAAATCGGACCACTCCTTCTATAACCCGATTTTTTCGATTATCGACTTTCGATATTTATCGGGGGTACCTGGACACAAAACCTAGCTAAGAACACTCGCAGACGCTTATAGTACAAAAAAATCGGTTCAGCCGTTTCGGAGTCTATAGGTAACGGACACATACACACACACACACATACACATAGAGACAAAGTTCTATTTATAATAAGGTTACATTATATATATACATATATATATATATATGTGTTTATCTCTCTCTATATATATATATATAAGTACATATATATATATATATATATATATATACATATGAGTCTCTTTCTATTTACTTCTTTCTCTTAGTCTCAATCAACAAGTGCATAAGAAAAATAATTACTGACGAACTATAAAAATTAATTGAAATATAAAATTATTTTATAAAAAAATATTTTTTTATAAAAGAAAATTTACAACAACTAAATAAATAGACCAAAAATGATAAGTAAGTGAAATATACTGCATTTTTACTAAATGAAAATATCACATCAAAAGCAATAAAAGTAAAGGGAAAAGAGAGAAAATAAATCCAATGGTTTTTTTCATTTAAATGTTAACCATCTGCACAATGAACATCAACATTGCCTGATGATGAGAATCTATCTCGAAACATAGAAATTTCCGTGTCGCAATGTACAATTAATTCATAACTATATAATTCTCAGTCTATTCATATCTAAGTCTTTTTGTATACCCCTCATATACATCTATCTTACTATATCTAACTATATTACTCTCTTCCTATCTATATCTTCCTACTTATCTAATGTTGTTATGGTCTGTCATTAATATTCATTTTCTCTCTTCAAATGCTTTTATCACAACTAAGTCCATGTCGTCTCATCTGCAATTCCTGTTGCCTCTTGATATTCCTAACTTGCCTTTTCCATTCTCATAGTTGGCTTGACGGTTTACAGTTTTTAGATATGTCATTAATTCTCATGTCTCGTCTAATGCATTTATTATGACTGATACTATTTTTATCGTTCATTGAAGTGTTCACCCGAAGCAGCAAGTCTCTTCACAGCATCGACACTTTCTAGTCACTATGCTATTTTCAAAAAATGCCGTCCGATGATCAAATCATTCTCTAATTTACGCTATATTCTTTTTTTTTTTATTAATTTTTTGTTCTTGATTCTTTCGAATCGTAGCATTATCTTCAAATTTGAAAACTTTATCAGATTTCTGGCAAGGTCGAGATGATTATCTGTCTTGACGCTCACGTTAGATTTATGGCAATGTTCTGCTGGAACAACGAAATCCACTATCTGTTATATTTTTTTTCTCCTTATTAACGAATACCATCTCCTTCTCCTCTGTTATTTTCTTCTTCTTCTTCTTCTTCTTCTTCTTCTTATTATTATTATTATTATTATTATTATTATTATTATTATTATTATTTGTTTAGTATAGTGAAATCAGAGCCGAAAATTAAAATGAACGTCAATGAATTATCTATATTGAATACAAATGCTTTTAGTCTTAATTACAAATTCCAATATAAATGAAAAGAGGATGCAGCTACTTCAGATATTACTGAAATCCATTCGATGATTTGTTTTTTGCATGTGAGTATGTGTGTCGTGTGTGTGTGTGTGTGTGTGTGTGTGTGTGTGTGTGTGAGCGCGGGAGAGTGCGCACGCGCGTAGATATAACTGTGCATCTGTATAAATATATGTCTTAGGAAACTCGATATATGTATGTTAAACCACTATTGCTAAGTCTGAAAAATATGCATCTTAGCAACTTCTCCGTTTTAACTTTTCCTACGATTTCTATTCTTACGAAGTGTTGGCCGAAAGGCACCTAATTTTTTTAAGAGAAATACCTATGTATTTACCTTAATAATAAAATGATCCTAAATTATATTTTTGTGTGGTAGGAAAAAAAAACTTGTTCATATATATATATATATATATATATATATATATATATATATATATATATATATATATAAAGTACGTATATTTTGGCAGCATATTTTCTTTTAAACGCGTTGTATTAAACGATAGAGACAACTGCATATTTTCTTTTGTATTTTCTCACATTTTCTAATGAAACTTCTTATTTCCGATTTATATTTATGCAAATATTATCCATAGGTTAACCGAGTACTTTCGAAAATCATCGTTCATCATCAGGGTCAAGTTTACCGTTTTACAAGTTTAAACATCAACAATTGCGTTGTAGCAAAAAACGTGTTACGACATTTTGAAAAACTAAATAAACGTTAAGAAACTTTTTAAAAATTCAAGGGAAGTAATAATGTTATCACGTGCAAGCGTGAAAATATGTGATCACGTAGAGGCGTGAATTATCAGATAATATGGAATATTTAGAGTTGATAAAGATTTTTAAATACCGTAAAAAATACATTAGGGCATTTCAAATTCAAGCAAAGTAATTATGTGAATTATCTAATTACGCAGAGACAAGAATTATTTGCCTTAATTATATTTCAAATATACAATCTAAACACATTGAAATATGTGTCCAGAAACTTTGTAAGCTCTGTGACTGATAAGAGGTTTATTACTTCTGATATGTAGTGCCTCAAAAATTTTAAGGCGTCTAATGTCTGTGTGCTGAGACGCACAAAGATATATATATATATATATATATATATATATATATATATATATTATTATTATTATTATTATTATTATTAATAATGGTTAACGATCTCACTAACATTCCTGCATGGATGACCAAGTGAACTACATTTCCTCTACCCAATAATAGTGACACAAACAACCCAAAAACTACAGACCAATTACGTGGCTTCCGACAACATACAAACTATTAACATCTATTTTAACAAAGCAGGCATATTTCTTCTTGGAAAGAACAAAAAGGGTGCAAACGTGGCTGTTACAAATGTAAAGACCAATTAACAGTATGATCCTGGAAAACTGCTACAATGCAAAGAAAAATCTTAGTACTACCTGGATAGATTATAGTAACGCATTCGATAGCGTGCCACATTCCTGGATCTGGAAGATTTTAAATATATGCAAGATATTACCCGTCATTACCAATTTCATCAAACAATGCATGTCAATATGGAAAACAACCTTTACCTCAATCAGATAAATGTAACCTACAAGTCTGGTGAAATAAACATCAAAACAGAAATATTTCAAGGTGACTCTTTGTCTCGCGTACTATTCTGCATATCATTAATAGAACTAACCAACCAATTTAACAAGACAGAATGTGGTTATAAAATAGCCCAAAAGAAAATAAGCCATCTCTTTTACATGGATGACTTGAAGTTGGATGATAAGAATGATAAGGAGCTGGAAGGTCTTCTGCAAACTGTAAAAAGCTTCAGCAAAGACACTGGAATGAAATTCAATTTGAATAAATGTGCTAAAGCTACAGTTTTAGGTGGATCGCTACAACAAACATCCTCAATTAGCTTAGACCCTGCTGTAACAATATAAGAATCAAAGTCAGAAGAAGCTTAAAATACCTAGGTGTAAATGACACTGAAAAAATTCACCATAACAAAATGAAAGAAATAGTGTGTAAAGAGTACTATAGAAGGCTACGACTGATATTAAAAACTAAATTGAATTCTCAGAACAGAATTATGGCCATTAATAGCCTTGACATCAGAGTGGTCTAATATAGTTACAACATCTTAAACTGAACTTCAAACAACATCAGGCGAATGCATTCTAAAACAAGAAAGCTTCTTTCTAAGCATAAAATGCATCATCCAAAGGCTGATGTAGACCGTCTATACATACCCTGTAAAAAAGGTGGAAGAGGTCTTATTCAGCTAGAATTGTCATACAAGACAACAACTACATAGAAACAACAAAAGAATGGATGATGCAATTAGTCAAGCAACATGAAGAAAGAAAGAAAAAATATTCAATAATAAAAGAAAGCAATAAATATAAACAAGATTTACATTTAGTAGATTCTGTAGAAAAGCAAAACAGAAGCCAAGAACCAACTATTGCGGCAAAAAATATGAAAATGAAAGCCAAAGATAAAGCTCTTGAACGGATGAAACAACGCTGGCAAGACAAACCGCTGCATGGCTAATATATGGAAAGTGTCAATAAATCCAATGTTGATAAAGTTAATATTCATCGATGGTTACGTGCATCTGGATTAAAGTTTGAGACTGAAGGCTTTATTCTTTTCACTAGGAACTTTCAGACAGATATTATACATAATAATGTGGATCCAAAATTCAGGTTCAAGAGTCAATAAACCAACTCACTCAGGATGTTCTGTACTTGCCCCAAATGAATGTAAAAATTGCCACGATAGAGTTGGGCAATATTTGAATTGGACAATGTGCAAAAACTATGGAACATCTGTAAACCAGCACTGGTATGAACATCACTCTGCACCGGTTACAGAAATAGAAGATGTCACCATTCTACAAAAAATTGAAGCAATTAGGCCGGAAATTATTGTTAAAAACAAGAATGAAAAACGTTGTTTATTAATTGATATGGCTTGTCCAGCCGATTGTAACATAGCAATCAAGGAATTCGAAAAACTGTCAAAATATACAGACCTGAAATTTGAAATAGGAAAAATGTAGAAATTGAAAACAAGAATCGTCCAGTGATAGTAGGTGCACTTGGAATGATAAAAAAAGGAACAAAACAACACATTGAAAGAATCCCTGGAAACCCTAGCTCAAGAGATATCCAAAATGTCATGTTAAGTACAGCCCACACACTAAGTAGAACGTTGTCTATGAAACCCTAGGGATGATAGAGGAGATAGAAAAACATGAAATTGAGCCATAACGACACACCACAACCTACCTTCGGTCTTTCCGCAGACTTAGTAAGTAGTGCGACCATAGCAGAAATCAAAATATGAGGAAAAATGAATACATAATAATAATAATAAATCTACAATTTAAAGAAAACCTTTACGATTTTTTACATATTTTCGCCTGTATATATATATATATATATATATATATATATATATATACTAGCAGTATGGCCCGGCGTTGCTCGGGTGTAATGAATTTAAAACTAATCCATGCTCCTGGAGCTCAAACTCTTTGGACGTTGGCACGAAAGACTAAAAGCAATAGTTTTTTTTCCCCAGTTAAAGCGAAACCGTAGACTGAAAGAAAATTAAAGTGATGTAAGTCAAATTTTGATTTTCTGGTATCGATATCAAAAAAGTTTTTTTCGTCGTAAACTGAATTTTGAAGGCTAATTCAATCCTCTCAGTGAATGGTATCATTGCTGAGACTAAGGACTACAATTATACCTACTTAGAGCCAAACTCGAAGCAAAAACTAAAATAAAAGGGCTGAAAAAAAAAACAGACATACAGGCAGATAAACAGACACACACACAAACATCTTGCCTTTTATATGTATTATCGATTTTTCTGCACTATTGTAAGAACTGCAACCTTGAAACTTCTGAATATGGTTTCTTATGTCTTTGACTATGAGTGTATTAAATTTGATTATATCAGACCACTCCTTCTATGACCCGATTTTTCGATTATCGATTTCCGATATTTATCGGAGTTACGTCGACAAACTTAGCTAAGAACACTCGCAGACGCTTATATTACAACTGTGTAAATTTTCAAGATAATCGGTTTAGCCGTTTCGTAATCTATAGGTAATGGACACAAACACACAGACACACACTCACAGACAAAGTTCCATTTATAAATAAGTTTATATATATATATATATATATATATATATATATATATATATATATTCTTTAGCTGGACGTCGGTTTTCATGCAAGATTGCAGACTTTCAATGTTTTACTGGTAGAAAAGCATTAAGCAAGCAGTCTTTGCAATAAAGTGTTCGTCATCAGGGCTAGAGATGGAGCATAAACAGAATTGTTGTAGAAAAAATGTCAGTAAACTACCAAGTTTCGTGAACCTATAAGAATGCACTAACTCATCATATCTTGTCTGCTTTTTCTGCTGATATTTTAAATATTTTTGTGTTCAGATACCGCTGTGAAACTCGTGATATTTGTTCCATTTGTGCGTAAGTTTGTGAGTGTGATTTTTCCATTTCATTTTGGTGGTGATATTTTCTTTTTGGTTCCATATATATTTTCAAAGTGTTGGGTTGTCTGAGTAACTTTGTGTTTTGGATGACGTTTTGTGAGAGTTAAATCTTTTTTAAAGATTTTTTCCGGGACTATTATATAAACCTTTTTTACTGTGTTAATATTATTTCTTACAGTACCTTTATATATTATATAGTTGTATGATATTTGATGCTAAGTAGACATTGTTTTTGTTTCGACAAGAATATTTATTGGTGTTTTTTTTTGTTTTTTGTTGTTGTTATTGGTTTTGTTGGGTTTTGTTAAATTGTTTTTGGTTGTTATTTTCTCCATGTTATCCATGCAGCTCTAACTGTCTTTGAATTTGTTTTATTCGATGATTTTTATAGTTTACTGGGTTTGGGTAAATGTTTATCAACTATTTCTAAAAATGTTTGTCTTATTTTTGTTTTTATTGTGTAATTATAGAGTATATTGAGGTATGTTTCTTTTTCTGTTATTCTTTATCGGTTTGTTTTTGTTTATGCATTCTAGTCTGTTCAAATAAACGCCATTTTTAGTGCCGATTCGTATACTTTTTTTTTCCGGTGAATACTTATATGTTAATATATTTTTGTTTAGGTACATCGGTATGTGTTTGTATAAGTTAAGTAGTTGTTGGAGTTTTTGTCAAAGTATATAGTGTAACTGTTTCATTTTCTGTATGGTTAGTATGTGTTGTTTAAAGTGAATGCTATATCTAATATATTTACTGTCTGTTTCAAATCCTATTGAATTTGCTTAATTCTGTTTTGTTATTCAACAATCACATTCTCTTGCGATTAATAGGCCGGCGGTATAAAGAAATGTCTTTTATGCTATTTATATTTGCTAATTTTCTGATATATATATATATATATATATATATATATATATATATATATATATATGTCTATGATTTCATATATATATATATATATATATATATATATATATATATAATGTGCCATCGTAACTGCCCACTAACACGTCAAATATGTGATTGTTTTTAACAGATTTGCTATTATTGGTGTTCTTTTTCGTATATATTTTTGTTGTACTCTAATATTGACTTCCCGTAGTGTTTGATAATGTAAACATAACCATCACATTTCAAACATACGCACTGTAATGGGGGCGCTAGAGGGTGTCGTCAATGATGTCATCGCGAGGATCACTAGGGGGTTTCGGGTCTTTCAACATTATGCCCCCCTCACCGCGCCGACCCGACCAGAGATGATGAGTTTCTGGCCCACCCTCGATAAGCGCTTTCAGACACTGGAAAATTACGTTTAGACCCGGTACGAAACCTTGGAAATGCTTCTGACTAGCGACAGACAAAGCCACTTTCCATTTAGAGGCGAACCGTATATGAGCTCGTCCGAAACATTAATTTAAACGCAGAATTTCGGGGAATTTTAGCTAACAATTTGGTTTGGAATCCAGGCACTCTCTTTTGATCCATAACCAATTAGCTGTTCTTTCCGTTGTTTCGGTTATGGACTTGAGTGCTTTCCTTTTTTTTACTCCCACTACCCCAATATCTGTTAAGGCTTTGCATAAGGACCTTGTTGCAAATCCTCTAGTTGCCACTTCTATAAGAGTGCAGCTAACCCTCCAGCCGCTAACCCTGCAACTCTCCAGCAGTTTGACATATTTTAATTTCTTCCTTTCATGAGCTTCTTCTGCGTTTTCTTCCCAGGGGACTGTCAGTTCTCACAAGACTAACTTCAAATTATGTGAGAAGAAAACTATATCTGGGTAGCTGCGCTGAGGATTTAGAAAGAGCTGGATAAGTCTGATGCAGATTATGAGGGTATTTGGAGTGATCACTAGTGAAGCCAAAGTTATGCCGCTAATCAAATCTCCACAGGGGTTCAGAAAACACGGAGACATGCATCAAGTGTTTTGAAGGGGTACTAGAGACCTGGGACAAGAGAGTGGCTATTTCTGACTATGATAGCCATGCTTGGATTTTCATGCTTGTGTGGCTTAGTGTGGTCGGTCAACCAAAATAAATTTAACTGGATGAATTTTAATAGAACGAAACATGTTGCAAAAAACATTATACATATATTTTTTATGGCAAGGAATAAGCAGGTATATAATGACATACGAAACACTAAGAACTGAAAAAACAACCGGTTTCGTCCTGCTTATTCCTTAGCATTATATATATATATATGTATATATATATATATATATATATAAAGTAATTCGTCGAGCTTTTTATTCGACTTCAACAAAATTCAGAATTCGATTCCTGTTAGTGGATGCGCACTGCTGATGAGTCCCAAATATAGGACGAAACGGTCGTCCAGGGCTTTCTGCATTCTGTTGAGGTCGAATAAAAGGCTCGATGAATTACTTAATAATTATTGAAATCCTCCTACTATTTCAATATATATATATATATATATATATATATATATATATATTGAAATATATATTGTTGTGGATTCTTGTTTAGAAACCACACAAAATAATAAATAATAAAAAGCAGATAATAAATAATAAAAAGTGTAAGTTATATTGAACAAAAATACAAACTGTAACACAGGTTATTCAATTCTGGAAATACTAGGGATACTGTTATTAGGAATCAATATATACAATCTTGTAGTGAAGAAGTATGTCCGGGTAATGAGTCTATATTCTTACTGACCAACTAGAGGCGGAACTACTACTTAACTCAACGGTATTTACTAACCTTCCTACGCAAGGCTAGATGTGACACAAGGTCTATTTATTGGGGGTTTTCCCGGGCATATAACCCAGCCAAAAAATGTGTGTCTATTTTTGCCCAGTCCTGCTTCTACCCTTCGGCCGAACCACGACTGGGTTATTGCTCCCTGCTCGGAAGCAGAGAGCGTCCTCTACTCGAAGGCAGAGCGCTGACAGTTTTTTAGCAGAGTACAAGGACTCAACTCAACTATATTTAGTTGTCCCTCCCAGTAAGGGCAACATGTGACACATGGTAAGTTATAACTGGGATTTCCGGGCTATATGGCCCGGCCAAAAAATGTCTGTCAGAGAGCGCCCTCCACCCGAAGGCGGATTACAAGGACTCAACTAAACTCCTGCTCTCTGTATGATTATATATACACCTTAGACGAGTCCATCTTATGTGCAAAATGGTGTGATTCCCAACATAGATAGATAGATAGACAGATAGATAGATAGATAGATAGATAGATAGATAGATAGATAGATAGATAGATATATCTAAAGCTTTAGAAAGAAAAAGCGAAATAAAAAATATATAACATGATATAAGAAAAAAAATATGATCGAACAAGCAAACCTCTACCTAAACACCTAAGCAAACAATAAGCAAATCTGTATTTATACCTAACTCATCACGACAGCGTGATACCCACAAACATACACAAACTGCGTGAATATATATATATATATATATATATATATAGAGAGAGAGAGAGAGAGAGAGAGAGAGAGAATCTAGGCTCCACAGGTTACACTTCATTAGAAGTCTTACAATGAAAGAGCTTAGAGAAAAATTGCACGGAAGTTAAATTACGATACTGGGACTGCGGACACCGAAACCAAGATGAATGTTCATGACCAATAATATTGCAGATTCATGTTTAGGTTTTATCAAGAATCTCTACATGTATAACAGTAGCACTGACCCATATGTGACAGCAATATTCAAAGCATGAACGCAAGTTCGAATCCTACAGGATGCATCACTTTCTTCAATATATTTTCTCGAGTTCATACACAGCGTTGACAGTTTTAGTACATAGATCTTGTCACGTTAACTGGGTAGTTTCATGCCGACTTTGAAGTTTCGTGAAGACACCGTTATGCTATCTCAGAAATATTATGTCAGAAAAAAACCCTGCTTAGTTAAAGTGTCAAATTCTTTGCACTAAAACTATATACAAGGGTCAATCAATAAATAAGGTGAATTTTTCGGTATAAGGACTTCTAATACAGATAGAAGCTTACTATATTTTTCTTTACTTCTTTTCAAAGAGATTTTTTTTTTTTTTGCAGATTGAAAAAAAACTTTGAGAGTTTTGGAGAATATGCAAAGATGGCCGACCAAGAAGCATGCTCCAGAATTGAACAGAAGTCAGTTATCAAGTTATTGGTTGCTGAAGGTTGCATACCAGTTAAAATTAATAGGAGAATGTCAAATACGGTGCCAAATGTTTCAGCCAAAAAATGTCTACAAGTGAGCTAAATTGTTTAAGAAGGACGGAGCAGTGTTGAGGATGAATACAGGCCTGGAGTGGGGGCATACAGAAGTGAGGTCTCCTGAGATAATCGAATCACTCAATGACCTCATTCAGTCCGAGAGAAGAGTGACAGTGGATGACATTGCAAGAACTTTGAGCCTATCTGTTGGGACAGCACACAAAATTGTCCATGTTGACCTTGCTTACTCAAAGGTCAGCTCAGACAGCAGCCCAAACGGTGTAGACCATCAACGAGCGGGGCTGAGAACAGCTCTTTCATTCACCTTATAGCCCAGACCTTGCCCCTTCAGACTTTCACCTGTTTTGTCCCTTAAAAGCGTTCACGAGAGGCACGAAGTTTTAAAGTAACGATGAAATCAAAAGTGCTGTGAGCGATTGGCTGAGACATCAGTCCAGAGATTTTTACGCTGAGGGATTACGGAAGCTTGTGCACAGATGGAAAAAGTGTATGGCACTGTTGAGAGACTACGTTGAAAAATAAAAAAAGGAATCTTCTATCTGTATTAGAATTCCTTGTACCGAAAAATTCACCTTATTTATTGAATGACCATCGTATATATATATATATATATGTGTATATATATATATATATTTAACACGATATTTTGTACATGAATATGACAGAGAAGGAAAAATTTATGCGTTATTTGTACGTTTTTATAATACTCTTACAATTTACTTTTATACTTGGATATATTGTATAGAATATATCCGTAATGATTATTGTCGCACTTACTTTGCTGTCTACGCTATAGAATAATTAGAAAAATGAATAAAAATTTTATAACTTTTTCCTTGTGTGTCACATTGAATGACACTTTCGTATATACAGAGTCCGCTAAAATAATATGCACTTCAGATCAGTAATAACTTGTATAGATATATATTGTAATGCTACATTTATCACGAGATGAATCACCTGTGGATTCTATTGTACATGAGATGTCCAAAATAGGGGCTTTTAACTAGAAACTTAAGAAGAAAGATGAACTGCTCTGTATTATATAATGAAGGATGTGGCAACAACGCTCGACAATCTCCTTAAAAATAAATTAGAAACACGAAGATTTAAATGTGAAAGGATCATCTAGGCTCCACATTTTAAACTTTATTAGATGTATTACAATGAAAGAGTTTATAAAATATTCACACAGAAGTTAGATTACGATGCTGGCATTGCAGAGGCCGAAATTAAGATGACTGCGCATGACCAATAATATTGCAGATTCATGGCAACATTAGCTAAATGTCCAGTGTGATTGCTACACATGCATTTATAATTTCTTTAGTAAGGGCCACTAATATACACAGATTTTAGCGGCACACATCCTTTAGAGTTCTCCATAATAAACAGCGTTATCGGAATTTGATAAACTAAGAAAGTCAGCTTTTCCCATTTCCTGAAGTGTGCATACATTTTTGGTCGACTCTTAAGATATTTGTGCGTGCTTGTGCTGTGATCTTAAGGAAAACGTTACAAACTTTTGAAGTGTGCTTTGGTTTGTTTCTTTTTTATTTGCTTGTGCAATCAGTCAATTTTGAAAAATTTAGACATGCAAAGAATTTAAAAGTCTGGCAAAACAGATATTTCTCGGCGATTACATATTTCTCTACATCCTTCTGTAGAACCACATTTTGGTTGCTTCAAGTCTTTCCTTCACCTTTGAGGAGACTGTCCAGCATTCACAGCCATACTGGAAAACAGACATCACATAACAATCCAGTACTCTCTTCTTTGTTTCTAGCAAAATTTTCCTGTCTCTAGAGACTCTACTCAGCTTCTGAGTAGAGTATCAAGAGTATCATCATTAGCTAAATCACTTAAATTTTTTCTTTGTTTCTAAAAATTATCTTGCGCTAAGAGATTTCGTGATTGACATAGAAATAATATTTGAGCTCAAATTATTATTATGTCATTTTTCATCATATTTTGATTCCTGCTTTGGTCTCACTACCAACCAAGTCTGCGGGGAGACCTAAGGCAGGTCGTGGCGTGTTGTTATGACTCCATTTCATGTTTTTCTATCTTCCCTATCATCCCTAGCATTACATACATAAAGTTTTCCTAAGTGTGTGGGCTGTAATTAATAAGACACTTTTTTGTATATCTCTTAAGCTGGGGTTTCCAGGGATTCTTTCAATGTGTTATTTTGTTCCATTTTTTATCATTCCAAGTGCACCTACTATCACTGGCACAACTCTTGTTTTCAATTTCCTAATTTTTCTATTTCAATTTTCAGATCTTTGACAGTTTTTCAAATTCCTTGATTGCTATGTTACAATCCGCTGGACAAGCCATATCAATTAATAGACAAGTTTTCTCCTTCTGGTTTTTAACAATAATGTCTGGCCTGTTTGCTTCAATTTTTCTGTCTGTGTAGATGATGTAATCCCATAGAATGGTTACATCTTCTATTTCTGTAACCAGTGCTGGGTGATGTTCATACCAGTGTTTGTTTACAGATTTTCCATAATGTTTGCACATTGTCCAATGTAAATATTGCCCCACTCTATCGTGACGATTTTTATATTCATTTGGAGCAATCACAGAACAGCCTGAGATTAGGTGGTCTATTGTTTCTTGGTGTTTATCACAAAACCTGAATTTGGGATCCATGTTATTATGCATAATATTTGCCTGAAAGTTTCTCGTGAAAAGACTTTCGTCTTGTGCTGCAATTATTATTATTATTATTATGATTATTATTATTATTATTATTATTATTATTATTAATCCAAATGTGGCCAATTATTTCTGCCGCAGTCAATATGTCACAAAACAATTTCTTTCACTTTATGTTCTTTTATCCATCTAGACAAGACAATAAGTTACTCGAAGTTTCTTTTTGCTGCTCTTGTTTTCAAAGTGTTTCGTGAGTGTCAAAGTCTCTAAGCACATTTTCCTCAATATATATCCAAGAAATATAATTCTGCAGAACTACCCTCTGTTGCATCAAAGAAGTTCTACAGGCTCTAATCAATCGAATTGGTTAAGCATCTCACTTCAGTCAGTCAGTCAGTAAAGTGTCATACGTGATACACGCTTGGGCGATCATGTCTCTTTCGAGACATGACTGACTGGGCAGAAGTTTATCCTGCAGTAGGTTACCATTATATTCTGCGGTAGACTGGTACCAACCAAGGCCATAGAACCCAATCTGTCCTGTTATTTAACCCATAACTGGATGGAAAAGACGGTTTAATATTTTTCTAGAGTATTTACGTACGAGTGAATGCAAGGAATTCAGCTGGTCTCTGATTTCTTGTTCAGAGCCGATATCCATTGCACCACAAAGACACTCCGTATTTCACACGGCTTTTTTGCGGATGAACAATAATTTTCGTTTGTCTCAGTCTACTGGTTAACGGTTATTTGTTAATTTGTCTATCAGAATTTAAATTAGAACGGTGAGACTCATGATGTGACTTTAGATATCTCGAATATTTTTGTATGCTGGGCTACTCCACTGTCCATGTAGCTTTGGTGCCTATTGACGAATATTTGGTTTAATCAAATCATTATTAATAATTCGTTTAATTGAAAGGCCACATCTCTAGATCCTTTCACATTTAGTCTTTGAGTTCTTAATTCGTCTGTAAAGAGACTGTCGAGCAGTTCATTTGTTTTCTAACGTGATGCTTTCTTCTATGTGCTGTGTTCTATCAGAACGTAGGCGATCATGGCCCTCCATATCTCTCTATTCTTAGTGGCTCTTAGCAAGCTCTCTCCTGTTACCCCACCTAAACCCCGCTCCGCCAAACACACTCTCAAGCCTGTCAAGTTTGTTACCAGATCCTGTACCTGTCACTGTTTCCCTATATATGACTCCTGAGTATCAGATTCTCCGATCCTTCTTTCCTCATTACATACCCCAGGAACTTTAGCTGAGTGTTCCCTATGTTAAGTATTAGCTTTCGTTTCGTTTACTTCTCTCTAAAAACTCACCGTTGCTCTCATGCTCGGTCCGTGGTATTCGCAGCCTCCATGTGTAGAACCACATATCAGTTTTTCCAGAATTTACTGCTATATTGAAAACATATATAACATAGAAATCCAGTGTTCACTTCTTTGTTTCTAACGAAATTTCCCTGTTTCTCAATACTCTACTGAACTTCTGTAATGCATCATTAACAAAATCACTTAAATCTATCTTAATTTCTAAATCTTTTCCTTGCGCCAATGGATCACGCTACGCGTTATATGTAACTACATTAGACATATAAGAAAATAGCTGTAATTTGGATTGCAGATATTATGACATATTGTCTTTAAAGTTAATAGTTCTCTCTTCCTAATTTCCTTTACTACATAGTCTTAGAGTCTTTTTACTTTTCACTCTAAACCTGGTATTAAAACAGTATTAAGCTGCAAACGTATTAAAATGATTATCAGTTGGTCAGTTCACTACCATACGTGATACACGCTTAAACATTCATCCCTCAAAAGAGACATGATTGACTACGCAGAATATCTTCAATCAATACGTTGACATTTCCTTCTACTTGCCAGCCAAGACTATTTCAGCGATGACTGGAGGGAGTAGAGACGAATTAAGATCTTTCACATGAAAATGTGTGTGAAAATGAATGCAAAGAATTCAACTGGAATTTGAACTCGGCTCTTCGCCCCTTTTCTACCATTCATCCTCACTAAAAAATATCAACGAAAACAATGTATGTTAAAGTCAGTTATAGCTGCTATAAGAACAGAGATAAATATAGACAAAATAATATGATATCAAATAAATATTTGATCCACCCGAATAATATCTGTTAACCTACTACTAATAATAATAACCCATAAAAATTTATTGCAACTGCCGAACGAAAATAAGAACTGCCCATTGAATGGCCAATTCATGTCTGAAAAAATCGTTAATACAGCTTCAATTTAATGGGATGATGACGATGTTAAATTTTACTTTGGCTGGACCGCTAACATGTAAAAATTTAGATTTAACAACCACATGTTGTCTTTAAACAATATTAGATACAGGAAAAGAACATTTTTATATATTATTGGACATTAAAACAATAAGAATCAAGTTGTTACCTGGAGCCTCGTCGCTAAATCCAAATCTTACAATGGAAAAGGAGACAGATGTGACTCATGCTTTTTAGAAAACTTGTCATCTTAGACAATATAATTAATAAAATAGCCATTTAATGACCATATGCTGCCATAGAAAATACTTATTTAAATTCTTAAACCCCAATTGAAACAAATTCCTCTCTACGTTTGCCTGTTTTTTTCTCGCTCCCTTACTTTCCTCCCTCTTTCTTTCTTTCTTTCTTTTTTCTTTCTTATATCTTTCTTTCCCCTTTCTTTATTTTTCTTTCTTTTCCCTTTCTTTCTTTCTTTCTTTCTTTCTTTCTTTTTTTCTTTCTTTCTTTCTTTCTCCCGCAAATATTACTGTTAATAATTTTGATTTACACCCATTTGATTTCACCCCTGCATTTTCATTTTTTTTATTTTAATTCTGTTATATCAATTTTAAACATATAATTATTTATCTCCATGTAGTCTTTGTCTATTAAAATTTTACTCTAGTTATTAAAAATCAATAACCTAACTTTATAAGATTTAACTCCCATGAATATCAATTGAACTTAAATTCAAATCTATTAATATATGTTAATAGACTTGATCAATGAGAACATCATAACAGTGTCTGCACGAAACTTCAAAATCTGCATAATCAGCTCAGATAAAGAGACAAGAGTTTTGTAAAGATCAACAGTTTATTTACAACAGACATCGAGAATTTACGTTAAGAAACCTGTTGACAAAATACATTTTATCAGTAAAACATCTGAAATCAACAACCTTGACGCTAAAACAAACGAACTTCACAAATTTGCATTGCGGTTCTATGACGTCACACTGCGTGACGCGGTGTGACGTCATAAAATCGCATTGCAAATTTGCGAACTGCGTTTGTTATTTTTGGTAACTATTGCCGTTGCCTAGCGGAGTTTTGTGTCAACACAAAATAAAATCGTCGCTGATGGTGGATGTTATTGTGTTACCGTCTTAATATCCTCTCTGAAGATGGCTCATGTGAGCTGAAAGCTTAGAACCAAATTAATAAAAAATTATCCAAATGTTGGAGAATTTTTGTCTTTATTTTCAACTGAAATTAAAGCCAAAATACGACGTTTAAAACGGCTCATAATTAAACATAATAGACATTCATTGTCTCTTATATTTAACAGTTTATGTTTAGAAAATTATTTGCTGCCTCGATACACTATGTATATATATATATATATATATATATATATATATATATATATATATATATTATGCTCTCGCTAGTCGATAGAGCACTAAAGGTAGACGTAGATTTCATAAAAACTGTAACTAGTTTGGTCATTACGTAACATTCTTTGCTTAACGAATTGATCTCATTTCGGTTCGTCTATCAAATTGAACGCTCCCAATTCCTTGCTGTTTGTTACATTCTTTGAAGAACCTACTATGGAAGCGGTCATTCTCTGTCGTACGCCGATAACGCAGTGGAAAGTTATCTGTCTGATGACAAATCAGTCGGATTTCGATCCCGAGTCGAAGTAAAGTCTTTTCAGCACTGATGAACTGTGATACAGCGAAACAGGTTTGTCTGCAGATGATTATACACACACACACACACACATATATATATATATATATATATATATATATATATATATATATATATATATATATATTAAATACGAACTATTGCTATACAGTTTTCAACCATATATTTATTAATGTTTATTCATCTTTTAGTATTTATTCATACTGTTAAACACAGAAAATAACATACCCAGACCTGGGTGATTTATTGTATGAGTTCACTGAGGTAATGACCGGATGCAGACATTCAAAAATGTATGTATAGGGCTTGTAGAAACAAGGTTAAAGGTATATGTGTATGTGTGTGCATTATATGTGTGGGTAAGTCTATGTTTTTCATATCCTTCACATCCCATTACCATAACTCTTGCTTGTCTCCTCGCCTTCGATGGAAATTTCAGCGGTTTGGTGTATAAATATTTTATTTTCACTGTTTATACATATATATATATATATATATATATATATATATATAGAGAGAGAGAGAGAGAGAGAGAGAGGGAGAGAGAGAGTGATAGATAGATAGATAGATAGAAATGAATATGAACGATGAAAATAATTGCAAACTTAAAAAATTTAATTTAAAACAGTGCTCAATATAAAAACAGTCCAATTAATATTTATTATTATTATTATTATCATTATTATTATTATTATTTTTATATTTTTCTTTTTCCTGTTTCCTTTCTTTTTCTTGAATTCTCATCTTATTTTCTGATGTTTACGTCTCATTTTCTTTCCCTTTTTTTTAATCTTTGTACCTCGTACAAAAAAAAAAATACAAAAATAAAGGGAAGTGTTGTGCTAAAAATATATTTTTAAAAATAAAACGTTTATTGCAATCATTTTTAAATAACTGATGAGACATTGTTCTTTCAATGTCAAAACAAAGTGTACAGTTGTGTAGCAGTTTGTATTTTGCACGTGTTCTAACGTAATGGGCAGCTCGGAGTGATGTAATGTTTAGCAAGCTCGTCTCGCTAGAATCATTATAACTGAGTAGTGAGTTCGATCCTCACCGAGTAATCGCTACTTTCGGCTGTGTATCACATCTAATTTACGCTTAGAATTTAATCACTTTCCTCCAGGATTGGGGGTTGGGCGCAGCGCTAACAACCCTGCCCCCCAAAAAACTGTTTGTTACGGAAACATAGTTGTAAGGAAAAGTCTATTTATTTATAACGTAATATATATATATATATATATATATATATATATATATATATATATATATATAGGGATGTGCACTACAATCAGGATAAACATATACCGAAAGAAAAAATGTTTTTATTTAGAATAACAATATTTACATGACAAATTCCTTTATAACATTGTTGTCTGATCTCTCCTCTACCATATTATTCCAGCCAGTCCCCTCTAGCTTCAATCATAGCCTCCGCACCTCCTACAGGCGTTGGTCACCTGTTTCCTGAATAAGTTGGCCACGGTCTCGATGATGGCAGTCCGCAGAGAGTCGACAGTATTGTGTGCTTGTTTGTTGGAATGTCTCTCAACTAGGCCCCATAGATAATAGTCGCAAGGATTTAGGTCGGGGTTGCTAGGGTGCCAGAACTACTTTGACCTGAACATGCCCCGCTTCTGGTCACACCAAACTTGGATCAAACTGGACGCATGAGCAGGAGCTATGTTCTGTCGGAAGAGCCATGGGTTCCCTGCAGCTTCCTGAACAATCCATGCCTTCACAACATTTTCCATGACATCCAGATAGACTTCCTTCGTCATGGTCTGATCTTTGACAAAGAAGTGGGGATGTATGACGTCCCCTTCATCGGAAATCACGTCAAAAACATAGAGTCCGGCAGGAAACTTGGCTTTGACAATCACAAGAACATTATCTGAGTTCTTGTTAATTTCTTCTATCATTCTGACGATTGATTTTTGCAACAACATATATCTTCTCATCAGAAAAGAAGCGGATCCGTCTAACATCTCTATGCTTCAAAGAAATGATGCGCAGCTCACATCTCTGAAGTTTCTTAACCTTCATGGCCTCTGAGAACATCTGCTTCAACTTTTTTTTTTAATCATTTCACCCCGAGCAAAGCGGAAACGCCACTGATGTGCAGGGGGCTACATAAATGTAAAAAGATTAATTAGAAAAGAGTGAGGAGTACAAACTAGTTAGAAAGGAACAATAGAAAGCTGAGAAAGCAGGTGCGATGACAGATACATAGGTGGAGAGAAAGGGAAGGTTATACGGGGGTGGGGAAAGAGCTAGAGTCCAGTGGTTAGTAGATGAGTATTGACTTTGCATTTAAATTTCTGGAGGTTGTAGCCGTCAGGAAAGCAAGAATACGGGAGCGAGATCCACAGGCGGGAAGTGCGAGAGAAGAGAGAAGCATTTTTGTTGTTTTTTAATCTTGTTTCCATTTTGGTCGTTTCATTAATCCGTTCTTCATTTTTGTTGTTTTCTTAATCCTCTTTTCATTTTTGTCGTTTCCTAATCCCCTGTTCATTTTTATCGTATTTTTAATCCACTCTTCATTTTTGTTGCTTTTTTAATCCTGTTTTAATTTTTGTCGTTTCCTTAATCCCCTGTTTATTTTTCTCATTTCCTTAATCCGTTCTTCATTTTTGTTGTTTTCTTAATCCTCTTTTCGTTTTTGTCGTTTCCTAATCCCCTGTTCATTTTTATCGTATTTTTAATCCACTCTTCATTTTTGTTGCTTTTTTGATCCTGTTTTAATTTTTGTCGTTTCCTTAATCCCTTGTTTATTTTTCTCATTTCCTTAATCCGTTCTTCATTTTTGTTGTTTTCTTAATCCTCTTTTCATTTTTGGCGTTTCCTTAATCCACTGTTCATTTTTATCATGTTTTTAATCCACTCTTCTTTTTGTTGATTTTTTAATCCTCTTTTCATTTTTGTCGTTTCCTTAATCTCCTGTTTATCTTCATCGTTTCCTTAATCCACTCTTCATTTTTGTTGCTTTCTTAATCCTCTTTTCATTTTTTTCGTTTCCTTAATCCTACT
>JBBBDQ010000347.1:2655000-2975000 GCA_037127315.1 Ascarosepion bandense
TATTAAAACAATTTTTATGAATAGAAACATGTTAAAACGAATTCTAACCATTAAGCGAAGGCTTAGAATGAGCGCTTCACTTCAAAACAAAGCAAAAATAAAATACAATTTAAATAGCCAAAACATATGAAAAAGCTAACACCACAAAAAATATTGGATAAAGAAGTATCTGATTACATTTGGAACTACAGATATTGTGTGTAATCTGTGCATATTCTTACTTCTAGAAAACGGCAAAACTGAAAGATGCTGTTAAACCTAAATAAAAAATTGATATCTTCCTTTTCTGCCAAATTTCATTATATATATATATATGTAATGAATTATTTTGAACATTATTTTTACCGATACTCGTAAAAATTTATCGAGAAATAATCAGGCCGGTAGATATAAATATAAAATACTGTTTAATTAAAAACAGAATATCTACTTAAGTACGAGTATCGGTAAAAAATAATGTTCAAAATAATTCATTACAAATTGTTGGTTGCTTATAACCAAGTTTCATTAAAATTCGTTAATTTCCGTAACATGTTTACATATATATACATATATATATATATATATATATATATATATATATATATATATATATACATGCTCTAGTGGAGAAGAAAAAGTGGTAAAATAGATTAGTGAAATTGTTACTTTAACTTATAACACATATGTCTTCCACGATGTGTAATCAGTTGCGTTAGTAAATTTTCTGACGAGTATGATTGCTATCATTATGTAAAGAGTAATGTAAGTCAATATATAAAGTCTGCAATAATTGCTATTTTGGTTTTGAAACAAAAATTACCAGACAGTTAAATTATCTAATAATAAAATAAAAAAACCTTTGGTTAACTGGTTCGTACTATTGTTATATATCGCCGTACGACGACAAAACAACAAACACGCATATATAAAAATATAAGGTTATATTTTTATTAATGACGACGAACCGTGTGGAATAGAGAACGGAAGGGTGAGAGCGTACATAGAATGGGCTGACGGGAGTGTAGTCTTGCCTGTGGTGTTTCTCTGCTTCCACTGGCCGTTCTCTGCTGGCGAATCCGTGTGTCGAGGTCTTTATATAGTCTTCTAGAACCGGGACTTTCCTTCCGGTCCTGCCTCGCCCACGCAACGCCCACGTAATTCCCAGAGACACATGTTCTGTTTGCCTCCGTAGTCATTTCCGCCGCTGTCGGAAATAAGGTCAAACGACATCCGCTCCGGCCTCGACAGGATGTATTTCACAAACACCCGCCCTGCCGCTCGCCGACCCCTCCACCGACGGGAAACACCATCGCTTGCATCACTTCCTCGGGTGGGGCCAGATTGTTATATTACACTATCTTTCGGTCAGTTTGGTCTCATTAGACGTCGATTCTGTCAGTTGTTGGTTGGTAGATTTGTTTTAGCGACATATTAACATTATTTGGTGATTTAATGCCGAAGTCTAAATATTTTGAACACAATTTTATGGCTTCAACTAAATATATTTTGAAAGCAATTGTATGCCTGCAACTATAGATTAAATGTGTTGATGGTCGTTTTGGTATAAAATATATGCAGTATTTTTGTTAAAGTTACTATAAATCTGTATTCATGGTACTTTCATGTTGTTTTGATTTTTTGGGGGGGGGGTATCCACTGTTTACCAGTAACTGGGAGCTTAACAATTACTCCCAACTCGGCTAGAGAAAGCACAAACAAGTGTAATTACACTAAACTTTGTTTGCATTATGAAGTGCTTCCATTAAAAGATTTGCCATTCATTTACAGCACAGGCAGCATTACCTTTCGTTTAATAATAACAAAATCTTTCTCTTAAAAGAGATCTTTTTACAAAAATAGGGTTATTATTTCCACTAACTGTTATCGCTCTTTCTAACTGTGACGGTGTTTTCCATCCTAATCATTAGCTTAAGTCAATATCTTAGTTATGTCATTATTTTCTCTTTGAGTAAGATGTGCTATCAATTTTAATTGTTACCGTAGGAAGTCATTAAAAGATGTGGTTTCTGTTATTTGGTAAAATTCTTTAAGATTCTTCAGCGTCGCTCTGTGAGATCAGATGATAGAAATTAATTTTCAAGACGCACAGAGTTCATTCATTTGTATAAATTTTCAATCATTAATCTTAGATTTAATTCTATTGAATATATATTATAATTAAAATATTACTGAATATATTGGAAACTATTTAATACTTCCACATAATGAAGCGAGTTCTTACAAATTCGAGAAATTAAAATTATACTCTAATCAAATGAAAAGAGTATTTCTATTTTTTATATCTATAAGTTATTTAGTTAATTCTTCTGAAAAAATATTTCAATGTTGATTCATATCATCTATAGAACGGGCACAAGACAAGTATTTTTACTGGATCTATTCAACCTATTCTGAGATAGCTAGAATCCTTCCCAGGATTCGGCATTGGCGGCCACAATCTCAACAGTACGTGGATGACGCAGCGCTGAAAGCAGAAGCGGAAAGAAAAATCGATATTCATACTCAGAATGCTACGTGAACGTCCAATACAAATGCAGAAAGATCTTTATCTCTGCTTTATAGACTATGCAAAAGCTTTTGACAAAATACGACACAGGGACTTGATAAAGATGCTCGACAACTTCGACATTTTCAGAAAAGACGTTAGGATAATCAAGAATCTATATTGGCAGCAAACCACTCGTATGTATAGGAGGTGAACTCAGCAGATATGCAGAAATAGAAAGGGGCGCAAGACAAGGATGTGTTTTCTCACCGGATCTTTTCAACCTGTACAGCGAAGCAATTATGATAGAAATAAAAGCCTTGCCAGGATTCGTCATTGACGGCCACAAACTCAACAATATCCGACACGTGGATGACACGGTGCTTATAGAAGACACGGAAAGGAAAATGCAGGACCTTTTACAGAAGTTAGCAAAAGAAAGTAAAATAAACTTCTGAGCATAAACCTCAAGAAAACTGAATGTATGGTCATCAGCCAAAAGAGGAAATCAATATGCCAAATGCAAATTGGAGAATCTAAAATAAAACAAGTAAATAAATTCAAATACCTGGGAAGATTTTGACAGGGGATGGAAAATGCGACACGGAAATCCAAAGACGCATTGGCATGGCCAAAGTAGCATTTCAGAAGCTAATCAGAGTACTGGAAGACAGAAAAATCTCATTTTAAACAAAGAAAAGAATACTGGATTGCTATGTGATATCTGTCCTTCTGTATGAAAGTGAATGCTGGACAATCTCATCAAAGATGAAGGAGAGGCTTGAAGCAGCAGAAATGTGGTTTTACAGAAGGATGCTGAGGATACTATGAACAGAGCACGTGTGCAACGATGAGGTATTGGACAGGATGCAAACGAGAAGAAAACTGATAATAAATATCAGGAAGAGACAAATCAGGTTCCTGGGACACGTAATGAGGAAAGAAGGCCTGCATAACTTGATACTCACTGGTCGGATAAATGTAAAGAAAGACAGGGGAAAGCAACGTGAAACGTACTTGTTAGGTCTGAGCAAATGGTTGATGGATCCATGTTCACCTACGTCCTGAAAAGGCACGGCACATGAAGAAGATTTAACACGTTAAAATCCGCTTTGCACTAACGAGCGCCCATAGCGCCAAGGATAATCGCTGACTGTAGTCAGGCTTAAACAGTCCTTTTTATTCTATGATATAGCGAAACAGGACTATATATATATATATATATATATATAATCCTATCTATCTATCTATCTATCTATCTATCTATATATATATATATATTGTCATCCGCATACAGATCTGTTTCGCTGTATCACAGCTCATCAGTACGGTTAGACTCCGATTGCTTTTTTGCCCAGGATTGAAACCCGACCGAAATGGCGTCAGTCGGTGATTCTACCCCTGGGCTATGGGCGTTCGGTGGAAGTAGGCAGACTTTATATATATATATATATATTTACACGCACACACACACACACACACATATATATATATATATATATATATATATATAAAGAGATGCAAGAGAGTGATTACTTTTTACAAGTTTTATAGTTTGTTGTTATGGTTATTGTTATATCTATTAAACTAAGTTTCTGTTAAATTTTTTCCTGTTGTTTCCAATGAACAAATGATATTTCGTAAGAGTACAAATTTTTTCATATGTAATCTCACCAACATTCTGAACAATTTTCTCATACACCTGAGAATGTAAAAATATCACATAGATTTTAGCATTTCTGTTTAGTCGTCTCAATTCTTCATCATAAACGAATTATATATTCACTGAGAAATTCTTAAAACAAACGGTAAAAAATTTATTTTGCTTGAATCGTTTTCTACGGTTTATCAACTCTCTCCAAGTCATTTGCAGAAACGCTAGATTTTTTTTATTTTTAGATTGTTAAGAATGATTTCTTCTTTTGGGAACATAATAAAGGTTTAGTTATCTAAGTTTTACTAATTAACCCATAAATGAGAGAGAAAGATTGATTCATACCTTTCCCTATCATATTTGAGTATAAATGAATATAATGAACTAACGGAATTGGAACTCGGATGTCTGATTAACAATTCTGTGTAGTTATCTCTGGCACACTAACTTTACAGCATCTGGTATTTCTAAGCGGTCATCCATCTATGTAATGATCACGCTCAATGCTAGTTAACTTTGGTGATCTTACGAAAACCGGTGTTTCAACGTGATATGAACATATTAAAGAAAAACTGAATAAAAAACATTAAGTTTAATTATTTTATATTACAGTCCTTTGAAAATAATTCACAGAATGTATATTTATGAAGTAGAACGTAATTAAAGATATTTAATTTGCAGAAAGTATTAAAGTCTACCTATCCATCATTCACACAGAAATGACAGCGTTATATCTAAATGTTGGCTTAGTGATATCAATTCCAATTTCTTCTTTTTTTTTATTGCAAATTCCATACATTCATTCTATGATCGCTAACTAAGCAATTTGAATTAAAAGCAAGCACAAAGAGAAGATACATAGTTGGGATATTGCCTCTTTTTGACAGCGTCTACGAAATTCCAGTGGTCCATTTCTTGTCTGAATAGTGACTTGTATCGAGAAATAAGCCCATTGTGACAATTCTAAACGACCACCTCAATTTCTTAATACTAACATATCACTCAAACATTCTCGATTACATTGTGACAAATTCTCAACACGTTGGAGACAGGAAAATATTTTATTCAGTATTGTGAAGTTTATCCAGCCAAAATACGGGTATTTATTCGGGTTACATTGTTTCGAGTTAAGATGTTCTCTATTATAAGTCGTTACCTTATTAAAAAGTGTATTGAACAACAACAGCCAGAATCAGCTGTTGATATTGACGATCTACAACCATCTACGTCCTCAAAGTAAATAAATTGAATATAAATAACGAGTTTATTTTCTATTATCGCAAAATAACTTTATAACTGTATTTGTTATTTAACATTACAAAATAATTTTATTTTATAATGTCTTAGAGCGAACAACTTTCTTAAATAAAGAGCCAGCTGTAAAGATCGCCGAATAGTAAATATTTTACATTTACAAGTATTTACACTACTATCATAATTATTAAGCCACCTCAGTGTTTTAAAAACATGATGTATTTCATACTATTTTTTAGAATTTATTGCCAAGTAAATAATTGTAAATGAAAATAGAATAGTTCTTTTGTTAAAACTGCACAATAACATGTGCATCAAATGAATTTATAAATATTTAAAAGAGCACCTCTTAGTCTGACGGCATACAAAAGAATGCAAGGAAATTTAGAGCAATTCATTATTGCTTCTTTGCCTTGTAAAATTTTGCAAAGTAGTTATAACAAAAGAACCATTCTATTTTCATTCAGAATTATCCAGTTGGCAACAAATACTAAAAATAGTATGAAATGCATATTTTTTTTAAAACTGAACTGGCCAAATATTTATGGCCGGTAGTGTATGCACACATATTCGTAAATTTTGATTACTTTTTTCTACTATATTAAAAACTGAAGTATATTTCTCTGTAAGCTTAAAAAGATTTTTATTAACCATATCTTATTAAAAATGAATTTATAAATCAAATACAAAACTAAGAATGATTTTTTGGAGTTTAGCCTAGTGATAAGTAAAAAATTTGGAGACAAGTAAATTCAACTTAAGTCGTTTTTTGACTTTAGTCGCTTCTCCAGGAAAATATTACCAACGTAAGATGAGGTCTACATGTAGAATCTATCTGAAAGAACGTTTTGGGACCTAGACGAAGTGTAATGTTTAATAAGTTTGTTTTAGTAGAATCTATTACAACTGATTAGTGAATTCGAGTCTATAATTACTCGATAATTTCGGCCTTGTACCACGTCTAAGCTGCTGTTAGAGAATCAACGCTCTGAAAGAACGTTCTGTGTTTGGACCGATTTTAAAACCATTTTCTTTCGTTTTAGAAGATGGAAAATAGCTGATGTCAGCGACATAACATATGATAGTGTTGACACGCAATTAAATTTACTCGCCTTCCCACGGTGGCAAGTGGCGACAGAATGACGTTTTTAATGTGGGGGTTTGCATCAATGTTAACAATGTTAGCTTTTTAAATATATCACTAACAAGTTGGGTCTGCAACATTTATTAGATACAAATCCTTTATCAACCAATAGTTAACTAAAAAGTACAAAGTAAGATTGCACACCCGCAAAATCGGAACCAAACGACTAAAAACATTTTGGAAAAACTAAGACCGAGGAAAATTTCAAAAGTCAGTGTAAAAACTAAAATTGCACATTCGTAAAATTAAATTCAAACGACTAAAAGCATTTTGGAAAAACCCAAACTGCAGAAACTTTCACAAGGCAGATTGAAAAGCAATATTTTGAATCCTGATTGGATAGGAAATCGAAAATTGATATATGACGTCAGTCAATTTTTTTTTTTACACCTAAAGAAAAACATGCCCGCTGGAGGCGGTGACATGATAAACTTTATTACTTAATCCACGTTCGATGACCGATCAAAGTCAGTCCAGAATGGAAGCGGTTTGCTGATGGACCTTGTAACAAAAGTAATTTCAAGAAGCCGATCCGGACGTAATGGCGCCTCACAGATTCATTCGAACTTTACTACCAATTTTCTTTTCTTCGTTTTCACTCTACGCCACTAAAGAAAACAACAACATGGACACTCTGTTTGCGATAATTACTATTTCTTTATTCCTTCTTTCTCACCCTGTCGCCAAACTATCGAAAAACGGAAAAGAACATAAGACTCTACATTATGCTACCATCTCTAAACTTCTGTCGAACATTTTTAAATACGTACATTTCTCTTTGAAAAAAAAAATTAACTACAAAACTGCATGCATTTTCTCAATAAAATTTTTTCTTCTAACAAATATGTTATAGTGGTCACCTAACGAAATTTCACTTATATTTTTCTTCTTACAATTTCGTTATCCAGTTAATGAACCTTTACTTTTAAATATTTTATCCCTCCACATTTCAACATCCTACCTTCTACATTCTGATGGTTAAATTGTGGGGACTTCGGACGTGTTTAGCACAAGGACAATATACCAAGCATCACCGAGGCCCCTACACATTTACGTCAATATTTAATTTAAGTATCGATTTTTAAAAGTATAATTACTAAATATATTTCTGTATTATTTTTAATTCAAACTTATCACGTATAAACGATTTTTGTGCTGATTTCTTATTCATAAACTCATCGTGTATGTAAAAAAATAATTTACATTTCTTTTTCTTCATGTACCGTGTCCTTTCAGAACATAGGCAATTATGAACTTCTACCTTGCTCTGTTTCTTGTCGCTCTCAAAATTCTTCCTCTTAGTATCCCTCCCAGGCCACGTTCTGCCATTCATTTGCTCGAGCCTGTCAAGTAGGTCTCGCTCTGTTTTCCCCCCTCTCTCTCTCTTTGCCTCTATCCGTCTTGTGAGTATTAAATTTTCCAAGCCCTCTTTCCTCATTACATGTCCCAGAAAGCTCATCTGTCGTTTCCTTATCTTAAGTGAGTGTTTTCTCCTCCTTTCTATCCTTTCCAACAGCTCATCTTTAGTCATGTGCTCTGTCCATTTAGTTCTCAGCATCCTTCAGCAAAACCACATTTCTGCTGCCTCAAGCCTCTCCTTCATCTCTGAAGAAACCGTCCAACTTCCACAGCTATACAGAAGGACAGACATCACATAGCAATCCCGAACTCTGTTCTTTCTTCCATTGAAATTTTCCTGTCTTCCACTATTCTGGTTAGCTTTTGAAATACGCCCTTGTCCATGCCAATGCGTCTTTGGATATCAGCATCACACTTTTCATCTTCTGTCCACACGCTTCCAAGGTATTTAAATTTCTTTACTTGTTTTATTTTACTTTGTCAAAATATAGCCGTATTAAACAAACAACGTTTATAATAAGCATTGTTGTCGACTGTAATTGTACATTACTACAAATTAGTTGACCCGAAAATAGTTTGAACTTATCTAAACAGAACAAAATGGTCTGTTTAATTAGATTTTCTTAAAAATCAACCGAAATATTTAAATAAGAGAAAAATAGTAAATTTACTGAATTGATTATTAATATTATTTTTTTTTTCATTTTCATCATAATCCAATTTCTGCTATGGTCACACTACCTACCAAGACTGTAGAAAGACCCAAGGCAGGTTGTGGTGAGTTGCTACATTTAATGTTTTTTTCTGTCTCTCATAACATCCCTAGCGTTACATAGACAAAGTTCTCATTAGTGTGTGGGCTGTCTTTAACAAGACAATTTTTGTATATCTCTTAAGCTGGGGCTTCCAAGGTTCTTTCAATGTATTGTTTTGTTCCATTTTTTATCATTCCAAGTGCACCCAATATCACTGGGACGATGCTTGTTTTTAATTTCCACATTTTTTCTATTTCAGTTTCCAGGTCTTTATATTTTGATATTTTTTCAATTTTTTTGTTTGCTATATTACAGTCCGCTACACAAGCCATATCAATTATTATTATTATTATTATTATTATTATTATTATTATTATTATTATTATTATTATTATTTCCTTTGATTACTCTTGTCTATAAATTTTCTTCCGGGTCCCAACCAGAGACCTATGGTTAGAAAAGGCATCATGGCATTTTACACTGATCATTTATGTAAAAAAAAAAGAAAGATAAAAGAAATTGAACCCCTAGGATCACATACACTTAACATGGATATAACCCTTCGTAAGGTGTGACTTTTTCTACATTTTTTAAGGCATGGGCTAGCAGTAGGAACAGTTACCAGTTAAACCAAGGGCTGCAAAAAAAAGACTGGGATTATTGATTTCCTCAAGTACCACATGTATTATTATTATTATTATTATTATTATTATTATTATTATTATTATTATAAACAGAGGAAAATAATACAAATATTTTTCATGCTCAGTTCTATGTAATTATCCCCAGACTAAGAAAATTGAAATAGAAGCAAAAAAAAACTAGAAATATCTATATATACTTCATGGTTTTCCTAATTAAATTTTTTGCTGAATCTTAGGTCTAAATTTAATAAATAATCTCATGGCGAGTTCTGTGTTAAAAAATATCCATAGAAATTTCCCTATCGCAACATTATAGCTTTGAATATCTGACAAAATATTGCAATAAAAAGCATGAACCCTGGTTATTGTTATAAGAAGTAAAATGATACAAATGAGAAGGTTTGAAGTTGATATCTTTGTTCCTTTTCACTGAAAAAAAGTTGGACACTTCTATCTTTCCTTCTATCCTTGATTTTATCACTGAAACAATTGAGTCTCAGATATGGCATTTCTGTCTTTCAATGCTATCAAAACGGAATATACGAGGTATCGTCAGGGATTGGCCGAGTGGTTAGTATGCTCTCTTTCTGGCTATGAAGCCCGCGTTCAAATCTCACCATGGTCGATTTGTCAGATAACTTCTTGATGCTATTTACGTGGAGGAGTCGATGGTTGTCCTAGCTTGAAGTCAGAAGTCATTTTGAACGAGGGTTTGGGTGTCCTCGCTTTGTTCAGATTGTTGATCACGCTCAAATCGTAATTGCAGTATATAAACCACATTTGGGTTTTGTGGGTGTTGAACAAAATACAAGTGTACCTGAGCAAGCGTCTGCAACGGGATAAGTTAGCCCCCTTTTGGATAAATATCCTCGCATACGAGTGGTCAGCCATACATACATTAATAGGAGGGGAACCTCGAGGTGGTGTAATGGTTAGAAAGCTTATCTCCCCAGAATCATTACAGTTGAGTAGTGAATTCGATCCTCACTGGGTCTCACATACTTTCAGCCTTGTACCACATCTAAGCTGAGCTTAGAAAATTACCATATATTAGCAGGAGATGTAAAACATGTTTTTATTTATTCAAACTATTTTCTAAATAAAAATAAGTAGTATCATTGATATATATTTTCTGCCTTTTTACTCGATCAAAACAGAATAGACCGTTATATATTAAGTATTGGGATGAGATGTAAACACTTCTAACTTTCCTTCTTTCTTTTTTTCTTTTCAGTAAAACCAAATAACGTTTCTTATATGTCTTTTTCCATCTTTCCACCCAATAAACACGGAATATTCCATTATTTTTTAGGTATTGGTAAGAATCATTAAGCGATTTTGTTATCCCTTTTTTTCTTTTTCACTGAAACCAAGTAGCGTCACTGATATTTATTTTCTATTTCCACTCCGTCCAAACAAGTCTATTATTTATAAAGTGTTTAAACACTTTCACATGATCAAACGAAATACTCCTTTAATTGTGAAGTATTTCCAGATGTTAAACACTTTCATGCAATCTCGTGAAATACTCCATTGTTTACTAAATTTATAGAGATGTTAAACACTTTCCATGCAGTCAAACGAAATAGAGTCCTTCTTTATAATGTTTAGAGATATTACAACCTTTCTACATGATCCAAACGAAATACTTCATTATTTATAAGGCATTTAGTGATGTAAACACTTTCCATGCGATCCAAACGAAATAATCCATTATTTATGATATTACAGAGATATTAAACACTTTCCATGCGATCCAAACGAAATAGTCCATTATTTGTAAGTATTTGAGATGTTAGAAGCACTTTCCATGAGAACCAAACAAAATAGTCCATTAATTATAAGTATTTAGAGATGTTAAACACTTTCCATGAGAACCAACGAAACTGGTCATTATTTATAAAGTATTTAGAGATGTTAAACACTTTCCATGAGAACCAAACAGAAATAGTCCATTAATTATAAAGTATTTAGAGATGTTAAACACTTTCCATGAAACCAAACAGAATAGTCCATTATTTATAAAGTGATAGGATGTTAAACACTCATGAGACCAAACAGAATAGTCCATTAATTATAAAGTATTCGAGGATGTAGGCCTTTTCCATGGGAACCAAACGAAATAGTCCATTCAGTCTACAAAGTATTTAGAGATGTTAAACACTTTCCATGAAGACAAAACGAAATGATCCATTAATTATAAAGTATTTAGAGATGTTAAACACTTTCCATGAGAACCAAACGAAATAGTCCATTAATTATAAAGTATTTGAAGTCATAGCCTTTCACATGAATAAACCAAATAGTCCATTAATTATAGAAGTATTTAGAGATGTTAAACACTTTCCACAGAAATTCAACAAAATGTCATTAAATTCTGATATTTCAGAGATGTTAAACACTTTCCATGAGAACCAAACGAAATAGTCCACATTCATTCTAGTATTTAGAGATGTTAAACACTTTCCACACAGTCCAAAGAAATTATCCGTTAATTATACAGTATTTAGAGGAGATTTTAAACACTTCTATTTTCATTTTTTTCTTTCTTTTTTTTTCTTTTGTTCATTCATTCACCGTCTTAATGAAACAAAGTAGCTCTCTAATAGGCTTTTTCCGTCTTTCCGCGCGATCAAAACGGAATAGTCTATTTTATGTATAAGGTTATGACAGGGTATAAGTGTCGTGCTATTTAAGGGAGGAACAACCATAAATGTAATATGATAATAAAACAACTTGAGAAAATAGGTGTTAAGCTGAAACAATTTTTTATACTGGAATTTTCAAGCGGTTAGTTAAATTTAATAACAACTTAACGTTTCACTGTTAATAGGAAGAGTACTTGTCTCGTACATAAAATTTGCCTAATGAAGAAAGATAATATCACAAGTATAATATAGCTGAAAAAAGGTCTAAATACACACTTGAATTAATTTCTGCACCGAAATTTAAATTTTAATGTTTTTGATTTACGAGACTCAACACGTATTATATTGCATAAGTGATTGCAATGTAATACAATGCAATGTCAAGGACTTTATATGTGATATTAGTCATCAGTATATATATATATATATATATATATATATATATATATATATATATGGTTGAATGAAGAATTTTACATTAAGAATGCTGACTCGACAACTTGAATATACAGCGGAATCTACGATTATTGAAAGTATTGGTGGAAGTAATTTGAGACCATGTTTATTATAAAACAGTCTTCAAGTTACTTGCAATTTAACTGGCTTTTAGCTATAAGTCGGAGGCTACAGAATGAAGTCGGTACTGAGAATTAGTTATCTGATAAGAATTATAACCGTCGATGAAAATGTGACACGGAATTTCGAAGGCCCAAAGAAAACAAGAGAAAGATACTTTCCAATAGCTAATCAAAGTATTTTAAAAAAAAAACATGCTCACCGAGTTTGAAATATATGAAAAAACGCTGACATTTTACGTAATTTAAGGGAACGCTAGGCAATGTCCTCACAGGTGAAAAGGAAACTTGAATAGACAGAGCTGTAATTCGATAAAAAAATGTTGAGAATACCACTGTTTTTAGTTAATCTCTTCACCCCAAGCAAAGCGAAACCACTATGAATGCGCCGAAGGGTAGAGTCACGACTGGGTAAAATTAGACAGATATTTTTATCCTGGCTAAATGGCCCTGATAACCCACGTTAAAAATGCCTTGTGCCATATCTTGCCCTAGTGGGGGTGGTAACTGAATACTGCAGGTGGAATCGCCACTAGAGTCCAGGTGGGACGATCACTAGTAAGCAGGCGAGAAAACCACTAATGTGAAAGCGGTTACAGAAAAAATGGGTACAGGGAAATTGAGGAAAGGACAAAAGATGAACGGGATTCAAGAAGGGAAAATATAGCAATTGACGTTGCATTTAAACTTTTGGAGATTGTAGCTATCAGGGAAGCAAGTAAACGGGAGGGCGTTTCACAGGCGCAAAGTGTGAAGAAATAAGCGTATACAAAGCGTATATCCTTTTGGGGAAGGTACATGGCCGATAAAAGAACAGAATATGCAATTTAAACAATATATATCTGGATCCCACTAGACAGCACAACTAAATAATTAATATGAGCTTGTTGCCTTCACACCAACAGACTTTCTGACTGACCAGTCAAGATGATGATCACTTCCAAAGTAACTAATTGTATTTTGTGTAGTTTTATCACTCGTTCGCCACGATGTTGTCTTTTCTTTTAATCTTTGTGTCACACAAGCAGACGTGTCTTATAATGAAAAATACTGACGCGTCCAGACAAATAATTACTTGAAAACAGTAATACGATATTTATTTCTTGCGTGCGAGATTTTTTATTAATACACCAAGCGAACATTGCGTTGATTTTGACAGAGCGAAAAAGTGTCTAAGATTCAATATCTAGTAATGTTAAAATGAAGAAAGATGAAACAATAAGCGAGAGAGATAGGTGGGTGAGAGAGAGGCGGAGAGAAATCGGGAATAAAAGAAAAAAGAATTAATAAGAACGGGAAGAAGAAACGGAAATAGATAAAAAAAGAAATGAAAATAGAAAAAAGACGTTATCGCCAAGTAACATGGAAGATTGCAGATAAGCGCCATTTGATGTTCATAAATATATTCTTACAAAAAGTTTATGGTGAGGATTGAACTCACTACTAATAAAAAACTGGACACAATTATTAATATTATTCAAAGCAGATGAAAAACAAAGATGCAATGAAAGAATCTGTTTAGCGAATGACAAAAGAAAGATAGAAAGAAAAGAAATCGACGCCAGTCTATAATGGGCTTATTTATTTTTTAAGATTATGTACGTTGTGGTACAGTAGATATCGGCTCGGAACGAGAAACCGGGGAGCCGAGTTTGAATTCCAGTTGAATCCATTGTATTCACTTACGCGCAATATCCTTGGGAAAGGTATTTATCCGTCTCTTCCTTCCAGTTATGGGTTAAATAGCAGGACAGACTGGGTCCTATAGCCTTGGTCGGCAACCAATCTACCGCAGAAAGCAATGGCGACCTACTGCGGGATAATCTTCTGCCCAGTCAGTCATGTCTCTTTCGAGACATGATCGCCCAAGCGTGTATAACGTATGGCACTTAACTGTAATAATAGTGAAGAGATCCTCGGAACATTTGTCATGAAATTACTCATAAAAAAAAAACAGAGAGGCAACCTTACGCTGGTGAAAAAGTGATTGAAGCCGAGATGTCATACCAGGATTTATAATATTGCTGATTCCGCCTTGAAATATATAAAAGTTATAAAGTTAAATAACAGGGAGATCTCATCATATGTGGCAACAATACTCTTAGCATTGAAGAATGGTAGAATTATCAATATGAATGATATATTCTGGAGAAAGGTTTTCTGCTAAAACGGAGAAGTGATACCTGAACCAACCCTAAGGCCTTTAACAATAAAAGAAATAAAAATATTTCCCTATTTAAAGTGAATATATATATATATATATATATTTAAATTTTTTAAACATATACTGTTAAATATAACAGAAAATGAAGGTCTATTAAGTTTAATCATGAGCCGTTCTAAACATCGTATTTTGGCTTTAATTTCAGGTGAAAATAACGAAAAAACTGTCCAACATTTGGAGATTTTTTTTATTTTACAGGAATGTTAGCATAAAGACATCCACCATCAAATATGATTTTATCTTGAGTTGACATAAAATTTGCTATGTAAAGATATCAGACACCGAATAGCAAAAGCAGTTCGTAAATTTGTAATGCATTTCTATGACGGCACACCGCGTGAGAGACGAAAATGTTAAAAGAACCATATGTCTAAATGCAATTTAATGTCTTGTGTCTAGATTTTATTAAGAGTGGGTTGTTTTGATTTAATGTAGATGACTTCCAATAACTTCATTACATAAAAAAGTGAATTCCTACTGAAAGAGGTTTCTGATAATATCCGTCCTGTAGGCTCAAAACGTCCATGGATGTATAGGTTGCCGAAAATGCACAAGACGAAAGTTCGACTAGGGGCGACTTTGTCTATGGTGGGTTCTGCATAACATAAACTGCCAAGTGGTTTAATATAGTTTTTGAACCAGTTCTGAATTTTTATTCGAAATATTGTGTGCCAGATTCATTTCGATTTGCAGATTTTATACGCAAAATGAAGCCAAATTTTAAAGCAAATATCCTTATAGTAACTCTGTTTATTAATGTTTCTTTAGATGAAACAATAAAGATCTGTGCATCCTTATTGTATCGTGACCCTGTAAAAAATCCGTCTTTCTCTGAGAGCATCTTCATTGAGTTTATGGAGATGGCTACGAAGTCTGTCTCCTTCAGCTTCGATTATGGTATGTATCAGAAGATTGAGGGAGTAGCGTTTAAAACGGGCTGACAATGCATATCTTAAAATGACATGCTGAAAATGGTTATTTCCCCTCTACAATTTATATAAATTTACAGACGGTTGAATAAATATCAGCTCTGTAAGTTAAATTAATTTACATTGAGCTCTCTATTGGATCAGTTTTAATATTTTAACGATATTACGAGGATCCTACTGTTTTATGTACCAATCTTATCCTTTATTTTTACCGGCTATATATATATATATATACACTAAATGATGCAAACGTTTTTGTTTCATTCGTGAAGGCACTCTTATGATGTCCTAACTCCTCAGGCTTTTTCAACAGCACAACTCAACACTATATATATATATATAATTTTGAATAATGTTGATGAAAAAAGCCTTAAAAGGTGGGACATAAATATGGTGCCTTCACAACTCTCCTCAGTTAAGTGACAAACTTCTCCTGTTTAATCAGATAGATATCAAGGGAATAAAGTATGATATGAGATATATAGTGGGATAGACATGAAGGGATTTAGTATTATAGATAATGAATGGACTGAGATAGAGGAGTAGAGGTATGTACAGACTATGAAATTAGATAGATAGATAGATAGATAGATAGATAGATAGATAGATAGATAGATAGATAGATAGATAATGAACAGAATGTGATAGATAGATAGATAGATAGATAGATAGATAGATAATGAACAGAATTAGAATAGATAGATAGATAGATAGATAGATAGATAGATAGATAGATAGAAAGGGCGTGAGACAGACAAGGAAGTATAACCTGAAGCCTTCATTATCAAACGTCACTTATATTCCTGACGCTCTCAGAAATAGATAGGTAGATAGATAGATAGATAGATAGATACATACATACATACATACATATATGTACAGAACTTTTAAATGAATAGATAGATAGATAGATAGATAGATAGATAGATAGATAGATACATACATACATACATACATGCATACATACATACATACATTGATGAAAAGAAAGTTTCCATAGATAGATAGATAGATAGATAGATAGGGCATGAGAGAGGGAGAGATGGATTAAGAAAAACCTTAAGTCTTCATTATCAAACGTAAACTATATTCATGACGCTTTTTAGAGATATCTTTGGTAACACTTTCACAGGCATCTTCACCGTATCAAACTAAAAAGAGAGAACTGAAATTTATTACTTATCGCAGGTGAGAAGTTATAGCACCGATATGCGCTAGCAAAAAATAAAAAAGCAATCAGAAAATAAAATTTTAATGAACTTTGTATCATTTCCGATGTCAGTAAACAGCAAAGCGAAAAACAAAAGAAATTATACTAAACATAAACTCATGTCTGCAAAAACATCCCTACATATAACTTGAAATACCGTCCTAGCGTTCGCTATGATAAAACGAGGGAGAAAAAGAGAAATCTAAACTTATTTATAAATGGAACTTTGTCTCTGTGTGTGTCGTTACCTATACAGTCTGAAACGGCTGAACCGATTTTCTTGAAAATTTACACAGTTGAACTATAAGTGTCTGCGAGTGATCTTAGCTAGGTTTTGTGTTGAGGTATTCCCGAAAAATATCGAAAATCGATAATCGAAAAAATCGGGTTATAGAAGGAGTGTCCGATTTTAATCAAATTTGATACACTCATAGACAAAGACATAAGAAACGTTTCAAGGTTGCAGTTCTTGCAATAGTGCAGAAAATCGATAATATATATATAAAAGGCAAGATGTTTGTGTGTGTGTCTGTTTATCTGTCTGTATGTCCTTTATACAAATCCACAATTTTTATCCGATTCTCACCAAACATTAAAATTTGAATTACATACATACATTTATCTTTCAATCTACGGTTTCGCTTTAACTGGAAACAGCTATTGCTTTTTTGTCTTTTGTGCCAACGTCCAAAGAGTCTGAGCTCCAGGACCATAGATTAGTTTTAAAGCTTTCATTACACCCGAGCAACGCCGGGCTATACTGTTAGTCTGTTAATAAATTCAAATTTATATTCAATTTGATACTTCTGTACATGACGACAAATAAGCGTCTTCAACCCAGCTCGCAATAAGCAAACACGGATCTATTATTCACACACCAATTTGAGTCGGTATTGGGTCAATAAATCCTCTTGTTCCAATTGCGCGTAATATTTTCGTTCTGTTGAAGCATACTTCGCTGCTAAGAACAAATACAAAAACAGGGGCTCTTTTATTATTTACGTTTTTGTGCATTTATATGCCATGTTTTATAGATTGACCAAACCTATGGAGGTGTCTGAATATTTCCACGAGAACTGTTTCCGAAAATGTTTATTGGTTTTGACAAATACCATATCATGTTGTCCTTCAACGGAGTTACATATTTGGAGAAGACGACAGATAAACACGACTACGTTCAGCAGAGCAACTGATAAGACGGGTAAAAGAGGGGAAATATTTTATCAATAACTTAAAAGGGCTAATGCTTTGAAACACCGGGATACAAACATATTTTCACATCCTTCTATCCACGTCTCTCTCTCTCTCACTAACTCTATCACTCTCTCTTTCTCTCCTTCTCCCCCTATATATATATATATATATATATATATATATAAATAAACTACTGGCCATAATTATTAGGCCACCCAAGTGTTTTAAAGATATGATGTATTTCATCTAATTTTCGTATTTATTGCCGAGTGAATAATTGTAAATGTAAATAAAAAGGTTCTTTTGTTAATACTGCACAATAACATGTACATCAAAAGAATTTATAAATATTTAATAATTACCTATATTTTCATCAATAAAAGAATGAAGAAAATTTAGGGTGATTCAAATGAATTCATATTTGCTTCCTTGTCTTGTAAAATTTTGCAAAGTAATGATAACAAAAGACAAAAACATTTTACATCGCTATATGAAAAATGTCATGTTTCAATACGATGAATTGTACTTCGTCAGGCAATGGTTGGTAACTGGTAATAATACTGATTTTTATATGAATTTAAAAACAGGTTGATACCTTAATTCCAACAATTAAAGCAGGGGGCATAATTAAAATATATTACAAGGGCATGTCTTTATGAACCAATTAGAAGAGAGATCTGTGCTAAATAAGAAAATATGTTTAAAAGATGGTGGGTTATTTTTTTTAATATGTCAAGATAAACCAGCGGTTACCCATCTCTCTCTCTCTCTCTCTCTCTCTCTCTATATATATATATATATATATATATATATATATAGATAGATAGATATGTGTGTGTGTGTGTTCTTGGGAAGAAACCTTTCTTTCAATCTTAATCAATGTTTTTCTTGCATTATAATATATTTTCTCTTTTTTTGGATAAAGAATGTAAAAATTCTCTGTAATTGTTATCGTCTCAAACGCTTTCGGGCAATTCTTTATTCATTTTCAAGGAGCTTTATATCTCTGGTGTTGTAATATTTTTTATGCATTGACTGTAGCGTAGTAATTTGTTTTTTGTTTTTTAATGGCGTTCATTCTACGCTCTCACAAGGTGCGTGGGACTGGAAATCACGTTAACATAGTTCTATTTTTAAACACTTTCAGTACTCAATATCCACTATTAAATTTTGTAAATTTAGGGTGGGAGAGAAATGTTTTATTTACAGTCATTCAGTAATAGAAAGCCCCTTTTCAAATTGCATTTTGTATGGAATTCAATCAGATTCCTTAAGATTATTTTAAGTTATGTGTTATCAAATGGTTCTTTATAGCACATTCGTCTGATAAGTGACACATAAGGCTTCCTCTCAGGGAAGTGGCAGTGTGTCCAATATAGGTAAATAGGTAATTGATTTTTGACAAAAAGTATAGTATTTTATATATATATATATATATATATATATATATATATATATATATATATATGGAACCTGTCGTATGCGACCACTCCTAACGCCATCAAAACGGGTCGCATACAGCAGGTGGTCGCTCACTAAAAGCGCATATTTATGCCAGGGACGTATATCCCACTCATCAGAATGTACTCATTAGAATTTTACCATGTAATTTGGTAATAAATAAGTGAGAACATGAGAAAATAGTCTATTTTTAAAGAAATTTATTCAGCAGAATATGTTTTTATAATTCTGTCGCCCCAAGCAAGGCATTTTACTGCCATTGTTGTGCAGGGGGTTACATAGGAGGAATTTAATGAGAGTGAGAGATTGCAGGGGGTTTCACGAAGACAGTAGAAGAGGGAAGAGTGTACTGATGAGAGTTGGGTGGATATATAAAAGCACGAGAGAGAGGATGTAAGTTAGTCAGACAGGAGATGACTATGGACTTTACATTTAAATTCTTGGAGATTGTAACTTTCAGGGAAGTAAGTATGCCGAAGAGAATTCCACAGGCGGGAATTGCGTGAAAAGAAGCTGCTGGAGTAGAATTTGCGTTTACAATTTATTGGTTTCACAGTAAAAGGGTGGGACCTAATTTCTAATCTTGTGGCTCGAGGAAATTCGTATATAAGGGGTACCAGTGAGCTAAGTTCATCGGAGCAAAAGCCGTGAAAGTATTTGTAGAAGAGACGCAGGGAATCCACACTGCGTCGGTGAGAAAGCGACTGTATTGTAGCTGCCAAGTTGGGATCGATCATATTACAGATTCCCCGTTGGATTCGGTCGAGGATACCCAAGTGGATAGCAGGAGCACCGGACAAGATATGGCAGCAATACTCTATGCACAGGTGGATGGTAGACTTGTATATGTGCAGTATTGTTTGGGACAGGAAAAACTTCCTGGTCCTACATAGAGAACCGCCTTTCTTAGCAGCAGATTTAGCTATGGATTCTATATAGTTATTCTACTTGAGGTCTGGTGTGAGAGTTAACCCGAGGAGGCACCGTGTTTTGGTCTCACACTTTCAGCGGACCTCAAGTGGAATGAATATATCGAATCCATTGCTAAATACGCTGCTATGAAAGTCGGTTCTCTGTGCAGGGCCCGGAGGTTTTTTCCGTCTGAATCTATCCTGCACATTTATAAATCTACCATCCGCCCGTGCATTGAATACTGTTGCCATATCTGATCGGGTGCCCCTGCTATTCTACTTGGGCTTCTCGACAAGGTACAGCGGAGGGTCTGTAATGTGATCGATACCGACTTGGCAGACCGCCTGCAGTCTCTCTCTCACCGGCGCGACGTGGCTTCCCTGTGTCTCTTCTATAAATACTTTCAAGGCTTCTGCTCCGATAAACTTAGATCACTGGTGCCCCTTTTACACTGAAACCGATAAAATGCAACCGCAACTTCTACTCCAAGGGTTTCTTTCCTCGCACTTCCTGACTGTGGAATTCCTTTTCACATGACTGCTTCCTCGACGGCTACAATTTCCAGGAGTTTAAATAAGGTCAATAGACACCTCCTAACAAACTAACCCACTTCCATTCTTTCAAACACTCTTCCCACCCACCCAACTATTTGTCACCCCCTTCTGACATTTCCTATCTCTAACCACTCTTTCTATTTACCTTCCCCTATGTAGCCCCAAGCGCAATAGTGGCAGTGGAATGCCTTGCTTGGGGTGAAATGATTTTTAAAAAAGTCAGTACAGAGACTATGATAAATCCCTTGAACATGTCAAATGCAATACATGTTGTAGAAAACAGCCGATGTTTGATTCTGAGGTGAACACAGGCAATGTACATTTCAACAAGAAATAACAGTTTCATACAACACAACAATAACAGAACAATGAGAAAGTGTTCCTGACTGAGATCAAATCAAAATGAAATAGATTACTCATTTAGTTTCTCTTTAAGCGTCCTAGCATGGAATGTCAGGACGCTTAACAACTGTAGACAATTAGAGAATGTCAAACAGGAGATGGACAGATTGAAGATCAATATTCTGGGTATATGTGAAAGTAGATGGCCTAACAATTGAGACCTCAGCAGTGACGCTCACAGGATAATTTATGCAGAGTTCGGCTTAATACTAAACAAAGAAACAAAGAAATGCGTTCTGAAATACTGCCAGCTTTCAGAGAGAGTCATCTTGGTTAAACTGTGAGGAAGACCCTTCAATATAGCTATCATAGTAGTTGATGCACCAACAACTGAAAGCACTGAGAAAGAAATAGAATTATTCTACTCTATATTGAACAATACCAAGGCTCAGTGCAAAAGCCAAGAAATTAGGATCATAATGCCAAGGTAGGTAAAGAGAGGAATGGAGACATGATCGGCAACTTCGGACGAGGAGTTCGCAACGAACGAGGAGTAAAATGGGTCCAATGATGCACAGCGAATGATCAAGTAATAACTAAAAACTGGTTTCAAGAACAACCACTTTGTCTATGGTCATGGACAAGCCCAGACGGCGACACGAAGAACCAAATAGACTACATAACTATAAACAAGAGGTTCGGAAATGCAGTGGTTCAGGGTAAAAACTATCCAGGTGCCGACTGCGGAAGCGACCATGCCCCAGTCATCTGCAAACTAAGGATAAAACTTCGGAGTATGAAGAAGCCTAGCACAACACCAAGAGTGAAATCGTGAATGACCTCAACCTGCAGAAAAAATGCACTAACAGGGTGTGAAAGAAATATGAAGAAAAAATTAGAAAATAACACTCGAAATGGGACTCACTAAAGGAAGCGATGGTGACATCAGCAAACAATATTGCCCCAAAGGAAATCAGACGCACAAGATAAAACGAGTGTATAACTGAATAGATTCTCAACATGATGCAAAGAAAACAAGAAATAACACCAAGATATGGAGTAGAATACAGGAATCTATACAGGGAGATAAGAAACAAATGCAAACTGGCTAAAGAGAAGTGGCTAAACGACAAATGCGCCGAGGTAGGAAGACTGAGCAGGACCAATAAAGCAAAGATGCATAACAAGATAAGAGAACTGACAGGACAAATACCTGCTTCTCAACAGAGTGCATAAAATCCAAGGATGGAACAATAATATTGGAGAAAGAGGAAATATTCCAGCAATGGGAAGAGTATATAAAGGACATTTTCCGCGACAGGAGAGAGCAGCCGAGAATACACAAGGATGAGGACAGACCGGAAATATTAAAGTCCGAAGTGGAAGCTGCAATGGCCAAACTGTAGAGAAAAAAAGCAGCTGGTCCAGACAGCATTATAATAGAGTTGCTGATAGCCCTGGAAGTATTCGCTATAGAGAAAATTACCGAAATAATAAACGAAATATATGATAGTGGAATAATACCAGACAACCTATGCAATAAGTCAATTTTTATAGTACTGCCGAAGAAGCCAGGTGCAAACGAGTGCAAACTACACAGAACTATCAGCTTAATGAGTCACATTACAAAACTGATTCTCAGAATCCTGATGAATAGAGCGAAAAGCAGAATCAAGCCAGAGACAGGACAGGAACAGTATGGATTCGTCAAAGACACTGGAACAAGAAACTCTATATTTATGATTAGGGTGCTCTCTGAAAAGGCAATACAAATGAAGAAGGGATTGTATCTATGTTTTATTGATCATGCAAAGGCATTCGACAAAATACGCCACATAGAATTGATGGAGATGCTCAGCAACCTCGACATTTTCGGGAAAAACATCAGAGTAATCAAGAATCTCTACTGGCAGCAAACTGCCTGCATACGGGCAGGTAACGATTTCAGCAGATTCACAAAGATAGAAAAGGGCCTAAGGCAAGGATGCGTCTTTTCAACGGATCTCTTCAACTTGTTCAGCGAGAATATTTTGAGGACTACTGATTCTAGACCAGTTTTTATTATCGCATACCAAAATTTAAACAACATAAAGTATGCAGATGGTACAGTGCTGGTTGCAGAGACGGAATGCAAACTACAAGACCTCCTACAGAAGGTAGCTGAGGAGAGTGACAAAAAAGGACTACGAATAAACAGCAAGAAAATTGAATGCATTGTCATCAGGAGCCCAAAATGCCAAATACAGGTAGGGAACACTAGAATCAAGCAAGTACAAAAATTTCAATACCTAGGAAGTATTCTAACAGGAGATGGAAAGTGACACACCAAGATCCGAAGGCGTATTGGCACGGCGAGGCACGCCTTCCAGAAGCTGAGTAGAGTACTAAGACAAAGAAGAGAGTCCTAGATTCCTATGTGATTCCAGTTCTTCGATACGGCAGTGAATGCTGGACAATGTCATCGAAGATGAGGAAAAAACTTGAAGCAGCGGAAATGTGGTTTTACAGAAGAACGCTACGGATATCCTGGAACGAACATGTGAGCAATGATGAGGTTTTGGAAAGAATGGCATTGAAAAGAAAACTAATAGTGAGCATCAGAAAGAGACAACTGAAGTTACTGGGACATGCAAAGAGGAAGGAGAGCTTGGAGAACCTGATACTCTCAGGCCAGATAGAAAGAAAAAAGAGACAGAGAAAGGCAGCAAATAACATATTTGAATGGCCTGATCAGCTGGATGAAGGAACGTGGACTGCGTGGAGTAACAGGAGAAAATATATTAAGATCCACCAGGGATAGTTGACTCTCTTCAAGCGAATAAACTTGTGATTTCACATATCGCGATCTGTTTATAAATTTGTGCTTCACTGAAAGTGACAACCAACGTATTGTCATTAAGATTTTTAAATAGATTTCAAGCGTTCTTTTCTGTTTTTTATTTCAGAACTCAAATTACGGCTGAGAATGTAGCTGAAAGCGCTCGACAAAAAGAAACGCTGACGAAACCGAAAACTTTGGAAGCATTATATCGTAACCGGCTAATCATCCCTACCTATATATATATATATATATATATATATATATATATATATATATATATATATTACTATGACTATTTACCCTTTCACACTCTGATTGAGCACTCTGTAAGAATGGTAGACTTTGAAAAACAGTAGCTACTCTAACATCTACGCATCATTCATTCAGCAATGAATTAGAACACTCTCAGCTATTGGGCGTGTATAATGATAATATACACACTAAAAAAGCGCCCATAGCTCAGAGGTAGAATCGCCTACTGACGCCAATTCGGTCGGGTTTCAATCCTGGGTAAAAAGCAATCGGATGTCTAACCGTACTGATGAGCTGTGATACAGCGAAACATATCTGTCTGCGGATGACTATATATATATTGGAAGTAGCACAATCTAATTTGTTGGCAGTCCATTATTTGTCGTCATTTACTTTATTAAGAGTGCTCGATACTTTGTAGTGCATTACATATTGTAAAATATTTTTAAGTTTATGATAAAAATATAGTACACTGCAATTCAAGAGCCGTTGTGTTTTGGGACTAATTTATTAGCACTATAGGGCAGTGAAATATTTTTTCTGTTAAGAATTATTATATACAGACACACACAATTTTTACCAAATCTAGACATTTAATGAAGGTGGATTTTCGGAGCGTTTGTCTCAGTAAACCAATAGAATATCAGGTCATGATGTAGACGAGAAATTTTATTGTAAGTGTAAAAGCCTAGAAAGACATAAATTAACTTAAGATCCAGACATTTTCCATGCCAGTGATGAAATGAATTGAGTGATACTTATGTAGCATTTTGCGTCTAGTTATATTAGTGACAATTAACTATACTTAAGGGTATACTTTAGACGATGATGACAAATGGAATTAAGTTGTTTACGTTTATTGAATAAGTTTAGTTTTGGGTTTTGATAATTTGTAATTTTTCTTGAAAACTATTGCGATAAGTTTTATCGTTAAAAGATAATGTATGATAAAAAAATGGTGGATTTTAAATGATTCCTTGATACAACTGATATAATATATTATTACTGGAAATAGAACATAGAGAGACTATGATTTCACCAACTGGTTTATCCGAATCAATAATAAGTCCAATTGTTCGTTTATACAGTTTGACATTGTTGATTATTCCACTTTATTTCCAAAGACTTATTCATTTCGGCATTAGATTTCACTAGATATTATTCAGAACAAAATGATATACATAAATGTAAACTTAACACATTATCTAAAGCGGTTATGATCTATAATATGTTTCGACGGGTTGTTACCCATCTCTTCAGACCACAAAATACATTTTATGTATTTTATCTGTCGCAACGAATTGTAGTTTTTAACGAATTTCGAAGATGTTTTGAGTTTTCATATATATATATATATATATATATATATATATCATATACAGTATAACACGGCGATGCTCGGGTGTAATGAAAGCTTTAAAACTAATCCATGGTCCTGGAACTCAGACTGTGTGGACGTTGACCCAAAAGACTAAAAAGCAATAGTTGTTTCCAGTTAAAGCGAAATCGCAAACTGAAAGAAAAATGAATGGATGTAAATCAAATTTTGATTTCCTGGTATCGATACCAAACTTTCTGCACTATTGTAAGAACTGCAACCATGAAACTTCTGAATATCGTTTCTTATGTCTTTGTCTATGAGTGTATCAAATTTGATTAAACTCGAACCACTCCTTCTATAACCCGATTTTTTCGATTATCGATTTTCGATATTTATCGGGGGTACCTCGACACAAAACCTAGCTAAGAACACTCGCAGATGCTTATAGTACAACTGTATAAATTTTCAAGAAAATCGCTTCAGCCGGTTCGGAGTCTATAGATAACGGACACACACGCACACAGCCACACACACACAAAGTTCCATTTATAAATAAGATTAGATACATATTGATCAGGATAATAGTCACTGATATATCCATATAGATCTATTTCTTGTATAGTTTATATCAAATAGATATTTTCTGGGACATTTTATGTGTTTTGCGATCTGAAGCGATAGTTTATGCTCGATTTAGATGATTTATTCATTTGTCCTTTATATATATATATATATATATATATATATGTGTGTGTGTGTGTGTGTGTGTGTGTGTGTGTGTGTGTGTATAAAGCTGGACAATGAAAATATGACTCTTCATCTTTTTGCAATCTGTACCTGTTTCCATAATTAATATTTAATTAGATAGACAAATGCTATTTCACTAATTAGATAAAAGTTACTTTGCTTGTTACTAGAAGCTTCTATTCTCGAGGAGCAATCGGCTTCTCTCCCGGGAAATCAAGTCTAGGTACATAAGCCTCCCCTCAGTAAAAGATCTGTCGATATGTCTAGCTAAGAACGACAATGGCAAAACAGAATCACACGCTCAAACAGAGAAGAATAGTGAGACTAATACATAAAAATGTGAGACGTTTGCATGCGAGGGTCGTTCAAAAAGTTCTAAGCCTCACCCTGAAGGAGTTGGAGAAACAAAAGATTTTTTCACTATTTTTCAATCTAGTCTATCTCCACCTCGACAACAATGAACATGGTACAATGATGCTTAAGAATTGCAATTACATGACGCGTAAATGTGGTGTTCTATTCCTTCAAAAAATCATCCACCAAATACAAGGATTGTGAAATGAAAATCTCAAAAATGTGCTACATGGGGACATTAATAATTGTGGTTGAGCCCTCAGGTTGATTAAGAAAACATTGTAAGCACAAATACTGCTTACACATTAGCAAAATCTTTATGCATATAAAACACGTGTGATCTTTGTTTTGTTTTTTATTAAAATTATCAGTGGAAAATACCATGACATTATTTCTGACAATAGATCTCTTGTTGGTATTAAGGAAGAAATCAAAGAAAACAACGGTAAAATCACCCACAGTCGAGACTAAAAGCGTCATTCTGCACTCCATTGTCTTATCGACGGCTATTTTAATATGTGGAATATATCATGAAAACATCTCTAACATTATGCCTCTTGTTAGAACACGGAAGACAAAGAGTATACATCAGAAATTAAAAGTAGAAGATGAGCAGAAGGAGGAAGAGTGAGAAGAAGAAGAGTTTATCTATGTAAAATGTGTGTGATCTTAATTTTTTCTTTTGTTTTTTGCAACAATGATCAGTGAAAAATGTCACGAAGCCATTTCTGATCTTAGATCTCTGCCTGAGAAATGTCTATAGAAGAGAAAGCAAAGGAAGTAGAAACAAATGTAGCCACAGCAGCAACAACATCACTCACAGTCGAGATTCAAAACGCCATTATAGACTCCATGGTCTTATCGACGGCCGTATTAAAATGTGCTCAAGATAAAACTCCGAAATTCTACTTCTCTCACCTTGGTTGCCAACCCCAATTAGGGAGCACAGACTGTTCTGTTATTTAACGCGTAGCTTCCACCTTGGTCCAGATCTCTATCAGGGTTTTTTTTCACGATCATTTGAGAAAACCCTCCCTGAATTATTTCCACTGCTTTTGTGCCCGTCATTTCAGGATATTTACCGTACTTGCCACGCTTGGCAATGTGGGTTGAGGAAAACTACTTAAACCATAGTTGGTTTGATTGTGTAGGTAACCATTGGTTCATAGGACCTTATCCGCCATTTGACAGTTCTTGATTTCGGTTCTGCAGGGTCCCTACACCACCCTCCTCTCCGATCTTGCAAACATCAGAACGCCTGTTTATTCGCCGACAACCCGGCCGAGGTAGTACTGGGTTAAGTCGAACAAGTACCATAGTACCTGACATATGTATATACGCGAAAATGAACGAAAAATCTCAACTAGAATTCGAACAAGGTTCACTGAATTTATGTTCAGCGCCGCTAACCATATTACCACCTGCTCATGCGTGGAGCGAGTGTCATTCGAGTTTCTGCTTTATTGGTCTGAACTTTGGTCCGAAATGACCTTAACTAAGTGCTCTGGGCTCTGAACCTCGTGATCATGGAATCGTGATATTAACAGAGTATGTTTGTATAAATTTTGATTCTTGTTTTTTTGTATGTGCTGTGTCCCTTCAGGGCGTAGACGATCATGGCCCTCCACGTTTTCTTATTTCCTGTATATCTTTACAAATTATATCTCCCAAACCCTTTTTCTGCCATCCATTTGCTAAAGTCCATCAAATATGCCATACGTTGGATTTCTCTGTCTCTCTTTCCCTGTATCTACCCTGTGAGCATGAGGTTCTCCATGCATTTCTTTCTCATTACGTGTCCCAGAAACTTGCTGATGTTTAGTATGAGTTTCTTTTTTGTTTTCATTATCACCAGAACCACGTCGTTTCTCACATGTTCGGTCCATGGTATCCTCAGCATCCTTCTGTTGCTTTGAATCTTTTCTTCATCTTTGAGAAAATTTTCCAGCATTCGCTGTCATATAGGAGGACAGATATAACGCAACAGTTCAGTACCCTTTTCTTTTCTTTTTTTTTTTGTTCACAACGAAATTTTCTTGTATCTCAATACTCTACTTAGTTTTCGGAATGCGTATTTGGCCATGCCAATAAACCTTTCTGATCTCAGTGTCACACTTACCGTCCAGTCAGAACACGTTATAACGATTTAAATTTCTCACCTCCTTGATTTAAGTATTCTTCTTCTATGTGCCCTGTCCCTTCAGGACGTAAGCGATCATGGCCTTCCACGTTTCCCTATTCCTGGTGGCTCTGAGCACGCCTGCTCCTGTTACACCATGCAATCCTCGTTCCGTCATCCACCTGATTATGTCCTTCAAATATATTATCCGTTGCTTTCCCCTGTCTCATTTTCCTCTCTATCTGGCCTGTTAGTATCAGATTCTTCAAGACCTCCTTTCTCATTGCATGTCCCAGGAACTTCAGCTGTCTCAATCCAGTATTCTCTTCCTAGTTTCTAGCGAAATTGTCCTGTTTCTTAATACTTTACTCAACTTCTGGAATGCTTCATTAGCATTTTGAGCTCCTTTTTTGCTAATGACAATGCATTCAGTTTTTTGTGTATTTATGTATGCAGGCGGTTTGCAGCCAGTATAGGCTCTTCATTATTCTAGTATCTTTCCTGAATATATCAATGTTTCAGAGCAGCTCTTACAGGTCTTTGTGACGTACTTTATCGAATGTCTTTGCGTTCTGTAAAGCACTGCTGCACGCCATTTGGCATTAGATTGCTTTTTCTGATAATATTCTGAAGATAATGTAGCGTTCTGTGTTCCGGGTGTCTTTGACGAACCCACACAGTTCTTGTACTGATTCTGCTGCGCACTCTATTCATCAGAATTCGAATGATGGGATTTGTTACGTGGCTCATTAAGCTGATTTTTCACGGGAGTTCAAATTCCTTTCCGCCTGGCTTCTTAGGTAGTGGTATAAAAATCGATTTGCTTATATCTTCCGCTACATCACCACTGTCTTAGATTTCATTATTCATTTCTGTAAACCTCTCTACGCCGAAATCGTCTAAGGTTGTCTTCCTCTAGCCCTGTTGCTTTGTTTTTATTCAATTTGGTGCGAGCAGATTCCTCTTCGGATTTCCGTGTATTTTCGTTTTTTTTCTTTCGTCGTGATAGAACTCTCCTTTATATTTTCCCAGAATTACATCGAAATTTGTATCAAAATTTATGCGCGCCATTGTGCCACAGGGCGCATAAAGTTTGATATAAGACTGACAACCCTCGTAAAGAAAGCGTATGTTTACGGAGATACGTATACCAAAGAATTTTCTGAGCTTCCTTCTTCCTTAAAGGGGAATCCCAATCGAATGAAGTTTCGAAGTAACGATAAGGCCACGTCCCTAGAGAAGACAGTGGATTGTCGACTTGCTGATATGATACGTTTTTTTCTTTCTTTCTGTCTCTATCTCTTTCGCCACCGCACTCTGGCTTTCTCTCTCACCTTCTTTGTCTCATCATTCCTCCCTCGCCCTTTCTTTCTCTCTCTCTCTTTCTCTCTGTCTCACAATCTCTTCTAACAAGAAAAGAGCTCTATTAGGTCTCCCTAAAGAATAAATTAAAATTAAAAAAAACTATGAGGAAGTTTCTCTGTCATTTATTATGACTATCGTTGCAGATTTTAAAAGTCTACTGCGGAATTACACCAAAACCATCAAGAAAAATTTAGCTGTCTCCATTTTTTGAATAATGTAAAACAGTTTTTGTACTCATTTACAAAAAATCTGCTCCCATGCATAAATTACTGCAATAAAAATGACACTATTTCATTAGCAAAGCTTTTAATTTTTTTTTATATATAAAATTTATAAGGAATACTATTGTCTGAAGAAAAAAGTATATTTCACTGAATAATGAAGTTTTGCAAAAAAATATTTTAAATTATTTATAATTTATAATATATCAACTTTTTTGTAATAATTTATAATATTTCAATTGTTTAAAATTCTGCATTAATACGATTTTTTTATCTGGTATAGTTATTAACTGAAAAGTATATTTATGATTTAAAAAATTGAAAAGCATACATAAAATTTTAAAAATAATTTTCAATATTTCAATTTTCCTAACTATATTATTCCATAAATTCCATTATCATTAAAAAGTCAATTATGATAGGCATTATCCCTCTTTCTGAAAAACCAATAAACTTTTTTTTAGGATTCGTGCAATTCTTTTTAATTTCATTATTCATTTCTGTATTCAATCGTGTTTACGCCTCAACAGGCTTTGCAAATCATACCTTCGAAAATTTAATGCATGTTTTAAGTCTTTAATTTCTATTTCAATAAATAATTTTAATCAGTTATAGTCAACCATACTTAGCTTTTCAACACATCGAGCTGTCAGTAATCAATCAACACGTCAGAAAACTAGACTTTCGTGATTAAGAAATGCTTGTATTTAACGTTTCAAAAGTAATAGTAGTTTCAAATCAGATTAATTTAAATTTAAATTTGATAGCTTTTCTCAAACAACGTATCACATATGGATATTTTCTTTCTGCAAGATTTTAAAGGCCAAGAATTAACATCTATTTACAAATTTGTCAAAAATGGCTGACTTTATTTATTTAACTGAAAACAACCAAAAACTTGAGATTACAATCAATATGATTTATGTAAAGTTATTGTTGGGGAACACTTCTCTTTACACATAAGAATGAACTCGCCTGATATGTACATATAATCCTGAAGAATGAGAGAACGAGTATGTGAGTAGTTGTAGAGTAGTGGTAAGCGTATGTTGTGCATAGTTAGTTGGAGTTGTTAGATATACACTCATTACCGGACATACTGTTTCATTGCAAGACTCTATATATTGATTCTGCTAATAGCCTGAATTGACTAACCCGTGTTCCAGTTTATATATTTTTGTTCAATATAACTTACATTTTCTATCTCCATATCCGTTTTTGTTATTTATTATTTTGTGTGGTTTCTCAAACGGAATCTCGCAACAGTTATATATTTGGCTTACTTGAAATAGTAAATGTAATACGTTAGTTTTCAACTAAAACTAAAATAAAAGGTTCAAAAAATGCTTTACATTAATCAAAATTCTTTTTAAAACTTACGTGTCGAAAATTTCTGGAGATACCTAAATTACATTGTCAATTGATATCTATCTTTCTAATCCTCATAATCTTCAATTGTTACTATCTCCGCTTCTTTTCATATCTCATTTTACGTTACTGTCTAAACAGAAACACTCTAGCTTCAGTGGCTCTCCACCCTTGTATAGGGAACGCTTTATAAGATAAACATCCATAGCTGATATAACGTAACAAGACAAAGTTGAGATAGTTGCGTCTTTGCCACTGGTTCCAGAGATCAAATTTCTCCGGAGTGAATTTCAAAATGCTTTTTTTAAGGCAGGTAGTCTTAATTTTTCAAAATTGTATGCATGAACAAACTTGACTGGGACAACATTCTTCATTCAGACTTATGGCAGAATCATATTGCAACATTTGTTCCCGTACGATTACTAAAGTTAAGCAACGTTGAGCCTGCTCAGTAGTTACATCCTTGTGGAAATTAGTTAAAACAAAATGAATAAGGCATTCCTAGGATTTTTCATCCTTCCCTGACAACTTATACGTCGTTTCTTGGAGTTGTTTTTCTCTTCCGACCGCATTTGCTTTAAGTTTTGGACTGATAGATCCTGTATGTTTCTTCGCCTTTATGGTACGACTGACAGTTGAAAGACTGACACCAACAATAACCGTGATCTCTCTGTAAAGCTTGCCAGTGTGTTCGTGCAACATTGCAATTTTCTTATGCTTCCTTGGAGTAACGTCTGACAGACAATGGCAGTATGGCAACTAATCAACACTCGAGACAAAAGTGTTTAAAGGTGATAAAAATCTAATGCAATCGTTGATGATACAATATTTTCCCCCGATTTCTCGTTCCGAGCCGATATCCACTGGACCACAACGCACACTGGGAAGGGAAAATTTACAATGGTTACAACAGAAGTACACAAAAATCTAAACTTATTTATAAATGGAACTTTGTCTGGGTGTGTGCGTGTATCTGTGTGTGTGTGTGTCCGTTACCTGAACCGATTTTCTTGAAAATTTACACAGTTGTACTATAAGCGTCTGCGAGTGTTCTTAGCTACGTTTTGTGTCGAGGTACCCCCGATAAATATCGAAAATCGATAATCGAAAAAATTGGGTTATAGGAGGAGTGGTCCGATTTTAATCAAATTTGATATACTCAGAGACAAAGACATAAGAAACGATAATCAAAGGTTTCAAGGTTGCAGTTCTTACAATAGTGCAAAAAATGGATAATATACATATGTATAAAAGGCAAGATATTTGTGTGTGTGTCTGCTTATCCGCCTGTATGCCTGTATTTTTTTTTCAGCCTTCTATTATAGTTTTTGCTTCGGGTTTGGCTCTAAGTTGGTATGATTGTAGTTCTTAGTCTCAGCCATGATACCATTTACTCAGAGGACTTATTTAGCCTTGAAAACTCAGTTAACGACGAAAAAACTTATTTGATATTGATACCAGGAAATCAAAATGTGACTTACATCCATTCATTTTTCTTTCAGTCTACGGTTTCGCTTTAACTGGAAACAACTATTGTTTTTAGTCTTTCGTGCCAACATCCAAAGAGTCTGAGCTCCAGGACCATGGATTAGTTTTAAAGCTTTCATTACACCCGAGCAACGCCGGGCTATACTGCTAGTATATGAAAATAGAGACAAATGCAGAGATAAAATCAAATTGTTTATTGATTTAGCGGTATATAGCCAAAACTATCAAGAAATATTTTTCTATAACAATAATAATTATATATATTGTGTGTTTGCATATGTGTGTGTGCATGTGTGTCTATGCATGTGTGTGTGCGCGTGCGTGTGTGTGTGTTAGATTTTAATGAGATATATCTGTTCAAATACCATATCCAAAACGTAGATAAAATAAGTTTGTAAAAAATGAATTAATTTTATTTTTAATCCGATATGTTAATTTCCATGTATTTAAACGTTATTGTTAAAGAATAGCCGTATTTGAGTTAAGGCTTCTTTTTTTATTAAACAATATTTTTTTATTATACCGGCCTACCAACTCGAGAAAACTTATTAATGGGTGCTGCCTACCTAAAATCTGCAACAGAAATATGAGTGATGACATTATAAGCAGTAAAGTTCTGACTAAATACAACCTGACAGGTTTTGAAGCCATCCTAATAAAAATCCAATTTAGGTGGCCAAGACATCTTTCACATTATAGAAATAGAAAAATATATTGAACTACCAAACACTCATCAAGATTTCTAGCTACACATTATTCGTAAAGTGAAGCTGGCTTTTAGACTGCATTGTACCAAATGATTTTTGAGTAAATTTTTTATTCGATCTCTTCCAAATGTTACCTCATCCGTGAAAAAATGAATCGTCAGTTTGTTTAATAAACTAAAAAATTTTCCCGGGGTGAGTGATCAAAGGGTGAATGTCCCTGCACATTTTGAAAATTATACGCATACAGGAGCTGCTGCTGAAGTACATTGCATGCGATACTTTGATATGTACGACATGTTAGGAGCCTATTGACGTGTGCTGATACCTGGATCATCACCGACAGCCTTTAGAATGTGTTCTTCGTGGTCAGACGTACGAGCAGATCTTGATCTTCTTCGACCATTGTTTGTGGTGCCACGGATGAGCCTGTCACAGGAAGACAACAATAAAAAATAGCAAAGGTTCCTTTTCTCGGCTGCCTTCGTTCTGGAAACTCAATCTGATACAGCCGTGCAGCCTCGCGTCCATCACCATTCGCTCTCGATATGAATATCCTGCTATTGTTAAACGAAACACTTTTAAGGTAACTCTCTGTTACACTCGTCAACGTTGTAGACAGTGTAGCTACAATTGTACACGAATAACAAATGTAACATTGTCTATATAACGATTTTCTAAGCGCAGCTTAGATGTGGCAGAAGACAAAGTCTATGGGACACTCAGTAAGTATAAAACTCACTAATCTATTGTAATCATACAACGAGACAAGCTTGCTAACCATTAAACCAAGCTGAGAGTGTAACATAGCACATTCTGCTGTAAACTTTCTTTAAATTTAATAACTCAGAAATTATGAATTTTCAGACAAATGTTTAAATGGACTTTGTTCTTGTTTTTAGGCCAGGAACATGAATGTTTGTGAAAGTATTTTTGATAAACTATATATGTATATATGCAGAGTACAAAGGGTAAGTTCTCGCCATTTGATATTTTCAATTTCGTGCATGAAGATGAGGGTCTCAGACTCAACTCGGAATCCTACATAAGTGCTGGCTTTGGTCAAGAGTGTGGCAGCTGGATGACACTATGTCTGGCAAAAGAAATTATTCCAACAGAGTCATAGCTGTTGTACAATTTCTGCGACCACATCCCCCTTTATATCTGGCTATCTAACTCCCTAGACTCCAAATCTCTTGATTATTTTGTGTAGGGTGCTGTTGAGCCAGAGAACAACAAAACTCCTTGTAACACTAGATTGTATTGTACCTTGATGAACTGAAAGCAAGATGAACTGAAGGCAAGGAATATGCTAAAATTCACCAGGTTAAACAAGACCGTTCAGAAGGGATGCAGGAGATTTCGAAGCCATCTAAATGACGTGGTTGTGGTTAAAGCCAATGGCGATTTCATTGAATAAATTTTCTTTTTAGTATTTCAATATATTTCCTTGTAAATTTGGTAAATATTCTGTTAAAATGTTTAACTTACTTTTTTTTATTTTTATGTAATTTAGACCACAATCTATCCGTAGCTCCCTGCATATATAATAGGATATTTGGAAAGTACTTCTGTTTTAATTGGAGATTATACAAGCAGAAACGTAAATTAGCGAATATTTTTCCATTTTATTGAAGCAGTTGTTACCGTATAAGAGGTTTATATCTTCCTCTGTTTTCCTTTTCTTTTTCTCAATGAAATCAAACTGCCTCTTTGATATTTTTCCCTTTTCGTTCGTTTTCCTCACACTTGTAACGAAAGGGTTCATTATTCATCTGAGGTTAAGTTAAGGCGTAACAGATGTGCTGATTAGTATAATTAGAATTATATTCTTAGAGATATTTGATACGGGTAGTGTAATTAACATCGGCGCAGAAATTGAATTCGCGCTTGCCTAGTTCAATTTCCAGTTTATTATTTTTCGTTTACATCGCGTTAATGCCAATTGAGAAGGGCATGAACCAATCTTCCTGCAACTATAGATTAAATAGCAGATAATACTGAACACTTTCGGCTTGAGGGGGCAAAAACTTTTTACTGCCACTGTTGTGCAGGGGGGTACATAGGGGGAATGTTATGAGAAAGAGTGACAGGTTACAGGGCGTGTCAGGAAGAGCATAAGAGAAGGATGAGAATACTGATGAGAGTGGGGTGAACGGAGAAAGGAAGAAGAGAGAGAGGATGCAAGTTAGTGAGACAATACTTTACATTTGAATTCTTGAAGATTATAGCTGTCGGGAAAGTAAGTAGGCTGAAGGGAATTCCACAGGTGAGCAGTGCGAGAAAAGAAGCTATCAAAAGCAGTGTTTCTTAAAATCTAGAATGAATACTTATAAAAAGAATACATTTCAATGTTTTGATATTAAACCATAGATTTTTTAAACCATTTTTAAATAAAAAAGACACTTTATTTTAATGTTTCTATTCAATCATTTGTTCAGCTTTTGATTGTGAAACTTGTGTCTTTTTTTCGTGAAAATATTTTACAGCACACATAAAAAGGATTGTATGGCACATTAGTATGCCGCGGCATAGTGGTTGAGAATCATTGCACTATATACAAAATTGTTGCTATATCTTCAGTAAATATATTACCTCTACAACCCAAATAAGTTAAAGGGCAAACCCATCTCTTGAAATTCTGATTGAAATTTTCTAAATCATCGACAAAATACATATTTCTATTGTCTCAGTATTTTGATATGCAAGTCCACCTGAAATGCAAAGGTCTTGATTTCTACTGCGAATGTCTTTTTGTCGATTTTTCTGAGAAGATAACAGTTTTGGTGCTAGCTAAAATAAATTAGGATAGTTTGGTTATCAGATCATAAGACATAATTTGATTTGTCCGAAATTGGAGATATGTTCAATTTGATCGGAATTCAATTAACCAGATTTTGTCAAAAATCGAAAATTGTTTTCATCAAAAGAAAATCTCAAAAGTAATGAAAAACAGCGAAAAGTAACGAAAGGTTCTCAGGAAATTTAATAGGCGAAACATTGCGAACATCTCATTTTGTAAGTAAATATTGATAATTTGATACAATCTTCAATAAATAGAAATGTAGCCTCAGTAAAGAAATAGATTTCAAGCAACAGAAACGTGGTTCTACAGATGATTACTGAAAACACCAGAGACCATTAGTAACAACAACGTTATAGAGAAAATGAAAAAAAAATAGATTTTCCTTAATACCAGAAAAAGTCAATAGATATGCCCATGCTGAAGAAAGAAGGACTGGAAAATGTGATACTGTTATGGACCAGGTTAAGGTCCGAAAAAAACACGACCACAAGGGTAGAAATAACAAGAAATAACAATACAAAATGTGGAAGGTGTTAGTATGACTGTCAGTCTGGTTTGGAGGGAACTACTACCAACTCGACCCACACACACCCACACCCACTCTCTCTCTCTCTCTCTCTCTCTCTCTCTCTCTCTGCGTAGTATATATTGTGTTAGGAAGAGTTCATTCGGGAGTTACAGGTAATGACCCATGACAGATACACACAGGACTAATGGAATGCAATATGGACGGAGGAAAACAACGCCTAACCGACCTCATAAGCTTGAGTAAATTACAGCACAATAGAGCTTAGCGGAGATAACAATCTGCCAACATTTATTAGGAGCTAAAAATGACAGGGAAATATGGCGATCCATGAAACAACAGGAAAAATACAAGAAAGAAAAAGCGTCCTAACCCCAAATGAATCGTTATAAAAAATAACTTAACCTTATTAAAGTGGTTTCAGGTGTTTTTTTTTTTGTTTATTACAAGATTAGCTTATTTTCATAACAGGCCAAGATTTAGAGATGATATCTGAAACGAATTCAATTTAGAAGTAATATCTGAAATGCATTCATAGAAGTCTGAGAATAGAGAGGATTGTGGAAAGGATGTGGTGCAGTGGATATCAGCTCGGAAAGATAAATCATAGAACCGAGTTCGAATTTCAGTTGAATTCGTTTCATTCGCTTACGAGTAAATACTCTTGGGAAAAGTATTATTATTCCGTATCTTCTTACTTCAACCATGGGTTAAATAGCAGGACAGATTTGGTTCTATAGCCTATGTTGGCAACCAGTCTACCGCAAAAATTAATTGCAAATTACTGCAGGAAAATCTTCTGCCCAGTCAGCCGTGTCTCTTTTAACACATGATTGCCTAGCAGTGTATAACCAATGAAACTTAATTGACTGACTGAGGAAAGGACCGACGATGAACGGGTTTTAAAATGATCAGCCTTATGTCAGATTTTTTACTGTGTGTCCCAGCACAGGGGAAATTTGAAATTAGTCATTTCGACTATTTTATGAGTAGGGTTGCAAAAAAATATCGAAATCCTGTCGTTGGAAATTTAAAAAAATAAAGTCACTAGCAAGAGAAAATAATGATCTCAGTGGAAACGTAACTGCCATGTCGTACTAAATCTTCGGGAAAGAGAAAGAATCAGAAAAATCGATGTTTTTTATAGTCTTCAGCAGCGCCACCTAACGGCGTTTTATGAAGCCACGTCAGGTAAACATATTTCTGGGGTTTCGATATTAGCATCATAGGAAAATGTTTTTTTTTTTATTTTATTATTCATTATCATTGATTTATGTATCAATTTTTACTAAACTTTTCCAACGATTTGCTTGAAATTTTGATGAACTGTCTGTTTAGTGAGGTGACTTTCATTGTGTGTGTAGCGAGTTAACACTTCTCATCTGGCTGCTGCATCCTGACCGGGAGTAAGGACCCCGGAAGAGAGGCTGGTCATGTCTACAATCGCATAACATCGAGTTATTTGCAGTGTCATGGTTTTCTTGGATGGATCACCCTGTCGACCAGGGCTTTAGAATACGACGACTGCACATCTGAAGATGTATAAACACTTTTCCGATGAGGCAGCCTGGGTATAACGATAAACTGTATCCGGGTCCTGGGTTTGACGATAAACTGCATCCAGAAGCAAGGCCTATAATTAATAACTTTCGAGGAGCAGGTAACCACTTTTTAATTGCTGTTGTTTCCAGGACCACTTTTACCAGGGATGGTATCAACTGTTAAAGTCCCAGCTATGAGCAAATAGCTAACCTCTAAACTGGGATCAAAGCTGAAACTATAGAAATACATTTTTATAGTGACAATTCCAGCAATACATTTTTGGACGAAAAAGATATTACCAGCAATATATTTATGAAAACATAAATTACCAACAATACATTCATGAAGGAAAAAATATTAACAGCAATATATTTTTGATGACAAAATACACACAACAGTATTACATTTGGCTCTCGATAAAACCCTATTAACAAAATACGTCACTGAAACATTATCTACAAACTGATTTCTTACAAACAATGCAAATCTTATTCATAAGAATCTATTGTAAAAATTATGTCGGCAATAAATAACCCACTGATGTTGAGATGCCATAAAACCAAACGAACGGACGAAACACCCTTGCATGAACTTCCGATAGTGAACACCGGGGCCACATTATGCTTTAGTTAGAACAAACTTCTCAGAAAGGTAGCGTGCTGCATTTTTCCGCCCTTTTTTCATATGTCTTATTAGGGATAAATTCTTCAAACCCTTCTCCTTTCATGATGTGTCCATGTAAATTCAGTTATCTCTGGTTCTGGAGATAACGATCCTTTTTTATGTTTTTCTTGGGGCTTTTTTATTGCTTACTAGTTTCGTCTATCTATGAAACCAGGTTTCAGTTGTACTTTTTTCCTACTATAGAATCACATCTTTTGTGCCATTTTTCTCTTTATCTCTCAGGAGAAATGACTACATTCTCTGCCATATAAGAAGATTGTTAGTATATAAAACTTAAGTATACCTTTCATTATTTTTAAACAGAATATTACTGATATTTTCTTTTGCTTTCTTTTGGAAAGCATCTTTCTTCTGTTTCAAAGCACATTTGGAAATCGTATTTATCTGAACTGTTTAATCTTCCATACTTGTGTTACATGTTACAAAAAGGACATAACACTATCTGTATGGGCTATTACGAAACTCTCATTGTGAATTAACTAAAGAACTAAAATAGCTTCCAGCTCACCAGCTATTGACCTGTGGCCAATAGAGAGTGGAGACAGAAGTGGATGCATTTCCTTTTTTAACAGAAACATTGTCCGCTTTTATTTAAAAAATAACGCAATTAAATCTACGGAAATTAAAACCCGATTCTTCGATTCCATCTTCTGCCTTCTCAAAGCTCCCGCACTTTTTTGCAAAGTTCCGCTTGCCGTGAAAACAACATTGCAACATTAACATTAATTGCAATTGAAAAATTCGTAAATCAAATTCCAATGCAAATTAATTCCTAGTTCTCGTCGGCTTTATCTCCGAGAAAGATTTTTGTCACTGATACACTGTTTGTTACTCTAGTCAGAAAATCGGTTCGATAAAAATGGTTTAATTAAAATTAAAGATGAGTCCAGAATAATTTCTTTCCCATTGCTGGTTAATTCAGCAGATTATATTGTATAGTAGTATTCATCAGGAGACGTGACTTTATTGAGTTTTGGTCATCGAATCAGACGTCGAATTTCGTCTTTATGCAAACATGACTGTTCTTCTCGATACATATCACGATTACGTTAATAATTAAAGCCGCTACTCACTCCTTCTTTTCGGGTATTAGCACAAGGTTACAGACATCGAGCCTGCCTCGGGCCAGTGCAATAAGTGATAAACGATTGGACAGGTATATCTCTTTCGAGACATGATGATTGAGCAGATAATTTTCCCGTGGTAGATTGCCATTACTTTCGACGGCAGACTGGTTACCAACCAAGACTTTAAAACCTATTATTTCAGAAGATTTTGCTCCAGTAGGTTACCTTTATATTTTACTGTAGGTTGGTTGTCAACCAAGGTTCTAGACACAAATCTGTCATATTATTAAACCCATAGCTGGAGGAAAGAGATGGATTAATCCCTTTTTAATGGTACTTGCGCATAAGTAAATGATTAGCATTTAACTGGAAGTCTAACTCGGCTTTTCAATTTTCTCATTCCGAGCCGATATCCGCTACAACCAGCATTGAGTGCTTGTCTTATTCGGATAGACAAGCACCTGGTGGAGGCCAGAATTAACATTCTTGAGGTAACAACACAAATGGGAACATTAGTCAGAATGTAAATCAGGTAAAAAAGGCTCCCTAGTAGATTTGGCTTCTGCTCTTGGAAAGGGTCTCCAATCTGTGATGAGTTATGGTAAGAAATGGCTCGTAAATTTTAATGCTTCCAAAACGAAGCTGCTCTCCTGTAATCAACACAGAGAACCTCTCTTACCTTACATTAATATGGATCATACTTGTCTCCCTGAAAGCAATACACTGCGCCTCCTCGGCCTCACTTTTTCAACCGACTTCAAATTCAATGAATACATTGAATCAATAGCTACACCCACTATCACGTTTGCAACATGGACCTTCCGTCATCAGGGACAAATTCATCGGACACAGTTTTTTTGGTTAACGTTTTACCTCGTCTAGCTGCGACATCTTTTTCTTGTTACTGTTTTTATGTTTTTCTCTTCTCTTTCGTTCGTTGTGTTTTCTAGCATAGACTATGTTTCCTTTAGCTTTGGTTCTTTTTTTTATCACGCATTGCCTTTATTATCCATTCTTGCAACGCGCTAAAGCTTCGTGAGTCGTGTTTTTCTTTCGACGGAATCTTCAGAGATTCTTTCTGGTTTGGTCTCTACATACACACCCTTGCTACCGCTCCGCCGTTCCGTATGAATTTGGTATGTTTTATTTAATTCTTCTTAAGCTTTTACATCACCATTGTATTGAAATTGTATTGTTGTGGCACGACGAATAGTTTGTGGCCTCTTTATTCCTGTGTTGCTTATACAACCAGCTTGTACTTTCCAGCACAGAAATATTGATATTTTAGGAAAGAAATAAGGGACTTTTCTATGCAGAAATTGCTCAGTCGCTTAGTCATGCTCCTTTACCACGTATGCCATTGTGAATTGCCTCTTTCTAGTTCTCAACGTTTCTTATGTTTAATTTGAATACAATCGCAGTTCTTAGCACTTTTACCAGGCCAACTTGTGGCTGCTGGTTGTAGTGGTTGGCTTATTTTTTTCCTTCTTTTTTTGTTTCTAGCCTTCCCTTTTCTCTTTTTTATTTCTGTCTCTTTCGTCACAGTGGAGGCATCTTTGTTTGATCATTTTTCTTTAAGATTTTTTACTTGATTCGCAGAATAAAATCTTTGGTTTTTCAATGGAATTTGTCCGTGTGTTCTTGTGAATTCGAGTTTAAACTGGCAGATAAGATGTTTTTTAGCATTTTGTCCAAGGCAGCACACCCACTACTAAGAAGGCTGAGTTGTTGTGACGAGCCAGGAAGATTTTCTCGTTAGAAACCCACTTGCACATTTAGAAATCTACCAGTGTTATCTCGTCGGGTGCTTTTGCTGTTTTTCTCACGGTTCTTGACAAAATTCAGATAACGATCTGCAATGTAATAGGTCCCAATTTGGTTGCCCGCCTTTCGCCTCTTTATCCCATACGGATTTAGACTTCGCTCTGTCTTTCACGGTTTCTGTTCTGACAAGTTTTATTTCTTGCTGCCGCGCTCTCAAGAGTTTATCTGTGCAATTATATTTGCAACTACGCCACACAATTTTACTGTCAAAATAGGAAAATGTAACCGCGAACGCTACTCTAACAGTTTCTTTCCTCGCACTTCCTACTGGTGGAACTCCCTTCTCAATGCATGTGTCTCTGATATCTACAATCTCCAAAAGTTTAAATGTAACGTCCATTGCCATCTATCTCTGTAAATCCCAAAATCACCTGTACTGTTTTCTTTTCTGTTTTCTCTCTCTTCTTCTTGTAACCCCCAGCGCACCAGTGACAGTACCGCCTTTCTTTGGGTAAAACGATTATAAATAATTTTGACAAGCACCTGGTGGAGGTGGAAAAGAAAGTAATCAAAAACATTGAGATAAAAACAAAGTTGAGAACATTAGTCAAAATAGGAATATTTTCAAAAAGGCTACCTGGATCGATGAAACCTAGAAGAGACTGGATATCAAAGCCTATCAGTTATTTTAAACTGGTATTTACTTATGGTGTGATTTATGGACATATCACGTTGAACATCAGTACTCCACTATCAATGGGGTTAAGCAACGTCATGACTGCCGTAGAACAGATTGGAGTAGATAGACTAAATTATCGCCCGGTTCACACTCCACCCACGTCTATTGAAGAGGTGAAGAAGCTCACCCCTTGTTCCCTGATTAGGATGTGGTTTCCGGTTTTCTCTTTTTCAATCTTTTCACTTCTTTTCTTTTTTTTTTCTCAATTGTAGTAGATAGACTAAACTATCGCCCGGTTCACACTCCACCCACGTCTATTGAACAGGTGAAGAGGCTCACCCCTTGTTCCCTGATTAGGATGTTGTTTCCGGTTTTCTCTTTTCCAATCTTTTCACTCTTACGTAGCCCCCTGCACATCAGTGATGTTACCGCCTTGCTCGGGGTGATATGATAAAAAAAAAACTGGCTATGAAATAAAATTATGTCTTTGAAAAATTCTTTCGAAAGTTCTTCATATTTCTCGCGGAAACTACAGAATTTTCTCTTCTCGTCTTTTGAAACATTATATACTTTTATTCTGCAGTTTTGTGCGTATATGACCTGCTCAGTCGGATATACTGGCTGTTTATTCTCACTCAAACATCGATCAATTCGGAGGCCCGATTATGCATTTAGTGGTTATGTGTATATCTGAAAGATAAATTACATTTGGCAGAAAGGTCTCTCATGGGGAGGTATTGAGGAGTGTGGAACCACCCCTTAATCGCTGTTATTTGCAGGTTCATCCTAACCCTGGTTGGTAACACCTGTTACGGTTCCAAATAAAAGCAAATAGTTATCCTTGAAACTAAGAAGAAAATACTTTGAAGTTGAAAATTTACCATCAATACATTTTTTAAATAATACCAGCAATATATGTGACTCTAACAAAATCATCTTTACAAATTATACATTAATTATACATTAACCTGATTTACAAAATAATTTCTTATAAAGAAACCATAATCTATAAATACAAATTTATTCTAGAAATAGTGTCGGCATAAAATAACCCATTGAGAAGATAAGCCGCGAACGATAATGATCCAAATCAAACCAGCTAGATAAACTTTCTGAATAATCTCCGTCATTTGATATCCTGCTAAAAATCTTACTTTCGTATACCTTAGGGTGAACCAAGTCGCGGTAAGCATATTGTTGTCGTGTTCGTAGTCGATATTATTAAGTGATTGATTTTTCATTTTTATTTATAAATATTCTATTATTTTCAGCCATTTTTGCATGTGAATGATGCTATGATAATTATGCTATTAACAAGTATGTTACAGATAGAGTTTGATAAGTCTCCGTATGTGTTAAAATGAGATCGCGTTGAACACTGGTATGAGAGGTACAAAGTTAATCTTTTCGTCAACTAGATGGTGGTGTACCCAATGAAATTATTTACAAATTTGAATTGATCAAGAACACAGTTCTTCAAAGGACTTGTAAATTCGTAAATGATATTGGCTCGTTGAAGTTTAGATTTGTCAGATGAATTGTTACTTTTAACGGTCAGGTAAGTAGTTTTATTTTTTGTAATAGATAATGAAGTTAATTTTTGTAAAGGGTTCGTTTCGAAATTTCTAGCACCCGAAGAAGGCCGGAGCGGAGCATACAAGGTCCAAAACGTCGTACAAATGGCAACAAAGATGAGGACAATAGTCCGAATAATGTAAATGCTGTTATTGTTTTTTAGTTTAAGTCAACGGAAGTTGCGAATTTTCACATGATGTTTCAAAGTAAGATTCGTCCTGTTTATAATTCATATGCATTTAGTTTTTGTAGAAGATATTAATATTATTGTTTTGTTTGTTTTTCGTGGGACGAGATCAGCTCTTCTTATATCAATATTTTCTTATTGATATCAAATACGATAAAAATAAGTTTTAAAATTCCAACCCGTATTCTACTGTAAACGTCTTAGAATCCGAAATTTCTATCCAATTTAAATACAGATTTTTAAGGGAAGCACACTCGATGGAAAGGGTTAATACATAACAAAATAACGTCCCTTTCGTGAAATAGTAATCCCACGAAAAATTTATATAAGTGCTCACGCGCAAGGCCTGCTGGGACATACTTATGAATAATTAAAACACATGGTCACCGCTGAGACTAATCAGCGAATAACAACAGGATTCGGATTAATATTCATCGATTTGCTCGACAAATTCATCCGGTTAAGTACAAGAGCTGCTAATGTGTAATTGCACTGCGAACCGTGTTTTAATATCTTCCTCCTCATTTCCCGATTTCAGTTGTTTCATTTGTAATTCTTGCAAATAACTCTGTTTATCTTGTTTTGTTTTCATCTATCTATCTATCTATCTATCTATCTATCTATCTATCTATCTATCCTTATTTCATTTATTTAGTTAATTGCATACGGCATATCACGTTGAATACATCGGTTCTCGTTCGATCACCAAAGTTGAGCCTGGTCAGTACTTAGTTGGGTGACCACTGGGGAATACCATGCGCTGTAAGCCTTCAGTGACGGATGTGTGTTGTGGTGCAGTGGATATCGGCTTGGAAAGAGAAATCGGTGAGCCGTGTTCGAATTTCAGTCGAATACGATGCATACACTTCAGCACTGGTATCCTTGAGAAAGGTATTAATCCGTCACTTCCCTCCAGTCATAGGTTAAATAATAGGATGGGGCCTGGAGACAACCCATCTAGTGTTGGTGTCAATAAAAACACCCTTGGTAGCCCTGGCGAAGCATCAAGTATTCAGCTATTTGACAAGATTTGAATTTCGCTGCAAACTGCGCCAGGGTTCCAAATGCACTGGGAAAACTGGAGGGGTGTACTGAGTTCTATCTCGGCCAAGGCCGCAAGACGATGATAAGTATTTCAGCTAATCACCACAAATCTATCTATCCTTATTTCATTATTTAATTAACTCAAGTCTATATATATATAGATATATACACACACACACACACACACATATATATATATATATATATATATATATATATATATATACATGTATATGTCCTTGTTTCACTAATTTTAGCTAAAATCTGTATTCATTTCACTATTTAATTACCTCAAATCTATCTATCTATCTATCTATCTATCTATCCTGATGTGACTTTTTATTTAATTACCTCAAATGTATCTATATATCTATATATCTATATATATATATAATATTAACTATAGTAATAACAATACCAATATTAACAGAACTAACTCTGCCGAAACTAGTATTAAGCTATAATTTAAATCGTCTTGTACAACCCACCGGGAACGAACTCGGAGGGAAAAGAAAGGGAAGTAAAAAAAGGAAAACAACGAAATACATGAACAAAAAGTCAAGCACTCGTAAGACAGAAAAAAAAACCAAGACGAATACTCTAACACTAAAGTGCTCAATACGAAAGTAGAGCAAACAAAGACAAAAAATCTAAGCAAGAATCAACAACCTACCACGGTTTCGTGGTATGTTGTTGGTATATATATCCTTATTTTAATTTCACTTTTTATTTAATTACCTCAAGTATATATCTATCTATCTCTCTGTCTATTATGTTTTCACTATTTTACTAAATTATTTCAAATCTGATTATCTATCTATTTTAGTTAATTACCACAAATGAATGTATCTATCTATCTTGTTCTGTTCCCATCATGCATACATTTTTCCAGCAGCCATCCTCATGACCCATGGTAGTACAATCTCCTCGAGATACTTGAAGTAGATCTCCTTTTAAAGTCTTGGCCCCTATAAGAAAATGAATGGAGACATAACATCTTCTTCACTAGAAATCACTTAAAACTTTTCTTTCAGAATCCTTTAAACATTCCTCAGATTGACACCCGCATATTCTAAATTTTGCTATTGGAGATTCTGGCAAAAATGTCAAACAGTAGCGCATGCTGTATCCAAATTTCTAGAGGAGCGAATTGCGTTATGGTGAATTTTTTTCTCACAGACGGTGCCCAACTGACCCTAATATCCTGTGCAGTCCAAAGATTGAAAAAAATGCATGCACGAAATTAAAGATATAAATTGTCCGTAATTTATCCATCTTCGTCTGTATATTTGAGGTTTAATAAACAGGAGAATCAGGAAAGCAGCTGTTCATTGTAAAACTTATTCAAGTGCCGACTGTGGAAGCGACCACCTCCCGCTCATATGTGAACTAAGAGTGAAACTGCAAAGACTGAAGAAGCCTAGTGCAGCCCCAGACTGCAATATAATAGACTTCTAAATGGCCTTAACCTTTTTTTAAATCATTTCACCCCAAGCAAATCGGTACTTCCACTGATGCACAGAGGGCTACATAAGTGTAAAAGTTAAGATAGAAGGATAGTGAGGAGAAAAACGAACCAGTTACAAGGGATGCCAGAGAAACGGCAATAGAAGAATGGGAACACAGGTGTGAAGACAGTTACGAAGGTAGAGCGAAAGTAAAATACCAAGATATACAGAGTGATGTAGAAAAGACTGTAGTCAAGTAGATAAGAGATGGGTATTGACATTGCATTTAAATTCTTGGAGGTTGTAGCAGTCAGGAAAGAAAGTATATGGAAGGCAGTTCCACAGGCAGGAAGTGCCAGAAAAGAAGTGCTGGAGTAGAACTGTCGGCTGCATTTGGTTGGTCTAACTGTAAACGGGTGGAACCATGTTGCCAGTCTGGTTGCACGAGAAAATTCCTTTTGGTGGAGGCACCAGTGATTTAAGTTTGTCGGAGCAGGAAAATTACTAGGATAGCGTGAAAAATATGTGACGTACAAATCAGAAGCGGAAAATCCAAATAGGAAGCACTAAAAAATGAATTAGTGATATCATCCAACGATGTCATCTCAAAAGAAAATAGACGTAGAAGAAAAAATGAATGGATCACAGATGTGATTCTCGACGGGAAACAGAAGATTATGCCAATAAATGAAGCGGAATACAGGAGACTACACAAGAAAAAAAAGAGCCAATGAATTCAGGTTAAAGAAAAATAGCTTAACAAGAAATACAGACATTGAACCCAACCAATAATGGAGGAATGCATAAAACAATAAAGAAACTAACAGGACATCTCCATACCACTCCAGAGGATGCATAAAATTCAAATATGGGATACTCATGTTAGAGGAGGAGGAAATACTTCAGCGGTGGGAATACATAGATTTCTTCGATGAGAAGAGAGAGCAACCGAAAATACTCAGAAATACCGACGAACCAGAAATATTTAAATCCAAAGTGGAATACGTATAAGTCAAACTGAATAGAAAAAAGCTGCTAGACCAGACGGCGTTGTAATAGATATGTTGTTAGCCTTAGACGATTTTGGCGTAGAAAAAAATCACAGAAATTGTAAATAAAATCTACAACAGGGGCGAGATAGCGAGAAGACCTAAGCAGATTGATCTTCATAGCAGTGACAAAGAATCTAGGTGCAAATGAAAGTGAACTCCACCAAACGATTAGCTTAATGAGTCATGTAACAAAACTCATTATCCGAATCCTGATGATTTAAAGCGTACAGCAAGATGAGACAGGAAATAAGAAAAGATCAGTGTCGATTCGTCAATGACACTGGAATTTGAAACCCGATATTTATGCTAAGAATTCTATCAGAAACGGCAATAGAAGTGCAGAAGAACCTGTATTTCATCGACTACGCAAAGACATTCGACAAATAGGCGACAAGCACCTGATAAAGAAGTTCAGCAACCTTAATATATTCGAGAAGGACTTTAGAGTAATCGAGAAGCTGTACTGGCAGTAAACTGCCTGCATGCCAACAAGAATCTATTCAACCTAAACAGCGAGACAGTTCTGAGAGCTCTGGAAGTCTTGCCAGGAATCGTCGAAGGCGGTCGCAATCTGAACAATATACAAGGTAGCCAAAAAAGTTCTGTCCGTCTTTTGATTAGTCAATGAATGAAGTTGAAATATATACTAAATGCGATGTCCTCAAGTCTTGCAATCGTTCTCATTGATCAAACATCAGTTTAACACATACTTGCGAAATCTAGTTTTGACCTTTCTTTAAGCACATGGTCAATCCTTTTTCACACGTCATTGTAAATTTTTGTAAAAGTGAAGAAGAAGGGTGAATTTAATTCTTAGTTTCTTATTCACTGCAAGTAGTAGGGTAAGTGATATTATTGAAGTGGGCCAAGTATTTATTTTATATATATATATATATATATATATTTTAATTCAGATACTTCAATCCAAGGGAAAAAAGCAGGAAGGTAAATTCCAAAAAACCCGATCCTAATTAATATTAAAAATTTATTTTAATATTAAAAAATGATACAGGAAGAGAGCTCCATGTAATAGAATATTACACAGCAAATATATATTAAAAAAGGATTAATTCAAAGATGTTGAATGGCCATTTCGATATGAAGATCCCCACGGGGGACGACACATCACCTCAGCAACAGAAAAAAGTTTTTGAAAGGTTTTTTCTGTTGCTGAGGTGATGTGTCGTCCCCCGTGGGGATCTTCATATCAAAATGGCCATTCAACATCTTTGAATTAATCCTTTTTTAATATATATATATATATATATATATATATATATATATATATATATATAAGGTAACCAAACATAGTTCTGTCCGTCTTTTGATTAGTCAATGAATGAAGTTGAAATATATACTAAATGCGTGCAGCAATTGTTTTCAAATTCGGACAGCCAGAAGTAGGAAGATCAAACGTTATAAAATCACGCTCAGCGTGCCTGGTCATCAGTTATAAGCCGGACAGCTGTGAGAAGGATGGAAGTATCAAGATATCTCGTTCGGGGCTGTTTGATTTACGACTTCTAATTGAGCTTATCAGCAGCTGCATCAAGTCGTTTGGGGATAGTGCTATGGATGAACGTACTGCAAGGCTTTGGTTTAAAAAATTCAAGTCGGAAGATTTGTCTCTCCATGATGAGCCTCGCAGTGGATGACCACAGATCTTGAATGACGGAGTCCTGAGGGAGTCCATTGAAGAGGACAGTAGTATAACGTGTGGTGAACTTGCAAGATGGTTCAACGTTTTCTGATGAAAGTTAATATGTATATATTTCATTAAAAGGAACTTCATAACTTTGCCTAGGTAACACGTACAAACTGAGTAAGTGGGTTTTGCAAACGCTGTTGGAGGTCCACAAGGGACAACAAATAGCAGCCTGCGTATCGCTGCTTTCTCGCCACCGTACCGCATCCTTATTTAATCCAGTGCATACCAGTGATGAAAAGTGGGTTCTGTACGAAACTCCCAAGCGTTCCAGACATTGGTTGTCTCCTCAGTATGCTGTCCCTCACACCGCAAGACCGCCTATGCACCCACGCAAGATTATGCTTTGTGTCTGGTGGACAGATCGTCAAGTGGTTCATTATGAACTGCTACCAACGGGCCAACTGGAGACCTATACTTGCAGTAATAGAAACGTGTGCAACAGGCATTGCGCCAGAAGCTAGCACTGGTGAATCGCAAAGATTTATGGAAGCTCCTTTTAAAAAATATACATAATAAATTACGATAGACTGAAAACATCGGAAAAATGACACCCATAAAAACAGCCAGTGAAGTGGCTGTGAACGTTTAGAAAGTCAAAATGTATGGAACATTTTTGCATTTCTTAACTCCAGCAAAAAGAAAACATGTAAGAATATTGGATAAATTAAATTAAATTTTAATAATAACTTTCTTGCCAGTCATTTTTAACGAAATATGTTTAAATGAAAAACTGCTGACCAAATATACATTAATATGTATATATTTCATTAAAAGGAACTTCATAACTTGAAACAACCCCTCGTGAACAATGGTTTCCCTAATCATATTATTGACTCCCATATTAACATTTTTCTTTCAAACGTAACCAGTAACAACAAAAATATACAGAAAATAACAACAACATTGATATTTTCTACAAAAATCCAAGTGCATATTAATTATTATCAGGACGAATCTTCACTTCGAAACATCATCCAGAAATGTACAACTGTCATTGACTTAAACAAGCAAATTAACTGAATTATTTATTTCACAAATTAAAAGCAACTAACTTTTAAAAAAATAACAATTCACTTGCCCGAGCTAAACTACAGCGAACAATATCATTTTCGAATTTACATGTATTCTTGATCAATCCAAATTTGTAAATAATTTCGTTGAACCCACCACCACGCAGTTGACGAGTAGATTAACTTTGCACCTCTTGGACCAGAGTGCAATTCGATCTCAATTAAATACACGTGAAGATCTACCAAACTCTTTTCGTGACATTCTTGTTGATAGCACATTATCAACCTGTAAAAAATGGCTTAAAATAATGGAAAAATGATTCATAAAAATGAAAAATCCAACACTTAATAATATCAACTACAAACACGGCAACAATATTTTTACCGTATTCGAAATATAAATCGCGCACATGATTCTCTACACATACATAAGAACGCACTACACATATTCAGTAGTCACACGAAAAATGAATTCCGTCTTTGCTAATGGCTAAACGTATTGCTGTAAGCACTTGGAAAAATAAAACCTGTGGATAATTTTTATACAAATTATATTCTAAAAAGAAAGAAATTTTAAGATCACATGTAAAATTACAAAACAATATTTAAACATGAAATATTGTCTATCATATTCAATTAAAACTGCATAAAAGAGAGTATACCCCTCTACCAAAGGCTAGCTAATCTCCATTTGCAGACGTGCGTTTGTTCAACACCCAAAGAGCCCACCTGTGAATTGTACGTCAACTATACTGAACGGACCTTAGTTACATTTTCTGGGGGTTAGAGCGTTATCTAGCTTAAACAACAGTCTGAATGAGGCCAGGATGCGCAAATCTCGTTCACAATGACTTGCGACTTCAAGCTCAAACAACGAAGGGCGCGAGAACCGTCTACCCAGTTTCACTCACAAGACTTAGGTCAACCTGTGCTATAGTTTGCAGGCATAAAGAAAATTCTGTATTCATTCAGCTGATTTCATCATTGGCATATAAAATGTCTGCGTCACAGTCATTTCAGGTCTCTACCACTCTTTACATTTACAATCAAACTTCTCTTATTCGTCTGATCTGATTTTCTATTTGTTCACTGTGACAAACCTTTCTAAAATTCCCACAACTTAATTGTCTGAATTCGGTAAAAATTGTGTTGTTTTTAAACTTCTATGTATAATGATTCCTAACAGAAAAACATATTTCACTACCTGACGAGTTGCTAATAAGATAGCACCGAAACACAACGGCTCTTATGCTACAGTCAATTATGTTTTTATAATAAACTTAGAATATATATATATATATATATATATATATATATATTTTTTAATCATCTCACCCCAAGCAAGGCATTCCACTGCCACTATTGCGCATGGGGCTACATAGGGGAAGGTAAAGAGAAGGAGTGGATAGACATAGGGAATGTCAGGAGAAAGGTGATAGATGAGTAAGGATAGCGAGGATGAGTGTCGGGCAGATGGGAAGAGTGCTTGATAGAATGGGAGCAGGTTAGTGTGTTAGGAGGTGTCTATTGACCTTACATTTAAACTCATGGAGATTGTAGCCGTCGGGGAAGCAATCGTTTGGAAGAGAATTCCACAGTCGGGAAGTGCGAGGAAAGAAACTGTTGGAGTAGAAGTTACGGCTGCATTTTATCGGTTTCACTGTAAAAGGGTGGGATCTAGTTGCTAATCTAGTATCTCGTGCAAATTCGTATTTAGGGGGCACCATTGATCTAAGTTCATCGGAGCAGAAGCCGTGAAAGTATTTATAGAAGAGACACAGCGAAGCCACGTCTCGCCGGTGGGAGAGAGACTGCAGCCCAGCACCCAATGTTAATAAGTGAATATGATAGATAAGGAAAGCTTTATCATTCAATTCTTCTAATGATTTTACAGTTTTCCTTTGTTTTGAGGTGTGCGCTAAAATGATGCGAAAACTGCCTATAACGATGATTGTCCAAAAAGAGTTATAGTTAGTATATTAACCATTTACCACAGGTTTGCTGTAACTCCAAACACATCTAGTCGCCTAATCCTGGTGCCCAATTTACGTCAATGTTACAAATTAAGAACTTCTCTTGTTTGAATGTCTATTATCGTGATACGCTTTGATAATTTTAACACGTCGTTCGATTGTTAATCTTTCCATGGGTAAAATTTCAAAGAATTAAAGTTGTTAAATCTGAAAGAAATTGAAACTGTCATTATACACTAAAGCTTAATTTACATTTAATATCTGTGTGTGTGTGTGTGCGTGAAATAGAATATTATATCCGAACTAATTCTATCTTTTTTTACAATTTTATCCTTCTTGTTGAAAATTGTAAAGATACATAGTATTATCGGTTGCTTTCCAAAAGTCGCAGCATTTCATTTTTTTCTTTCAACACAAGAACCGTCTGTTTAGCCTGCGCACACATTTATTTCTTTCGTTTTTGATCTGATGAAGACTAGTAACGGCGAAACGTGTATTCTATTTTCAATAAAACAGTTTTGCTATTTGATATACACTTCAGGCCATAATTATTAGGCTACCATAGTGTTTTAAAAAATGATGTATTTCATACTATTTTTTAGTATTTATTGCCAAGTGAATAACTAAATGAAAACAGAATTGTTCTTTTTTTAATACTGCAAAATAACACATGCATCAAACGAATTTATAAATATTTAATAATTACTTATATTGCAGTTTCATCAATGAAAGAATGAAGAAAATTTAGGGTGATTCGGATGAGTTCCACTTTGCTTCATTGCAAAATAACCATTCTATTTTTCATTTAAAAATAGTATGAAATACATTATTACTTTTTAAAAACTGGTGTTACATAATAATTATGGCCGGTAATGTATATATATATATATATATATATATATATATATATATATATATATATATTGACGAGGTGATTTAACTTTGGGTGCTGGGCTGGCGCCTTCTGGTCAGAATGAAGGAGAAAACCGTCTATTTTGGTACTGCGCCGCTATCTATTGTCAGTGAAACGGTTTTACATTTTTAAGGAAAGGAATCTTGTATAGATATTGTAATACGAATTTTATTCACACATCAAGAGATTAATACAAGTTTACATTTAGACAAAAGACGTTCCAAATGTTGCTTTTTAGCTTAGATAGATAGATAGATAGATAGATAGATAGATAGATAGATAGATAGATAGATAGATAGATAGATCGTGGACAATGATAGATAGATAGATAGATAGATAGATAGATAGATAGATAGATAGATAGATAGATAGATATGAGATCCTCTTAATTAGAATCCAATAGTTTTCCGGATTTATTTTGTTGCTATGATGGAAATTTATCATGTTATATTTTTTAGATATAAAGATCATTTTAATAACTTGATAGATAAATTGATGAATATGAACAAAATGAGATAGATAGATAGATAGATAGATAGATAGATAGATAGATAGATAGATAGTGCTCCCTGATATTTTTTATATATCTGCAATGAGTTGGATCGTTTGCATTTGCGACGCCATGTTTATTTCTATTATAATGAGTGCCTGTTTTAAAATTTATATAAGTTTGCAGGTGAAAATTCAAACTCCCTGAAATAAGTGAATACCATGATAATAATTGTGTTAAGATATATTTACAGGCACACTTCTAATAATATTATGGCTTGAAAATGCTCTTGGTTTTGACGGCATATATAAATATTACCAAGATTTTATAATAAAAAATAACATCTTAAATAAATGTAGCTTATTTTATGATTAGGCGACGGTATATTGATGTACCTATGTCTGATATATAAATTCAATTCCGTAGCTAGATTTTTTAATGGAATAAACTGTCATTTTTATATTGTTATTCATATTTTAAAACTAATTTCTGACGTCAGACTCATTCGTCTTAAATGGACACTAAGTGTTTTATTGCTTTGAAATTCTGAACCGTTTTCCGATTCGGTAGACAAATGTAGTATGAAACTACTGGAATTATTGTACTAAATTTTTTCTCTTAGCTTCTATTTTTTTTTTCTTTGAAATCGCTAAAAAGTAACGTGTATTTCTTTTTAGGTAAAATACTGACCGTAAATATCTAGAGAAAATACCCAAAAGTTAAAACTGAAAAACAACTGATATTGACTTCTGTCTGAAAATAATAAAGGTTGTGCATATAAGGCAATTCCTTATTCGTCATAGCTGAAAAAGTAAACATAGTGTAATGCTATATTTATCACAGACAGAATAAGCATCGTTATGCAAAAAATTATTATTACATATGTCTGTGTTTAAATTGTTATTTTTAGTGGTTACTTGTATTTAGGTAGGCCTTCCGTCATTAAAGAGTATACTTTTATATTTTTGTTTGTTCCAGAGATACTATTTTAAAAAAAATGTACGCTCTCCAGTATGATTTGAACCTGCGTCCCTCAGGGCAGAGGGAGCTACCTTTATGCACGACACGGGTACTCAGATACAAGTATCCACTAAAATCGTTTAAAGTTTTTAAAATCTGTCGGATTAATAATAAGTCCATTCTAACACGCACGTCAGTCAGTTAAGTGCCATACGTGATACACGCTTTGGGTAATCATGTCTCGAAAGAGATATGGCTGACTGGGCAGAAGATTATCACACAGTAGATTGTCATTGCTTTCTGTGGTAGACTGGTTGCCGACCAAAGCTATAGAACCCAATCTGTTCCGTTATTTAACCCATAACTGGAAGGAATAGACGGATTAATACCTTTCCCAATGGTATTTGCGCGTAAGTGAAAGCAATGAATTCAGCTGGAATTCGAACTCGGCTCTCCGATTTCTAGTTCCGAGCCGATATTCATTGCACCACGACGCACATCCAACACGGACGCACACATAGATGGTGTTGATTTGTGATAACGTCTAGAGAGTTTGTTTTGATCAACAGTTACATAATATTAGGTTTCTTGCAATGCCATTTGCGCATGGAAGAGTGTCTCTGCAATCACCTCCGGGTTTCAACCCAGTGGGCAACCCGGTAAGCAACCACGTGGGCAAGCGGATGCAACACACTATTGCAGTCTACGAAAGTTCCCTTTCCACAAATGTTACATTTGATGGCCGTCTGCTGCTACGACCCTACGCCTTTTCTTTACCAATATATCACAGCATTATTATAAAAAATGTAAAACCAAACCAGTCTAACAAAAAAGATTTAAACCCTTCAAGATTTCTTTCTTCAGCACTCGTAGTATTCGTACCAACCTCTGTTGTGTGAAATTGAAAAGTTCCTGAACATTCTAGCTCACGTGCAACTAATCCTAACCCTAACCCTAAAATACTATCCACTGATTTCTTGATTCTTGACTATTTCTTGAATCTATTGCTTGGGAAACTATGTCTGCAAAAATCCCCCACTGTTTAGGGAACTTTCTCTCTCTCTCTCTCTCTCTCTCTCTCTCTCTCTCTCTCTCTCTTGAATTTCTAGACAATTTTAATGAACTTTCAGCTATCACTTCTCTCTCTACTGTTTTCTTTCCTCTCATGGCTTCTATGTGAGGAAAGAAAACGGTATATATATTGTTTCTGATAATATAGATAAGGCCATTTCCCTATATATTTATATATTTCGATTGAGGTGGGTGATATTTCGATCACCCATTTTTGTACCATTTGGATCTGACGAGCCGCGCTAAGAACACCAAAGCGGTGAAATATGTATCATCCAAGCTAATAATAAAAAATCCTTATGTAAAATATTACTCTGTTAAATAAATGAATTTAACATTGAGTTCTCTCGTGTTCATCTCCTTTGGAATTTACCCGGCTTACATACCAAGTGTACTACACTATATATATATATATATATATATATATATATATATATATATATTACCGGCCATAATTTTTAGGCCACCACAATTTTTTAAAAGAAATAATGTATTTCATACTATTTTTAATATTTATTGCCAAATGAAAATAGAATGGTTCATTTGTTATTATTATTTTGCAAAATTTTTGAAGACAAGGAGGCAAAGATGAATTCGTTCGATTCACCCTAAATTTTCTTCGTTTTTTTTCATTGATGAAACTGCTATATAGGGCATGATTAATTCTTTTTAAAATCGTGTCGCCCCAATCAAGACATTTTACTGCCACTGTTGTGCAGGGGGTTACATAGGAGAAATGTTATGAGAAGAAGTGAGAGGTTGCAAGGGGTGGCAGGAAGAGAGTAGGAGAACGAAGAGCGTAGTGATGAGAGTGGGGTGGAGGAAGAAAAAAGCATGAGAGAGAACATGTAAGCTCTCTGAATAATATATATATATATATATATATATATATATATATATATATATATATATATATATATTGGATCTGAGGAGCCGCGCTAAGAACACCAAAGCGGTGAAATATGTATCATCCAAACTAATAATCAAAAATCCGTTATAAAATATTACTCTGTTAAATAAATGAATTTTACATTGAGTTCTCTCGAGTTCGTCTCTTTTGGAATTTACCCGGTTTATATACCAAGTGTACTACACTATATATATATATATATATTGTGTGTATTCTGGCAGCGTTTTTTCATTAATACAGTTTTCTGTCTATTTATTTTGTGTAAGATCCGTTCCTATGATCTGATTAGCTTGATAGTGTTGTCATGGAAAGACGACAAGAAATCGCAATAATTGTTGATTTTTTTTTTGTCAGGTCTGAGCTTTCGGCTTACATAAGCCATTATCAAAGGATGAACATAGAACATTTAAATTATTATTAACAGAGTGGAGTTAAACAGAGAAAATTAGACAGGTTCATTTTTTTTGTCGCACATGGCTGTAGGCGGAGAAAGAATGGTGGTAGTGGGTTTTTTGTTCAATTGAGTGTATAGTGGCATGAGGGATTGGTCTGGGAACTGCTGCTATTATGGTGTAGGGGGTAAGTATAATAACTATGACCCCTTCCGTCGATTATAGGCATTGAAGTATGTTAGTAGAGGTGTCGAAATTTATTTTATTTAGGATAGGTTTAAACTGTTTGATGTAGATAGCTTCTAGAATTTTAAGTTTTCGTTTATTATTTTCTTGTCTAAGTATATGCGTATTTTTAACAAGTGTTTTCCTAAGAAGTGTGTGTTGATAGCCGTGGTGTTTTAAATGTCGGAATATGTTAGAATTTTCATTTAAGTGCAATGTAAGATTCCGCGAAAGCGAGTTAGTAGTATGTTCAATGTAGGAATTACTTAGTTTGTTAGAGATACATTCTCGAAAGGGGCATTTAAAACGAAAACTTAAAACGCTTTGGAGATGTCAAGGGTAACAGTTCGGGTTTCGCCGTTTTTGTTGAGAGCCTGGTGTATCTACTCAGTGATGGTCTTGAGCATATAAGCAGTAGACCTGGTGAAGAGGAAGCAATACTGTTTTCCGAGAGTCTGTGTGCTGTGAGGTGTTGTCCCACCTCGGCGTTGATAATGGCTCCGAACACTTTGCCAAAGATCAGTAGGAGGCTGATAGGGAGATAATTAGCGGAGTCAGAGTATTCTCCAGTGTTTTTATATATAGGAACCACGGAGAAGATTTCCAACAGGTAGGAAAGCAAGAAGCAGAAAGGCAGTAGTTATAGAGTTTAAAGAGAACAGAGGAGAGTTCAAGAGCACATTTCTTTAGGACAATGATGGGTATTCCGTCTCCACCACTCGCCTTATGAGGGTCAATCTTAGAAATTATTTTGGAGACCACCGAAGGAGTAATCATTATGTCAGTCAGTTGGGCCTGGGTTCGGAGAGGGAAGTCTGGTACAGATATTACAGATGAGTCTAGTGTTGAGTTAGTGGAGAATCCGCGAGTGAAACACTCAGCCTTGTCTGTTGAAGAGTTGAGTACCTCAAATTCGTTTTGAGGGCTTACTGTTGTTCAGCACGCTTTTACATAGCCTCCAGTAGTCTTTGGAGCTGAACTTTCAGAATGCTATGCGTTGCTTCATTGTGGCTGCAAACATCAGCTTAGCTCCTTTAAGAACCTTCCTGCATTCGTTGCGAGCCGAGGCAAAAAGGCGCCTGTTATGGTTTGAAGCCTGACTCCGGTAAAGACGAAAGAAGTGATTTCGGTGTTCGATGGCAGCTGAGAAGGAAGAGGAGAACCAGGGGGATGAGTGGGATTTAAGTCTCAACTTTCTGGCAGGGATGAAAACATCAGCCGCACAGTTTTCAACAGGAAAACTAAATACTTCATTCCAAGGGACATCACTCAAAAAATCGGCTCTTTGGTAGCAGTAAGATATTCTGCTGGTCTGAGGTTCTTGGGTGGGGTGGAGGGGGAAAGTGATATCAACGGAAACTAACGCATGGTCAAAGTTTCCGAGAGGGCAGTGTTGCTTGACATTGCAAAAGTCAGGGGTGGAGGTAAGGCACAGATCTATTAGTGAGTCGTGTCCGTTAAGGTTATTGCAGAAACCCGTGAGGAACACCACCACCTGCGTAAGAGATTGAGTGATAGAAAAATTCATAGTCTGTAAACCAGCAAGATCTGTGACGGAGTTATCTAGCCACTCAGCATGATGGGCATTAAAGTCGCCAAACACAAATATATGGGTAAACGGGTGGGAGCAAATGGCCTTGTCGATATTGTTGGAGATGCTGTCAAGAACGGAGCAGTCGGGAGATGATGGGAAGCGGTAGAGAAGGAAGTGATAGCTTACTGAGCTTAGAAGGGAGAGACGGAAACACATATAAGAATGAATTGAGGATCCAAGAGAAATCATCCAAGCTAGAGGAAGGCGTTCACTGACGTAAACCCCAAGCCGATGCATGTGAACATTGGAGTCCTTTCTGAAGAGGGGAAGGTAGCCAGGGATAGACAAGTTAGAAGAGGGAATTGAGGGGTTGAGATTAGACTCACAGAGAGCTAGAATGTGAGGGGAGTTTTGATGGAGAAAAGATTCAACGCAACTGAAATTGGTTCGGATGCTGCGGATGTTAGTAAAGGAAATGTTAAGAGGTTTAGGTGGTTTTAATTTGCCTGGTTTAGCTTTTTTTAGCGGAGATATGGATGTTCATGTTTAATGTTGTTGCTGTAGAGAGACCCCGAGTAGAGGAGGCAAACGGTCATTAGCTGCGACATGCACTGGAAGGGAACTGGCGCGGGCTGCAGCAAAGTATGGCTTCGTGGTTGCCCACCGAAAGCGCCTGCAGGGACACCTCTCCATGCACGACATGGCACTGCAAGAACCCCGATATTATGCAACTGTTGATCAGATCGGCCGCTCTTGACGCTACGCAAGAGGTAGGGCTCCTAACTACCAGTCGGAAGCAGCAATCAGAAAACTGCCAACCCGTTACCCTCCCAATGAAGAGACGTTGCCACCGACCACACACAACGCAGGAAAATCACAGAAGCACCATTACTGAAGTTTGAAGAGAAAAAGAGAGCCGGAGACCACTTCCAGAACAGGGAACAAGGGATGAGCCTCGACACTTATTCAATTGACGTAGGTGAAGTGTGACCCGGGCGATAGAAGCGTCTATCTACTCCAATTAAAAAAAAAGTACAACTTTCAACTTAGTTAAAGTCCAAACTAGCTGCACCCAAAATTTCTGACGAGTTAGTTTTTGTAAATAGCATAACTTTCAATTGAGCAAAAAAAATAATCATAGAGAAATACAACAAATGACTTACATTGAAGAAATTCAACTCTGAATAGAATCTACCCACTGGACATAAGAAAAAGTGACGATTTTCTTTGATTATCCAAAGTATTTAGGATAAATAAATATTTAGTATTTAGGATAAATAAATTCTTGAAGATTATAGCTGTAGGGAAAGCAAGTATGCGGAAGGGAATTCTACAGGCGGGAAGTGCGAGAAAGGAAGCTGATGGAGTAGAATTTGCGTTTACAATTTATCAGTTTCACAGTAAAACGGGTTGGACCTAGTTGCTAATCTTGTGGCTCGAGGAAATTCATATATGGAGGGTAGTAGAGAGCTACGTTCATCGGAGCAACAAAAATGTCTGACAAGTTAAAGATAAACTTCATAGCAGAACGTTCAAGTGAGCAAAGAAAAGTAAACATAGAGAAATGCAGCAAATGACTTACATTGAAGAAATTCAACTCTGAATAGAATCTACACACTGGACATGAGAAAAAGTGACGAATTTTTTAGGGGTAGGTGTTATATATCGCCGTACGACGACAAAACAACAAACACGCATATATAAAAATATAAGGTTATATTTTTATTAATGACGACGAACCGTGTGGAATAGAGAACGGAAGGGTGAGAGCGCACATAGAATGGGTTGACGGGAGTTTAGTCTTGCCTGTGGTGTTTCTCTGCTTCCACTGGCCGTTCTCTGCTGGCGAATCCGTGTGTCGAGGTCTTTATATAGTCTTCTAGAACCGGGACTTTCCTTCCGGTTTTGCCTCGCCCACGCAACGCCCACGTAATTCCCAGAGACACCTGTTCTGTTTGCCTCCGTAGTCATTTCCGCCGCTGTCGGAAATAAGGTCAAACAACATCCGCTCCGGCCTCGACAGGATGTATTTCACAAACACCTGTCTTGTCGTTTCGCTGCCCCCTTCACCGACGGGAAACACCATCGCTTGCATCACTTCCTCGGGTGGGGCCAGATTGTTATATTACACTCCTCGCCCTCCCATTTTCCAAAATGTTCACCTAAGAACATTTTAAGCGCAACACCCTCACACCCACCACCATGCCACACAAGCCCGACAATTGTACAAAACATGTGCACGCCGAAACAACAAAACATGTGCACGCCGAAACAAACAAAACAACAACAAAAAAATATATGGGGGGAGCCTACATCGGCAACCCAACAATGTTCGTGTCCATTGTGGAATTTTCCTGTACAAAAAACACAGAATCTCTTGCGTATGCTTCATGATGCAGTGTTGGAAGCCAAAATGAGTGAGACTGCCACAAAAGTGATGATAGAATTACTTGGGACTTATACAGAGGATAATGTTCTCCCAGTTCGATGTTTCATTGTTCTTTCTTTTTTTTCTTTTTTTTAAGTTTCTGTAACTTTCAATGTTCGTTTTCTTTCTCGACTCTGTCCATACGCGTAGACGCCTCGATGCACGACCATATGATCATAGGCGGTAACCACGCCCCAGTTTCTAAACTGACATCGAGTAAATGACCTTTGACCAACACCATGCGTGTTTCCGCTCGAGTTTATTGTTACACATGTAACTTCATTTAATTTAATTTAATTTCAAACATACTATGTTTGAACACAGAAAAATGGCCATTATCTGCAGTACATATCATTCATAGTCTGACCGAGAAATGTATCCACAGTATCGGTTCTGCCCAGGTTTTTGTCGTCACTAACGAACATGTCCCTATTTCTTTTTAGCAATTTGTTAATTTCAGGCTTGAATTCCTCCGGTACATGTACCTGTTCCAAATCTACATCAGGACTTTTATTATTTTGTTTATCGGGCATAGTAATTTCAGTAATATTACCTGCCCTTTCCAATTTAGCCAGCGGACACCCCCGTCTCAAAGTGATTGTCTGGTTAGTGTTATTCATTATCAGCAACTGAAACTTACGAGACTTTGGCATTTTTACAACTGCGTTGGCTACTGATATACCACATAAGTTGCTAACATATCCACTACTCAGCTGTTCGATTTCATATTCTTTGCCACGTCCATTTCTCAGCCTGGTTAATCCCAGACAAGCATGCAGGTGTTGAGGTCTTAATGTTACTTTTTGAGCTAACCTAACAATAGAGGAAATATGAACATCCTCCTCTAATGCCACGTATTCTTCACCAATCTTCAATGCCCCCAAATCGAAATACATTCTCACCCCGTTCTGCATCAGCCAATCTCGGCCAAGTATAACGTTTCTATTGAGATTTTTCACGACTAAAAAATCATGGGGTATGGACTTACTTCCTATCTGAACCTGTAGACGACAAAGGCCTTCAACGTATAACGGGGATCCATTCGCAGTTCGAAGTTTAATGTCCCTCTTTTGCAGTTCAAGTCCCAGTCGCAATTTTTTAAATACCCTACAGCTTATAACCGATACCTCTGCTCCCGTATCTACCAATGCCCTATAAGGTCTACGTTCTATTCTAATAAAGATGGAATTTGGCGCGCCCATATTACCAACTATGTGCGTTGGTACCGTCTTGTTCCGTTCGTTGGGCGTCGCACGAACGGACCTCTGCCGTTTCCCGGGGCGCGTCTACAAAATTTCGCTATGTGGCCTTCTTTCCCACAATTCCAACACCTAACAACGCTCCCGTTCCTCTCCCGCTCACGAGGCTTGTATTTAGTTCCCCTATTAACAACTTTTCTATTGTTCTTATTCCTATTATTATCATTATTATTATTAGATTTAGCGGGGCTTACGGCTTCTATCGGTACCCGTCTCCGAGAGTGGCAAATTTCCATAGGCTCCTCTTCCTATTCAGAGTTTGCGTCGAGTCGAATTTTCCATCTCAACTCAGATAACGCTTTCTGATAGGCAGCCTCTAGTGTTTGTGGCTCATCCTTCATAACTGCAATCTTTATTTCCCGATCCCTTAGACCTTTTATGAAAAATCCTAGAACTTGTTTTGTCACAACTTCATTCCTCCCGTCAACCCCAACATATGCGCCCTCCGCTAGGCGTACTACTCTCTGCATGTAGTCCTGCACCCCCTCCGTTCTACCCTGCTTAATGTTCACTAATTCGACTAACCGTGCGTCAGGGTCTAAAACCAATCCGTAGTATTCCTTTAAAGAAGTTTTTAACTCCTTCCATGTGAGTTGTGGGTTACTAGAGATTAGTCTATATGCATAGTGTCCAACAGCTCCCCTTGTTGTGGGAAGAGCTGCCTGACACTTGTCTTCTTCTGCCACGCGCACAACTTTAAAATACCTCTCCATATCCTCCAACCAAGCACTATAACCACCATCTTCTTTGCATGCTAATGGCTGTATATTTTTTAAAAAAGATTCTCCCCTTAAAGTGTTCGACACCGAACAAGCCACATTTTTAATTCTAGGGTCAGACCTTGAACAAAATCGGCAAAAGTATGCTGTTCCATTTTTTTTTTTTTTTAAATATAACTTATGAACAAGAGCAGAACACACACAAGATCGAATCAAAAGTCACCTACCTTTCGTTGATGTCGTCCGGTTGCTTTCTATTTTCGTCTTCTATCTGGTAGTTTTAATTCCGTTCAATTTCAATTGTCGCCGTGGTAACCAAGCTCGTATCTATCTGTTTTGTTGTTGTTGTTGTCTTAAAACAGCAAGTCACTGGGCACCAATTTGCGAATGTTATATATCGCCGTACGACGACAAAACAACAAACACGCATATATAAAAATATAAGGTTATATTTTTATTAATGACGACGAACCGTGTGGAATAGAGAACGGAAGGGTGAGAGCGCACATAGAATGGGTTGACGGGAGTGTAGTCTTGCCTGTGGTGTTTCTCTGCTTCCACTGGCCGTTCTCTGCTGGCGAATCCGTGTGTCGAGGTCTTTATATAGTCTTCTAGAACCGGGACTTTCCTTCCGGTTTTGCCTCGCCCACGCAACGCCCACGTAATTCCCAGAGACACCTGTTCTGTTTGCCTCCGTAGTCATTTCCGCCGCTGTCGGAAATAAGGTCAAACGACATCCGCTCCGGCCTCGACAGGATGTATTTCACAAACACCTGTCTTGTCGTTTCGCCGCCCCCTTCACCGACGGGAAACACCATCGCTTGCATCACTTCCTCGGGTGGGGCCAGATTGTTATATTACATAGGGAGGAGTAGTAAAATAATATTCAACACACAGCCCACAATGAAATTCATTTGATGCATATATTATTGTGCGATATTAACAATAAAACCATTCTATTTGGCAACAAATACTAAAAAATTGTATGAAATACATCATTTCTTTAAAAAACTGGGGTGGCCTAATAATTATTGCCGCTAGTATATATATATATCCACAGACAGATCTGTTTCGCTGTATCACATCTCATCAGTACAGTTGGATATCCGATTGCTTTCTACCCATGATTGAAAACCGATCAAATTGGCGTTAGTTGGGGATTCTACCTCTCAGCTATGGACGCTCGGAAGAAGGAGGCAAACTTTTAGCGTATGATATATTATGTATACATAAGCCAATAACTGAGAGTGTTTTAATTCATTATATATATATATTTTTCTCCTCTCACACTCATGGAGGGAGAGTCAATAGCGAGGTAGCGTCGGCTCAGTTCATTCCCTTTACTACCAGTTATTAAAGTTTACTCATAGTTATGAAAGCTTTTTATTAAATGTTCCTTGTTATTTTATTCTTTGTAATAATTATATAGTCATGTAATGAAGAATATATAATATATCCTCTCTGTTATATATATATATATATATATATATATATATATATATTTATATATTTCCTTTCTGTCACTCCCAGGGTTTCGGATTGTTATTTTCATGCCCTAATGTAAGATACTTAATAGTTGGTACATCGATATTCATTTTAGAGGGCATATCGATAAAAATAATTTGCCGTCATTTTTTACGGCAAAGGACGTTTTGTTTTTTTCGTTTGGTATTTCTTTCATAAAATAAATAGCCTAAAAAGAACATTTTATGACAGAAATCTTTTTTAAATTTTCAAGCCTAATATAATACAAATTTAAGAAGGCTCTGTCGCAAATTGCCATTTGAAATTATAAAACTTTAAGCATATTAAAAGTCAGTCAGTTAACTGCCAGAGTTGATAAAAGCATGAGCGACCATTTCTCTTTCGAGATATGATCGCTCAAGATTTTCTGGCAGTATGTTGCCATTTCTTTCTGCTCTAGACTAACTACTAACTAAGTTTATAGAGCCCAATCTATCCCGGTATTCAACCCATATCTGGAGGGAGAGCAGATGGATTTATACTATTCCGGAAAATATTTGCGCGTAAATAAATGAAAAGAATTTAACTGCAAATCGAACTCGACTCTCTGAATTCTCATCCCGATCTCATATCCATTAAACCACAACGCGCATTCAAAAAACTAACCATCCCCTGTAGGATTCGAACACACGATCTCTGGATTAGATGTCCAGCGTGCTCTACAAAAATATTGCAAATAAACATCACTTTAATTATCACAATTAAAAACTGCTTCATTATTTTAAAATATGTCAAAAGACAACTGAAAAAATATTTGTTACGCTTTCTCTCGCTTATAAGTTGTTCCCAAGATACTAACTATGATTTATCTACATTTGTCTAACCATTAAATTTAAATAACAACTTTTGAAAGATTTTAAAAAGACAGACTATTTTTGTATTTATACTCTTCGCTTGTATTTTATCCATTTCTGTTGTACAAAAACTACAGTGTAATTTTTAATTATGCTTTAATACTGCCTATAACTTCCTTCACCTTACGCCTAGACTGTGAATAGAAGAGCTTCTTCTAAAGTTCAAATTAAGTCAGTCAAGACAATTCACTAGCCTAAATCAAGAAGCTATACTGGCAAGATTCGTTACTGAAGGCTACAATCTTAACAATATAAGAATAGCAGACCACACAGTGCTATAGCAGACACGGAAAGGAAATACGAGACTTTCAACAGAAAGTAGCAAAGGAAAGAGAGATAAAAAAATCAAATACATTTGAAGATAAATATTTTATGATAAATTTTTATGATTTCTTACTCTTGAGCATGCAAGACACAACTGGCCGTGCGTAAAAATTCTCGAACAAAATTACAACTTTTTAAAGCAATGAACCTTGAGATTTGTGCATAGTTTTCGCAAATACAGAAAGAACTGGAAACTGGATTCTTGTATATATAAAAACGTAAAGATAGGCAAAAGGAATATTTCATTTTCATTGTGTTTGAGTTTTGTTTAACGGCATATCAACCTCTGTGGTTTATTTAATGCCAAAAAGGTGGGGTCTTAAGATATTGTTTTAATGTTCGGTTATAGTGAGAAGGTTGATTTAGTCAGATTTTGATGAAAAGTTTTTTTTTTTTTATTTTAGAAAACTGAAGATTTCTTCTAGTTTTGTATTTAAAAATGTACTACCGATAATAATTTTTCCTTCAAAAATGTATTCTGACATTAATTATTGTTCCTTCAAAAATGTATGGTAATAATTTTTTTACTTCAAAAATGTATCGTTGGTAAGATTTTTCCTTAAAAAATGTATATTTTCTATAAAAGTATTTTTATGTATATATTTCTATAAATGTGTATTTTTATATTTTCATAATGTTTTGACCCTAGTTTGGAGGGTTTTAAAGGTATTTTTTTAAAGGTATTATTTGTTTGGTTATAGTGAGAAGCTTCATTTAGTCAGATTTTGATAAAAATGTCTTTATTTTAGAAAACTGAAGATGTCTTCTAGTTTTGTATTAAAAAATGTATTGTTGGTAAGATATTTTTCTTCAAAAATAGATTTTGGCAATATTTTTTTCTTAAAAAAATGTATATCTTTCTATAAAATCTATTTTTGTGTATATATTTCTATAAAAGTGTATTTTTATACTTTCATGGTGTTTTGACCCCAGTTTTGTGGTTATATATTTGTTCATAGCTGGGATCATAACAGGTGCTATCACTCCGGGTTAGGTTGGACCTGGGAATAACAGCAATTAAGAGGTATTTCCATGCTCCTCACAACCTGTCAATCAGAGGCCTTGCTGCCGGATGCTGTTTACTCCTTTTTTATTAAATAAGGATCCGTTGTTTTAATCATTCGTTGTTTTTAAAATAGTGGGAGTATGTTTAAATAATAACACTTTCAATTTGTCCCAAAGATTTAATGAAAATTTATTATACTAAGTTATGTACCCTAGAAAACCAATTTTAATTTGTACCCTTTTACCTGTATGCACTTCTTTCCAAAATTTTGTTTCGGCTGGTTAATATGGTTATTTTAGATGGCGTGACAGACGGACGTATTAATGGGACTCACATAGTTTTATATATATATATATATATATATATATATATATATATATATATATATATATAAGGTGTCCATCAAGTTCGTATGCACTTAAACAAATTTATAACTTTATTTGTATTTGTGATAGAAATAATTTGTAAAAAGTATTAGAAAATATAAATCTATATTTTTTAAGGTTTTATTGAATTTTTATTTAAGCTTCCTCATGTCCTCCAACATTAGCAATACAAAGAGTAATACGTTTCCGTAGTTCATGGAAAACATTTGCCAACTGATTTACAGTAATGCATCAAATCACATTAGTAGCAAAAACTATACTTTTAACTTGGTACATTAAACTTTATAACATTTTTACAGATTATTACTATCACAAATCTAAACTTATTTATAAATGGAACTTTGTCTGTGTGTGTATGTGTTTCAGTGTGTGTGTGTTTCCGTTACCTATAGACTCCGAAACGGGTGAACCGATTTTCTTGAAAATTTACACAGTTATACTATAAGCGTCTGCAAGTATTCTTAGCTAGGTTTTGTGTCGAGGTACCCCCGATAAATATCGAAAATCAATAATAGAAAAATCGGGTTATAGAAAGAGTGGTCCGATTTTAATCAAATTTGATACACTCATAGACAAAACATAAGAAACGATATTCAGATGTTTCAAGATTGCAGTTTTTACAATAGTGCAGAAAATTTGATATCGATACCAGGAAATGAAAATTTGACTTACATCCATTCATTTATCTTTCAGTGTACGGTTTCGCTTTAACTGGAAACAACTATTGCTTTTTAGTCTTTCGTGCCAACGTCCAAAGATTCTGGGCTCCAGGACCATGGATTAGTTTTAAATCTTTCATTACACCCGAGCAACGGCGGGCTATACTGCTAATAAAGTACAAATAAAGTTATAAATTTTTAAAAGTGCACACGAGCTTTATAGACACCCTGTATATTAATATCAACTAACATTTTTTTACGGACAGTCATCGTACACAAAACAACATGTTTATGGTCGCATCGAATTTAAAAAAATACATATCAAAAGTTGCAAAAAAAAGAAACAATCTTTAAAAACTTAAAGTGAATTATAATTAATACATCGAAATTTTTCTGATAAGCTTTCGTCTTTGGTGCCCCGCCTATATTAATTTAAGCATACTACTTGATTAACAATTAGGTATTAGATTTTAACTGTTGGACTAGCTAAATGCAACCATATGTTCCATTCTAATTTTTTTTTTCTAGAATTTTGCGTCTATGGAATTCCCTTCCAATTTCTCGCTTCTATGCCATTTACAACGTTCAAAATTTTTAATGCATCGCTTCTTGCAATCTTCTGTCTTCCAGAAACCTATTCTTTTGTTGTCCTTCCTCCTCATTTCTCATCACTAAAATGTTCTCATTCACTTTTCCTGTCTGTAACTCCCTACGTTCTAATGTTATTATCTCTTTGCCTGGGGTGAAATAATTAAAAAATATATTAAAACCTGTGTACTCACTAAATATAACATACAAGTATGCGCGCTAGATATCTGTGACAGTGAACTGGTTGTCACTATACAGAAAGTAATTATTTACACTGCCTGCCAATTTTTAGCTACGCTTTTCTGAGCTTTTGTTCGGTGGGGCGACCTGCAATGCGCGGAAGAATCAACTTATTTACTTGTTGTCTATCTAACAAGACCATCTTTTCCTCGTTTGTTGCGTTTTAATCCGTTCGTCTCTCTATTATCTCTACCGATCCAGACGATGTTATATCTGTTTTATGCCAGTCAATAGACTGGTTTAAGCATTTCTTGTCATTTATAATTTAGAAAAGCGCTTTTCACCGGAAGACATTTTTATTGATTTTCCCGCCAAATATCAAGCAGTCAAGCGTCCGTTTTCAGGTCCTGTTAAATATAGCCAGCTTATCTCGACTTCATTTTCTGTTACATTTTAAGTTATTATTTTATTGTTTCTTTGGGGTTTTTTTTGTTTTTTTTTTTTGTGGGGGGAATTTTTGTTAGGGATTTCATTTTTGTTTATTCACATTCAAATAGACTTGTTTATTTTATATGCGTAAAAATTAATCATTCATTTGCTTTATCTCGTAGTTAGAGTTGAAATTAATACCGGTTATTTTCAAATGCGTGTGGCTTTAATTTGTAGAAATACGATAAAGTCATCCAACGATGCCTATTATTTTTAGCAAACTGTTTTTGAAAGGCAGATATGAAAACTTTTATTTATTAGTCAAATTAAGTTTGATGAAAGCCTTCTCACTAATGCAAGTACAGTTGGAGAATAAGTAAACAAAATGAGGCAATTAGAGATTATTCCTTATTCGAAGTTTATTTCAACTACGGGTTTAGAAACAGAAAAAAATCCATTATTGCAATGAATGTGGTTCTACAGAAAGATGCTGATGATATAAGCGATGGAACATCGATATAACAAGGTAATAATAAAGAAAATGAAAACAAAAAATGGATGCAGTGTTTATATTATTGCGGACTATTGTTCTCATCTTTTTTGTACGACATTTTGGCCGTTATACGCCTCGGCCTTCTTCAGGTGCTACAAATTTCGAACCAAACTATTTATTACAATATCTGGGACATATCATTCTTATTCCTTGCCTATAGCCTCTAACTTTGTAAGTTACTTGTTTACCTCTGCTGTAGCATGGTATTGAACTCACAACTCTTTGGACTGAGCGTCAGTCAGTCAGTTAAGTGCCATACGTGATACACGCTTGGGCGATCATGTCTCGAAAGAATCATGACTGACTGGGCAGAAGATTATCCCTTTCTGCGGTAGACTGGTTGCCGACCAATGCTATAGAACCCAATCTGTCCTGTTATTTAACCCATAACTGGAAGGAATAGGCGGATTAATACCTTTCCCAAGGGTATTTGCGCGTCAGTGAATGCAATGAATTCGGCTGGAATTCGAACTCGGCTCCCCGATTTCTCGTTCCGAGCCGATATCCAATGCACCACAACGCACATCCGGAGCGTACAACGGCTAAGACGTAGTACAAATCGCAACAAAGATGAGAAAAATAATCCGAATAATGTAAATACTGTAAATACTACCTCATCTTATAAATATAGACAGAAAAATAAGGATGCTTCTAATTATAATAAGAAAGTGACATTTGTCAATATTTCTGAGAGGAGGTATTGTTATTATTTATATTAATTACATTGTTCGGACAGTTGTCCTGTCTTTGTTATCATATTCACTATATTTCGGCTTTTGTACACTTCGACCCACTTCAAGTAATTAGAAATTTGAACTGAACCCATTATTTCGGTCACTAGAGTAGATTGTTCTCGTTCTATTAGTCAACTAATAGAGATAACTAAAGCATCTCCTGGATGATTTAGTTATCTCTTTCTAACTCGACTCTCTAAGATTTCGTCACTCTTTGGGTCAAGTCACTGGATACAGCTAATGATTTTATCTACCGGGCACTTCTTGAGGAAGCGACATAAACAATGTAAATACATTAAAAAAGAAAAGGATAGTTGAAAATCTAAGGACACAAATATGAGAGAAGACGAAACTTGGACATATTGAAAAACAATGGGATACAGAGGGAAGAAGCAAGCTAAAGGACGTGATTATGCAAATAGCAAACAGAACGAAGAGAGAAGAGATTTCAGTAGCAAAAAGAAAAGTTGCAGTTTGTGGATTGCCTTTGTGCCGTGTTTCCTCATGACGTAGGCGATCATGACTCTTCGCAATTATCTGTCCTTTTTAGCTCTTAATAAATTTTCTCTTTTCGTTATTATGTGCCCCAGAAATTCTAACGGCGTTTTCCTTGTGTTAAGTATAAGCTTTTATTTTCGTTTCCATTTTCACTAAAACCTTGTCGTTGCTCACATATATTATTCTCAATATGCTTCTGTAGAACCAGAATTTTGTTGCATCAAATATTTTTCTTTTACATCGTATAATCATCAGTACATTGCATTTCGATATCACAAGCTCCATGGCAACTTGCTTGAAATAGATGTTAAGAGTTTTCAACAGTGAGTCAATCTTTTACAAATGCATCAAGCCTAGCATAGAAATAAAATACGTGTACATAGAATAAACTGCAATAGGTGTAGTTTCGCCCAACACCGCAAGTTGCTACTAAATCAAACATGAAAACACAAGTCATATTCTTAAATAGCCTTGTTAGTTCGAGAATTTTATGGGGATGTTATGTATGGCGCTGAATTTGTTCAGAATCATCTAAACTGACAGATGTATACAACAGCTGTCGAGGAATCAATGGTTATAATTTAGTCGTTCATAAATTCTTCTTTCTTTAAATTTTGATTCTACAGAATCATAAACAAAGAACTGTTCCAAATAAGAGAAGCATATGGTTTGATAACTTTCAACAGCAGTAACAATTGAAATAGATTGTTTTTATTATTTCACCCTAACCGAGGCGGGACCGACACTAGTCAGCAGAGGATAACAGTAAGAGAAAAACTGGGTACAATCAGGGAAATATTTTATCAGAGAAATACGTAATCGGAATGGAGTTCCGCAGGCGGGAAGTATGAGAAAATAAACTGTTCGGGTAGAAGTGGTAGTTATATTTAACTATTACAACGGTAAAAGAGTGGGACCTAGATGCCAATCTAGTAGCACGCTTGAATTCACGTAGACGAGGCACCAAGGAAAAAAGTTCGTCATGGAAGTTTTCATGAGAATATTTGTAGAAAATATAAAGGGAAGCCACCAAACGGTAGTGAGAAAGTAACTGATGTCGAGATGCCAAGTCAGGACCGATTACATTGCAGATCCTTCTTTAGATTTTACAAAGAACCTCGAGATGAATAGCTAGAGCACTCAACTAGATATGGCAACATTATTCAATGTAAGGCCCAAGGGTAGATTTATGAATGTTCAAAAAGTTTTCTGACAAGAAAAATTTTCCTGACCTTTTTCAAAGACCGAGCCTTCCTCGAAGTAGCTTCCGCTAAAGATCCGATATAGTTTTTTAACTTCAGGTTTGTTGAAAAAGTGAAATCGAAGCAAAATTAATGACATAGCTGACATACTGTCATTCAACACTACTTTGAATATTTTTTGTTTTTTATAATCATATCGCCCCAAGAAAGGAATTTTACTGCCACTGTTGTACAGGGGTACATAGAAGGAAAGTTATGAGAAAGAGTGACAGGTTTTAGGAGGTGTCAGGAATTGGATAAGAGAAGGATGATTGTGCCCATGAAGTGAGTAATAAGTTTATATATAGAGTGTAATGTAGAACTGATCCCCCGCTTTATAACCATATTATAATACTATAGAAATTTTTTAATATCATATCGCCCCAAGAAAGGCATTTTACTGCAACTGTTGTGCTGGGGTTACGTAAGAGGAAAGTTATGAGAAAGAGTGACAGGTTATAGGAGGTGTCAGGAATTGAGTAAGCGAAGGAAGATTGTGGCAATAAAGTGAGTGATCAGTTTATATATTGATTGTAATGCAGAATTGATCCCCCACTTTACAGCCACATTATAATCGTATAGATTTTTTTAAAAATCATATCGCCCCAAGCAAAGTATTTTACTGCCACTGTTGTGCAGGGGTTACATAGGAGGAAAGTTATGAGAAAGAGTGACAGGTTACATTGTCCTCGTCTTTGTTGTCATATTCACTATATTTCGGCCGTTGTACACTTCGACCTTCTTCATGTAATCAGAAATTTAACCTGGTGTCAGAAAATGCGTAAGAGAAGGATGATAATACTGATGAGATTGGAATGAACGGAGAAAGAGAGCGTGAGAGAGATGATGCAGGGTAGTGATACAGGAGCTGACTATTGACTTTACATTTAAATTCTTGGAAATTGTAGCTGTCGGGGAAGCAAGGAAACGGAGGCGGGAAGTGCGAGAAAAGCAGCTGCTGAAAGGAAACCCACACCAAAATTGTAAAGTGCGATAACAGCTAACAGACTTCAGAAATATAATTTTCTGAAAACTCATTCGAATTTAACGATCTTATACATTAGTAGGTCAACTCAGTGAATACCAGATGATTCCTTTTAAGGAAACTACTAATTATATCAGTACCAGTAACATTACAACTGGCAGAGGGTTTGAGATAAAGACAACATAGTTGATATATATATATATATATATATATATATATATATATATATATCAACTATTTACGCTCTCACACCCCGATTGAGTACTCTGGAAGAATGGTTGACTTTGAAAAACAATAGCTACTCTGGCATCTACGCTTCGTTCATTCAGCAATGAATTAGAACACTCTCAGCTATTAGGCGTGTATAATGATAATATACTCGCTAAAACGTCTGCCTCCTTCTACCGAGAGCCCGTAGCTCAGATTTAGAATCGCCGACTGATGCCAATTCGTTCGGGTTTCAATCTTGGGTAAAAAGCGATCGGCTGTCTAACTGTACTGATGAGCTGTGATACAGCGAAACAGATCTGTCTACGGATGACTATATATATAATGTTTAGTCCTATGCAATATTATTTTGTTTCAAATGTCTACAAGGTGCGATGCAGATATATTTTTAAAATTACACAAAAATATCTTGAAATATTAAAGAGTAAATTTATTAAAAATATCGCCACTGGCTTCAACCACGGCCACAAGAGGACTTCAAAATCTTCTGCATCTCTTCTGGACGGTCTCCTTGTTTAAGTTGTGGAATGCTGACATAAATCTTGCCTTCTGTTCATCCTTTGGTGTTTCAAGTTAGTCTTCAGAGTAACTGCGACCCACAAATATTATTCTAGCGAGTTAGATGGCCAGATGTTACGGTTGAGGTGGTCACAGAAATTTAATGACAGTCAAGACTTATTTATCCTGCTTGAAAGACATGGTACAGCGTCCTGTTGTCAGTCACGGAGTCCCATTGCCTTCATCAGAATTTAAATCCTTTTTTTTTAATGACCCTAAACTTTATTTTTTGTGTTTCAGTAGACACTTCATCTCTTGAAACAGCGTTAATTGCGTCTACTGGCCGGCCTACAAATTCGATAAGCTTAATAAAGCTAAATCTGCGTCTTGGTAAACTACGCTTTGCACATTCTGTGAACTAGCAGTATAGCCCGGCATTGCTCGGGTGTAATGAAAGCTTTAAAACTAATCCATGGTCCTGGACCTCAGACTCTTTAGACATTGGCACGAAAGACTAAAAAGCAATAGTTGTTTCAAGTTAAAGCGAAACCGTAGACTGAAAGAAAAATGAATGGATGCAAGTCAAATTTTGATTTCCTGGTAATAACTGAAACCTAAAAACTTCTGAATATTGTTTCTTATGTCTTTGTCTATGAGTGTATCAAATTTGATTAAAATCGGACCACTCCTTCTATAACCCTATTTTTTCGGGTATCGATTTTCGATATTTATCGGAGATACCTCGACACAAAACCAAGCTAAGAACACTCGCAGACGCTTATAGTACAACTGTATAAATTTTCAAGAAAATCGGTTCAGCTGTTTCGGAATCTATAGGTAACGGATACACACACACAGACACACACACACACAGATACACACACAGACAAAGTTCCATTTATAAATAAGGTTAGATTAGAATGCATTCTTGGGAAATGTAGTTGACAGTTTTCTCATCACATGTATGTTTACCCTACCCACCGCAACGGGTCCATATAACTGATAACAAGCTCGACTATTTAAAAATTAATAACAATAATTTCGACCCTCATTGTGTACCGAATGTATGTGATTCTGCCCCTCAGTAAATATCAACATTTTAAACCCCACGACTTATTTGTTCTTAGCATTTTATATTTTTAGTTGTTGCTTATAGGAAAATCTTAAGTAAAGTTCACAGTTCGTTTTTGGTGTCCTAAAATATACACAAGAATAAATACAAATATTTAGTTTGGAGAAACAATTTTATCTGAATCTCCATTTGACATAGTAATGTTGGTTTTATTTAAGACATACATTTACGCATTTTATTCAATATATTTACGATACACAACTTTCCTCAAGCAATATATTCCTCTGCTTCTTCGTGATGCCATTAAACGCGTTCAAACCAAAATGAATTGGATGAGGAATAAAAATAAAGGCAGCAAGAATTCTCTTTGACTAAGTCATGGTTATCGTAAGTGCATTCAACCATTCTACTTTAGGCAACATTTATTGTTACTTATCAGTATATATAAAACGATTTCTGTAGGGAGCGAAAGTCTGCACGTGTGTGTAAGTCTGAAATAAAGAAAGAGACACCGAAAAAGTAATCTAAGGAAAAGAAGCAAAGCAAAGATTCATGCAAGAAGAACAAAGTAAAGGAATGAAAATAGAAAACGATGAGGAGAGAGGAAAGAGAGAAAGAAAGAAAGAAAGAAAGAAAGCATGAAAGAAAGAAAGAAAGAAATGGGGACGAAAAGAAAGAAAGAAGATAACAAACGACAAGTTGAAAGGAAGTAAAGCAAGCATTTAATTAAAAAAACGATGAAGAGAAAGGAAAGAGAGAACGAATAGACAACCTATAGAAAGAAAGAAAGAAAGAAAAACAAAACAGTTAGACAAAAAGAAAGAAAAATAACAAACGACAAGTCGAAAGAAAGTAAAGCAAGTATTTAATTTAGAAAAGAACAGCCTAAAGAAATAAAATTAAAAAAAAACGATGAAGAGAAAGGAAAGAGAGAACGAATAGACAACCTATAGAAAGAAAGAAAGAAAGACAAAACAGTTGGGACAAAAAAGAAAGAAAAATAACAAACGACAAGTCGAAAGAAAGTAAAGCAAGCATTTAATTTAGAAAAGAACAGCCTAAAGAAATAAAATTAAAAAAAAACGATGAAGAGAAATGAAAGAGAGAACGAATAGACAACCTATAAAAAGAAAGAAAGAAAGAAAGAAAGAAAGACAAAACTGTTGGGACAAAAAGAAAGAAAAATAACAAACGACAAGTCGAAAGAAAGTAAAGCAAGCATTTAATTTAGAAAAGAACAGCCTAAAGAAATAAAATTTAAAAAAAACGATGAAGAGAAAGGAAAGAGAGAACGAATAGACAACCTATAGAAAGAAAGAAAGAAAGAAAGACAAAACAGTTAGACAAAAAGAAAGAAAAATAACAAACGACAAGTCGAAAGAAAGTAAAGCAAGCATTTAATTTAGAAAAGAACAGCCTAAAGAAATAAAATTAAAAAAAACGATGAAGAGAAAGGAAAGAGAGAACGAATAGACAACCTATAGAAAGAAAGAAAGAAAGAAAGACAAAACAGTTAGACAAAAAGAAAGAAAAATAACAAACGACAAGTCGAAAGAAAGTAAAGCAAGCATTTAATTTAGAAAAGAACAGCCTAAAGAAATAAAATTAAAAAAAACGATGAAGAGAAAGGAAAGAGAGAACGAATAGACAACCTATAGAAAGAAAGAAAGAAAGAAAGACAAAACAGTTAGACAAAAAGAAAGAAAAATAACAAACGACAAGTCGAAAGAAAGTAAAGCAAGCATTTAATTTAGAAAAGAACAGCCTAAAGAAATAAAATTAAAAAAAACGATGAAGAGAAAGGAAAGAGAGAACGAATAGACAACCTATAGAAAGAAAGAAAGAAAGACAAAACAGTTGGGACAAAAAGAAAGAAAAATAACAAACGACAAGTCGAAAGAAAGTAAAGCAAGCATTTAATTTAGAAAAGAACAGCCTAAAGAAATAAAATTAAAAAAAAACGATGAAGAGAAATGAAAGAGAGAACGAATAGACAACCTATAGAAAGAAAGAAAGAAAGAAAGAAAGACAAAACAGTTAGACAAAAAGAAAGAAAAATAACAAACGACAAGTCGAAAGAAAGTAAAGCAAGCATTTAATTTAGAAAAGAACAGCCTAAAGAAATAAAATTAAAAAAAACGATGAAGAGAAAGGAAAGAGAGAACGAATAGACAACCTATAGAAAGAAAGAAAGACAAAACAGTTGGGACAAAAAGAAAGAAAAATAACAAACGACAAGTCGAAAGAAAGTAAAGCAAGCATTTAATTTAGAAAAGAACAGCCTAAAGAAATAAAATTAAAAAAAACGATGAAGAGAAAGGAAAGAGAGAACGAATAGACAACCTATAGAAAGAAAGAAAGAAAGAAAGACAAAACAGTTGGGACAAAAAGAAAGAAAAATAACAAACGACAAGTCGAAAGAAAGTAAAGCAAGCATTTAATTTAGAAAAGAACAGCCTAAAGAAATAAAATTAAAAAAAACGATGAAGAGAAAGGAAAGAGAGAACGAATAGACAACCTATAGAAAGAAAGGAAGACAAAACAGTTAGACAAAAAGAAAGAAAAATAACAAACGACAAGTTGAAAGGAAGTAAAGCAAGCATTTAATTTAGAAAAGAACAGCCTAAAGAAATAAAATTAAAAAAAACGATGAAGAGAAAGGAAAGAGAGAACGAATAGACAACCTATAGAAAGAAAGAAAGAAAGAAAGACAAAACAGTTAGACAAAAAGAAAGAAAAATAACAAACGACAAGTCGAAAGAAAGTAAAGCAAGCATTAATTTAGAAAAGTAGAACTACCTAAAGAATTGAAATTAAAAAAAAATAACAACGATGAGGAGAAAGGAAAGAGAGAACGAATAGACAACCAATAAAAGAAAGAAAGAGATAAAAAAAGTAAGAAAGAAAAACTCCGAAGTAATGCAAGCAAGAAAGGTGGGGGGCGATAAGAAAAAAGAAAATAACAAACGATTAAATGAAAGAAAATAGACAATGAAAACGCAAAAATAGGAAAATCGTATGTTAAGAACAATTAATATTAAGGTTCAAATAATCAAGTTAGTTTATGTACAAAGAAAGAAAGAGAAAAAAACAAACCTAACGTTCAAGAAAAAAAAGGTAGAAAAAATCTAATAGAAAAAAGGGGAAATACATAAAGACAACGTTTATACGAATTATGCGGAAAGAAAAAAAGAAAGAAACGACAGGAAAGAAATATTAAGAAAACAAAATAATGTAAGCAAGGAAAAAGAAACCAAAGATAAAAAATACAAACGATAAACTGAGAGAAAAGCGGCAACGAAGAGGCAATCAATAAAAGAAAGCAAGACCAGAACAAAAGAAGGACAGATGTATAGAAATTCATAAGACTGGAGTAATTTTATTAATCTCTGAGGAGAAATACATCCTTTTACAGTCATTTATTTTTTCATTAAACAACTACAGCCAAACATCATTAATCTTTTATTCTGTGGTTACCTAACATCACGGTTCGGCATATTATTTAATCAACCGCCAAAAGTTATTTATAACTTTCCCCAACAGAGCATTTTGACGATACGAACTTGCTCATATATAAAAATGTATAGTTACGAGTCTCATTCAATAAATAAGGTGAATTTTTCGGTATAAGAACTTCTAATGCAGATAGAAGCTTACTTTTCCTTTAATTCCTTTTCAAAGTGATTTAATTTTTTTTTTTTTTTTTTTTTTGCAAATTGAAAAAAAAGACTTTGAAAGTTTTGGAGATTAACAAAGATGTCCGACCAAGAAGCATGCTTCAGAATTGAACAGATGTCAGTTATCAAGTATTTGGTTGCTGAAGGGCGTAAACCAGTTGAAATTCATAGGAGAATGTCAACTGTGTATGGTGCTACATATTTCAGCCAAAAAATGTCTACAAGTGGGCTAAATTGTTTAAAGAAGGACGGAGCAGTGTTGAGGATGAAGGCAGGTCTGGGAGGCCTACAAAAGTGAGTTGATCGAATCAGTTAATGACCCCATTCACTCTGACAGAAGGGTGAGAATGGATAAAGTTGCAAGGACTTTGAGACTTTGTTTTGACAGCACACAAAATTGTCCATGATGGCCTTGCCTACTCGAAGGTCAGCTGCCGGTTGGTGCTAAAGATGGTTACTGCCGAGTACAAACAGTAGAAGGTCGAGTTGTCCCACCAGTGTCTCTCCCACTTACAGCTCAGACCTTTCCCCTTTAGACTCTCACCTGATTGGTCCCTTGAACAGGTTCACGATAGGCACGAAGTTTGAAAGTGACGATAAAGTCAAATGTGCTGCGAGCGATTGTTTGATACATCAGTCCAAAGATTTTTACCCTGAGGAAATACGGAAGCTTGTGCACAGATGGGAACCGTGTGTGACACTGATGGGAGACGACGTTGAAAAATAAAAAAGTAACATTCTAACTGTATTAGAAGTTCTTATACAGAAAAATTCACCTTATTTATTGGGCTGAACCGATTTTCTTGAAAATTTACACATTTGTACTATAAGTGTCTGCGAGTGTTCTTAGGTAGGTTTTGCTTCGAGGTACTTCCGATAAATACCGAAAATCGATAATCGAAAAAAATCGGGTTATAGAAGGAGTGGTCCGATTTAAATCAAATTTGATACACTCATAGACAAAGACATAAGAAACGATATTCAGAAGTTTCAAGGTTGCAGTTCTTACAATAGTGCAGAAAATCGATAATATATATATATATATATATATATATATATATATATATATATATATATATATATATATATAAGCCCAGATGTTTGTGTGTGTGTCTGTTTATTTGTCTGTATGTCCTTTATACAAATCCACAATTTTTATCCGATTCTCACCAAACTTCACAAAAATATTCTTTAGGCTGAGTGTATGTGTATGTGCCTACACACATACACATAAACACACAAACACGCGCACAAACACACACGCATATATGTATTTTTTCCATTTGTAAACGAGTTATTACGCGAGCTAAATTTCTACCACGAGTGGTGTCTTCAGGCGATTTTCAATAACAAAATAAGCGTAACCATACTGAAAAATACCTCTTAGGTTTATACAATCATGGATGAAAAGGTTATAATTTCTTGTAACTTTAAAAATTGTGCGTTCAAAACTTCAATGCTACGTGAGCGTTAAAAAAAACTACGTTACGTGAACGTTCTTAAAAAAAAAGGGTAAACGCTAAAATCAGTTATTTAAAATTGCCTGAAACACCACCAATGGTAGAAACCTAGGCCACGTATTAACGAGTTTATAAATGGAAAAAGTTCAAAAGTTCTACAATATAATTATATTGAACACTTTTTAATACAAATGCACACTGGTCTTGTTTTATTATGACCAGAAGCTAAGTAATTAAACAATCAATATATATATATATATATATATATATATATATATATATATGCATATGTAATAGTCATCTACACACAAGCCTGTTTCGCTGTATCACAGCTCATCAGTGGGTTGAAACGCGACCGATTTGGTGTCAGTCGGATACTGTACCCACTAAGGCATAGGCTCATGGAATCAGAGGAAGGAAATTTTAACATGTTGTATATAAGTAGTGTATACACCCGCAAGTCACCGAAAAAACTCAATTCATTTCTGAAGAGTAATGCTTATATCGCAGAAGTGGAAACTGTTTTAATTTTGTTTTCTAGTGTGCTCAATCGTACATGCAAATTCAAACATTCAGGATAGTAAATAATTTTTTTTGTAATTTTTGTTTTTTGAATCAGGATATATATATATATATATATATATATATTCAAGATAGTATTCTTTTACAATTTTTGTTAAATGCTTTTTAAAACTTTGTATCGAATGAAACATTTTTCGGAAACGTTATGATTGTTTTATTTACCACTTAAGATTTAAATATAGCTTTCATAACATAACTTTTATAATATTGGTATATCTGCAATGGCAAAATTAAGCTTACACAGTTTTTAGTAATGATTGACTCTGTAAGTTTGAAAACCTCGGACGTTATACAGTTTGAAATATCAGGTCGGTGCAAAAGTTTTTCCGGTTTAAAATTTCATCTTGAAAATGAAAAACTGTATGTTTTTGAAAATCTATATTCATAACAATAACGACCTTTGCTCTCTACAACTTGATTCCATCTGTCAACGAGCTTATAATTTTCTTTATAATTTTTGATGGGAAATATGAATCTAACTCATGTTCAATCTCCTTCTGTGATGATAAGGTCATCTAAATGGTTTTGTAATCCTTTAAATAAGTGATAATCCGAGAGAGCTATGTCAGGAGAATATGCAGGATGGGGCAAGATGGCAGTTCTCATCACCTGTGACAAGCCTAGTGAAAAATGGTGTCTGAAGGTGTCGTGAAAGCAAAGATTCGCAACAAGAAATCATCCCCATTCTTTTCAGTTGGCGTGACGCAGTTGTATGGAAAACATTAGATTGGTGTGCAATTTTTTTTTAGGTTACCGTTGGGCTTTGAGTAACAGCGGCATTCAACATATCTGAATCAAGTTTTTTTGGCGACCACATTTAGCCTCATCTTTCAAGCTGAAATTTAATTTCCGAAAAGGAGAAAACCACCAAACTACAACTTCTTTCTTTCACTGCATCAATTCCATAAGCATCCTGAATAGATCGTGCTGCTGCATTTGCATTGGAACCTCTACAAAACTCATAGAATAGAGCATGCCTAATGTGTTCTTTAGATCGAAAGAACATTGGTGAGACTATTGCAGAAAAATATGGATGAAGCTTTTATAATCTGAAAAAAAGAAGTTATGAATTAAACATGGATTAAACATGAATTAAACATGTTTAGGTAATAACAATATGCATAAAAAATTACAATGATTTAAGATGCCCCTTTTAAAAACCAGCAAAAACTTTTGCACCAACCTGATATATCTTGTATTGTGTTTCTCTTAACCTTTTCTCTTAACGTTGAATCAAATAGAAAGTGCCTGAATGCGACGAGTCTCTTCTCATATATTTCTTCGAAAGAGAATTTATGAAATGGATTAGATATCTCTGGAGGTTGACAGAGGGTTAAGGGCATTTGGCCTCTACTGCCTGGGCAGTTACAGGAGAGTAGTTTGCCTGAGCGCTCATTCACACTCTGTCTTCTCGGTCAGCTGTTGGGTTTTGTCAATGATGAGATTATATATCAAGGTATTTGCTGATTCTGACAGTGGTGCAAAGCGAACTTAAGAAATTTGAAATTAGTTCACCGATCCTATTTTCTCTTGTGATATCCATTATGCCACTTCGTCTATCTATATATTTACCCCTTGATGTATCCCCCACGACAGATCATATATATTATAAACCTATCTCAAGCTATTCTTCCAATATATCTATTATTAATTCCCATCTTTCTGTTTCAATAACTACCATCTACTTAATAATATATGTATGTGCTTTCGTTTGTTTGTTTTTTTTTTGTTTTTTTTGTTTTTGTTTTTTTGGCTGATCAATATTATATTCCTGGGCTTGACGATAAACTCTATCCGCTGATCGGGAGATTAGAGGTTTTTGGGAGAATGGAAGCAACTGTTAATTGCTGTTGTTTCACCCCAACCCAAGTTAGTAGCATATGTTAGGGTCCCATCTATGGTTACATAGTTAACAACTGAAAAATTTACTGAAAGACTGAAACATTTACTGAAAGAATAGAAATTTTACTGATACACTTTCATAGAAAATTACCATCGATACATTTTATCTGTAGCTGAAGGTATAGAAATTGCTTTTCAAATTATAAATAATTGCTATTAAAAATATTTAGATTTTGATATTAAATAAACTATACTTTCTATATTACGCTAAACAATATCAACCAAACAGTCATATGTATTTTACCTATATATGAAACTATATATTTATTTCTGTCACTCTCATACTATTTTCTATCTATCTATCTATCTATCTATCTATCTATCTATCTATCTATCTATCTCAGTCTGTTCCTTATCTATCTATCTATCTATCTATCTATCTATCTATCTATCTATCTCTTTTTATCTATTAGGTTGTTACAAAAATAATGGCCGCTCGAAGTGTTATATTTTGAAAAGCCATTTTAAAATAGTAATAGCAGCATTAAGTCAATTTTGCTTTACATGTTGGGGCGCTCTCCAGCTTTCCACGGAAATGGACGAATCACTATATAAAATAGTAGTGATTATACCTCGAGAAAGTAAGTCGAGTGAGCGAGTCCGTCGGGTATTTCAGGTATTGCACCGGAAGTGTTCTACTTGTCGACTATACTGTATACTAATTACCTTGTTCTGTATTCTACTAATCCTCACCTCTTGTAAATACTTCTCTTTCCTGTCAATACACCTACTTTTATACTATTACGTTGTTTAGTATTATTTTACATAATTCTGTTACCTGACGTAACATTACATAATAATTAATGTGTGTTATTTAATAATTTTAACTTATTTTTGCACAGAAATATTCTTAAAGCATAGAAACCCTTAATTATGTACATGACAAAACATGATCTTTGTTTACTTTTCTTGCATGCATTTAAACCTAGGCAGATGGCCTCCCAAAATTCTAACAATACCAACATAGCATTTGGAGATAGTCTACAATGGATGGAACAGTACAAATGTGGTTTAAGAAACTCTTTACTGGTATTAAGAGTATTTAAGATCAAGAAGTTAGAGAACAGTCAAACTTTCTTGACAACGAACAATTGCAAGCAGTTGTTGAACAAAACCTCTGTCAATCATTGAAAGAAATGTCTCAGAATCTTGGTATCAGCACTGCAACAGTGTCATGCTATTTGCAGAGTAATAGAAAGGTGAAAAAGTTCGACAAATGGGTTCCTCAGGATTTCAATCTAAATCAAAACTTAAGTAATTTTGAAGTGTGCTCGATGCTCCTTCTGTGTAACACCATTGATCTCTTTCTTGACCGCATAAGCACTTTAGATAGACGTGGACGCTTTACCATAACTTTAAACGATCAGCGCAATTGTTTGATCGTGAGGAGTTCTCCAAATATTTCATAAATCCAAAGTTATTTCAGTAAAAGATAATGTGTTACGGTCTGGTTGTCTATAATTGGTGTTATACACTACAACATTCTGGAAGCCAATCAGAGCATTAATGCAGAGCTTTACTGCAATCAATTTGATGAAATGCATGCACACCTGCGTAAATGATGTCTGCATTGGGGAATCGGCGTAGTCTAGTTCTTTTCCAGGTTTATGCGTTGGTCATATGTTGCAAACATGGCGTTGCAAATAATCATAGACTTGAAATACCAGCGTTTACCATATCCTACAGATTCTTCTGATCTTTCACCTACCGATTATCATTTTTAAGCGCTTAAGCACATTTTTAACTAGTAGAACATTTAGGTCCCAACCAGAGGTGGAATCAGCTTTCAAAGATTTTGTTGCATAAATAAATAATGAAAAGAATAAAATTCAACTTGATAATGGCTAAAAATATAGCTGAAAGCGTTTGGAAAAATTGAAATAAATCGGACAATTTTATATAATTTATATCTTGAAGAGAAAATCTTATAAAATCACATGAAAGATTATGTAAAAAACAGAATACATTGTCTGTAATGTTTCACGAAATAGCATATATATATATTCTGCAAGATGAATTAAAAATAGAATTCCATAACTTTTCCAGCACATTATTTTTCATTCTCTGTCTATACATATTTCTTACTCTCCTTTTATATATCTATCTCCTCATTTCTGCCTTTCTTTATATAACAACAAATTTCTTACTCTCCTTTTATATATCTATCTCCTCATTTCTGCCTTTCTTTATATAACAACACATTTCTTACTCTCCTTTTATATATCTATCTCCTCATTTCTGCCTTTCTTTATATAACAACAAATTTCTTACTCTCCTTTTATATATCTATCTCCTCATTTCTGCCTTTCTTTATATAACAACAAATTTCTTACTCTCCTTTTATATATCTATCTCCTCATTTCTGCCTTTCTTTATATAACAACAAATTTCTTACTCTCCTTTTATATATCTATCTCCTCATTTCTGCCTTTCTTTATATAACAACAAATTTCTTACTCTCCTTTTATATATCTATCTCCTCATTTCTGCCTTTCTTTATATAACAACAAATGAAAGTAAGAACTGAAATCATGGTTTCGCCTGAAAGATCAATACTGATATATTTACAAAGAGACACTGACCAAATTGTGATCAATTTTGTCTGTTAAAAAAGAATGATTAAATCAACCTTTACGGGTAACTAGGTACATTTTGATTTCCATGGCACTGTCATGGAGACATGTTTACATTCCTATATCATCGCCCACACTAATTAGCGCTGTCAATTTTTCAGATCTTCAGGCATTTATAAGAGCCACTAATAAAAATGGTGGTATCAAAACATATTCAACCATTGTAAATAAAGTTATGATGTGTACGTCAATAACGTCACTTTTACCGAATTAAGCTAAATTTAGTAAATGTTATGAAGAATGTTCCCCTGAAATCGGACAAATATATAAGGATACCGATACACAATATTTTATGGTATAAAGAATCAGAACGTTCGTTTCTAGAAACAAAGAAGCTCCTGGGTATGACAATAAGCTGCATCCGACAGCAAGGCCTCTTATTGAGAGATTGCGAGGAGCATAAAACCACCTCTTAATTGCTGTTGTTTCCAGGTTCAAACTGACACGGGGTGGTAGTACCTGTTAGGGTCCCAACTATTGGTAAATAATTTATCCCCAAACTAGGGTCAAAACACTATGAAAATATAAAAATAATCTTTTACAGAAAAATATACATTTTTGAATGAAAAATATTACCAACAAAACATTAATAAAGAAAAACAAAATTATTAACATTACATATTTTGGAATGAAAAATATTATAGCCATAATACATTTTCAAAGACATCTTCAGTTTTCTAAAATAAAAAAACTCTGACTAAATCAACCTTCTCACTATAACCGAGCATTAAATAAAAATATCTTAAATATCCTACATTTTTGGAATTAAATAACCCACAGAGGTTGATATGCTGTGAAACTAAAAATCAAACTCTAGAATCAAAGAAACGTGTAAGACAATAAACAATGTCCTTAATGATGATGAACAGTCATGAAGCGATGTAGTTCTGCAAATGGATGCTAAGGATATTATGGACGGAACTAATGACATTCGAAATTTTCACGTGTCCTAAAAATATAGCTTCATCCGTGATTGCATCATATTTTTATCACCAGCAGACAATATTGTTTTGGCTGTCGATCAGTTATCTTACGGCAATTGTCTGCGATAGACGTTAACACTGCACAAACACACTGATAAGCCTTACAGAGAGGTCAGGGATATTGTTTGTGCTAGCCTTTCAACTGTCAGTCGTGTCATCAAAACGTAGAAACAAATTGGATATATCAGTCCAAAACGTAAAGCAAAATGCGTAAAAGAAAATACCGGAAAAGAAAAACAACGCGAAGAGACGACATATACGTGATCAGAGAAAGTGTGAAAGATCCTTCGAAGACAGTATCCATTTTGTTTCATTTGGTGTGCACAAAGGTGTATGCTTAGTATAATTAAATATAAATAAACAATACATACAATAAAGAAAGTAAAAAGGCTTAGTTTCAGTTCTTGTCAGTCTTCTTCAGTTAAATCTCTCTCTCTCTCTCTATATATATATATATATATATATATATATGTGTGTGTGTGTGTGTGTGTGTGTATGTATAAAACACATAATGAGCCAGACGGACCTACCTAGATTTCACCTAAACGGATTATCAAGGAAGGCTATCTTACTTATATATATATATATATATATATATATATATATCTTACTTATATATATATATATATATATTTTCGAAATAACAACATCACTTGAAAAGACACAAGAAGTGTCGAAACAAAATAGCTACTTTTGTAGTGATATTATAACATATCAATATTATAATTTATTAATAAATATTATTATTATATATATATATATATATATATATATAAGAAAGTGAATGATACCTAGATTATAACTCACTGTTCACGCATTAGTTTTTTGTAAAATATGCTCAATACAGAGTAGAACTTAATATTGTAATTTTGTTATTACAATGGTTTATAAAAACATTATATCACTGCAAAAAGATCATGTTTCAGAACAATACTGGTTTTCATGTGATATGTTAAAATAAATAGCGAAAAATATTCATTTTGAAAATATAAGATGCATGCATGGTTATTTAGAAAATTAGGGAATTGTAGCTAGAGAAAATGTTTTATGTGTGTGTCAATATTGTTCAATCCAAAATGAGAATTTTGTAACTATGGAGTTTTAAAATCTAGATCGCGAAAAAAAACGGGATGGCCTGGTGTCCAGACATGACACTTTTTAACTTTGTCTGGTTAAGATACATAGTAGGACAATAATTTTGAAATGAGTAGACAATAATTTTTTAACAGCAGGTTAAATTTTAATTTGTTTGTTTTTTTGTTTTTTTTTATTCAAATATTATTTTTTAGTATCTATGAGTAAAGAGGCTGGAATATTTAGATTAGAATTAGGATTAAATAGTTATGGTATACTTAGGTATACTGCAGTAAGAAAAAAAATTTTGGTCATTTATGTAAGTAAAATAATTTTTATTTTAAGTTATGTTAGTGTAGATGTTATAAATAAAACACTAATTAAATGAAGATTATTTTGTCTGAGTAAAGTACATAGTGGGACCATACATTACTTAAACAGATAAACAGTAGTTTTCGACAGCAGGTTGGATTCTTTTAGTCTTTCTTCGTGAGTAGGGGGTTTGAAATGTTTAGGTTAGGATTCAGATTGAATAAATATTGTATATTAAAGTATATTGTAGTTTAAAAAACTGATTAAGTATTGTATGGGTCATGTATTTTAGTTAAATGTTTTTTTTAATTTTTAGTTTATATTAGTTATAAGTTATAAATGAAACATTGTAATTTTTTTAATTTTAAAAGAGAATTATTTTGTCTGGATAATATGCATTGTAGGACCATACATTATTTAAATATGGCAGACAGCAATCTTCAAAAGCAAGCTAAACTTCAGGGTTATTTTTAATTAGATTTTGTAGTACTTCATGAGTAAAGGGAGTGGGATGAATATTTTGGAACCAGGGTTTAATAATTCTGCTATAACAACGTATATTATACTTTGAAAAACAAATAATAAGTGTGTAGATTTTTTTTTCTTGTAAAATAATTTTAAATTTATATTGGAGTATAAATGAGTATAAATTTATATTGAAATATTTTTCTATATGAGTATAAATGAGTTATAAATGAAGTATTGTAATTTAATTTTAAAGATATATATCTTTTTAGATGTTGTACTATCTTATGAGTAAAGGAGCTGGAATGGTTAGATTAGAATTAAAATTAAATAGTTATCGTATACTAAGGTATATTGTTGTTAAGAAAACCAACCAGTATTTTGTGGGCCATGTATTTTAGTATAATATATTTTAACTTTTAAGTTCTATTGGAGCAAAAGTTATAAATGAAAACTCATAATTAATTAACTTTTAACGAAAAATATTTTCGATGTTTACATAAAACGGTCAATACATATCTAAGGTTCAGTAGTTTCTCATTTTTAGTAAACCATAAACTCTGCATTTTTCACTCAGGCACAGAAGATAGATGTCGTAGAATGACGAACAAATTCTTGGTTTTTTCCAAAATGTTCCATTTTACTTTGGGGGTTTTGTTGTTTTCCATTTAACATCTGAAAATACGCAGATATTGATGTTTCGTTATGGTAAGTGTTGTTTTTGAAGGAAGTTATGTGCATATACCAACAATGTTTAAAAGTGTTCTTAGTAGATCAAATGTAAACTGTTTTAATAGTCGGGATTTCGTTCGATGTTACAGTACATTGGTATAAAATAGAATATGTTAGACACCTATTTTCTAGTGGTCAATTGTTTGGGATTCTAAAATTACATATGTCTGTATTATTGTTATTTTTATTATTTGGATAGTTATTGTTATTTTAGTTATATGAGCTGATTTAATATTTTATTATGATTTTTAATAATGTTTCTAGAATATTTCTACAATTATAATTTAATGTAAAAATTAATTAGACGCTTCTTAATAAGAAAATGTTTTATAATTAAATTCAGTAACTTCAACCCTAACTTGGTAGTAACCATTTGGTTAAAAGTGGGTATAATACCAAATCATTTATCTATTTCTATTTTTCCTGTTATAGTTATGTTTTTTTTTAAGTATTTGATATCCTGGTATTTCTAGCCTCTATTGTTTAGGGAAATGATATAAAAAACTTTTATATTAATAAAATATTTCTTCGCTAGAAGAGTTATTACTAAGTTTGTATTCTATTTTTTTTTTAATAATTTCACCCCAAGCAAGGCGGAAATGCCACTGATGTGCAGGGGGTTACATAAATGTAAAAAAGATTAATTAGAAGAGTGAGGAGTACAAACTAGTTAGAAAGGAACAATAGAAAGCAGGTGCGATAACAGATACACAGGTGGAGAGAAAGGGAAGATTATACAGGGGTGGGGAGAGAGCTAGGGTCCAGTGGTTAGTAGATGAGTATTTTTTTTTTATTATAATCGTTTCATCCCGAGCAAGGTATGTCACTGCCACTACTGCGCAGGGGGCTACGTAGAGTGGAGAAAGGTTGGTTAAGTATAGGAAATGTCAGATGGTGGGTGATAGGCGGGTAAGGATACCGAGAATGAGGGCTGGGTAAATGAGAGTGTTCTAAGAATAATTGGGAGTTAGTGTGATAGGAGGTGTCTATTGACCAGAGGAATGTATATGTTTGATTATACTTGGGCTTGATTATACTTTAGGTGGATGTATAATGGATATTTGTTAGGCTTTATGTATGGCTAATAATTATCATTTACTAAATCTAGTGGAACATCGAGGAAGTTTACTACTTTTAAATTAATGTTGATTATTACTTTTAGATTTAGACTTTTGCATACTCACAGGACACCAGGACAGAAATATTCATGACATAGGGTTATATAAGAAAGATGTACTTTTGAGCGCGCAAAATTACACACATTTCAAAACCGAAAAAATGAGAAAACTAAAAGTAATAATCACCGGTAATTTCACGAATACAAAAATATGATGTTGTGATTTTTTAAGTATATTATAGCTTTGTGTGGTTATGGCAAATTGTTTATATATACATATATTATTATTTTTTTTTTGTAAAAAAATTTGGGGGGATATTTTGAAGATCAACTGTTTTACCATTTGGGTCTGAGGAGCCGTAATTGTCATCATTGTGCGGTGAAACATGTATGACTCAATGAATTTGTAATTGTAATACATAGAAATCTTTTTCTAAATATATATATATATATATATATATATATACACACAAACAATTTATATGCATATATATATATATATATATATATATATATTAAAAAATTGGTATTAAAATACCAAGCTAAAAGAAGTAAATTGAATTTATATATATATATATATATATATATATATATATATATATATATATATATATATATATATATATATATATATTCTACATATAAATTCAATTTATTTCATTTAGAGAATAGTTATTTCAATTGGTTCTTAAAAACTTGTTAACTGAGTTCCGACTGTGAAATAACTATTTGCTCTGTAAATTAAATTTATATCGAGCTCTCTGTTGGATCAATTTTAATGTTTCATTTAATATTACTAGGATCTATTATGATTTTTTAACAAATCTTTTCCCAGGATTTATTACCAATATATATATATATATATATATATATAGTGTGTGTGTGTGTATTTTTTTAACTTAAGACGACGAGCAAGAATTGTGATCACATTTGTACAAGTAATTTATTTATTTATTTTGCAAGGGTGTGTATGAATTGTCGAAATGATCTGTGAATATGTATGGTTTTAGTTAATCTGTTAGTCATTATCAAGTTTAAAAGTGTTTGTATTATTATGGACATGTATTTTGTAAAATAGGAACGTTTAGATTTCTGATCACCTTAAGATCTCGTCGTGTTATAGCGCAGTGTATGAACTTTTGGGAGTTATAAACTTAATGTCTCAGTAATCATTTTACCATATCTCATATTGCAATCTTGGTGCTTAGAATTGGTTTTCTCTAGCAATCCGTTTTATTAGTTTCCATATTGTATTCATTTGTCTGCTTGAGTCTCTTAGATTTTTGTAGCCTAGCATATGCACCTGATTCCGTATTATTTTTTCAGTGGTGTTCTCTTTTACTTATTTCGACTTATTTCAGCCTCTTCCTACAGTGGCAGTAATCTTCTTCTCCGTATGTTGTCTGCTACACCAAATTTTTCTACTACCTCTCATGTTATAGCCTTACAGGGTTCTTCTAGTTTTCTGTTAAGGGGGCGGCCCGTTTCTTTTTTATATTTCTTATCGCAGCTGCAGGAGATCGCGAACACACACGTCTTTAGTCATGTTCTTCTCTATTATAGGTCTTACTCGAGAAAGGTGACTGCGAAGTGTTGAAATATTTTTGAAGGTTGTTCTGATCTAAACTTATTTATAAATGGAACTTTGTCTGTGTGTGTGTGTGTTTGCCCGTTACGTATAGAATCCGAAAAGGCTCAACCGTTTTTCTTGTAAATTTACACAGTTGTACTATAAGTGTCTGCGAGTGTTCTTAGCTAGGTTTTGTGTCGAGGTACCCCGATAACTATCGAAAATCGATAATCGAAAAATCGGGTTATAGAAGGAGTGGCCCGATTTTAATCAAAGTTGATACACTCATAAACAAATACATAAGAAACGATATTCAAAAGTTTCAAGGTTGCAGTTCGTATAATAGGGCGGAAAATCGATAATGTATATATATATATATATATATATATAAGGCAAGATGTTTGTGTGTGTGCCTGTTTATCTGCCTGCATGTTTGTATTTTTTCAGCCCTTTTAATTTAGTTTTTGCTTCGGGTTTGGCTCTAAGTAGGTATAATTGTAGTTCTTAGTCTCAGCCATGATACCATTTACTCAGAGGACCTATTTAGCCTTCAAAATTCAGTTTACGACGAAGAAAACTTATTTGATATCGATACCAGGAAATCAAAATTTGACTTACATCCATTCATTTTTCTTTCAGTCTACGGTTTCGCTTTTACTGGAAACTATTGCTTTTTAGTCTTTCGTGCCAACGTCCAAATAGTCTAAGCTCCAGAACCATGGATTAGTTTTAAAGCTTTCACTACACCCGAAAAATGCCGGGCTATACTGCTAGTATTATATAAACCATATATTTTTTTATTATTTCCGATAATCCCATCACATATGGTAGGCAGACCGATACTGTTTTATTAGTGTTGTTATCGTCTTGCACATTGTAAGGTACTGCTTATACCAATAATTTCTTGTTCATATGTCCCTGGCCTTGCTCGCTGTTGTAAGCAGCGGACGATCTCTTTACTTACACTGCGAAATTGGTAGAAATTCTACCTAAGATATGGTCTGGTAAATTTTGTTTTGCGATATACAGATGCCTTGAACCCATGCTAAGTTATTAGATATTAGTACATCCAGTAATGCTAGTTTGTTGTTTTTTCTTTCTCGATTATGAACTCTATCGATGTTTTTTATTGCGTTCACATGGTCTAGAAGTAGCTTGACATATTCCTGGTGTGACGAGCGTATGAAGATGTTCTGTACGTATCTCAGCTATAGGGTTGGCTTTAGTAAGGTAGATTCTTATCCCTTTTTTTTAATTATTTTATGCACATATTATCGATTGCTGGTGATAATAATAATTATCATTGCTAAGTATTCATTCTGCCAATATATGTGTCATCCCGTTCCAAAATGTGTTGGTCGTGTACAGAAATTCAGCGTCTCGATCAGGTTATCTATAAGTATATTTTTGAAGGTTGTTCTGATCTAAACTTATTTATAAATGGAACTTTGTGTGTGTGTGTGTGTGTGTGTCCGTTACCTATAGAATCCGAAACGGATAAGCCGATTATCTTGAAAATTTACACAGTTGTACTAAAAGCGTCTGCGAGTGTTCTTAGCTAGGTTTTGTGTCGAGGCACCCCCGATAAATATCGAAAATCGATAATCGAAAAAATCTGGTTATAGAAGGAGTGGCCCGATTTTAATCAAATTTGATACACTCATAGACAAAGACATAAGAAACGATATTCTGAAGTTTCAAGATGGCAGTTCTTAGAATAGTGCAGAAAATCAATAGTATATATATAAAAGGCAAGATGTTTATGTGTGTGTGTCTGTATATCTGCCTGTATGTCCTTTATACAAATCCACAATTTTTATCCGATTCTTACCAAACTTCACACATATATTTATTAGGCTTCTGGTCAGGTCATGAATGACTTATTTTTTCCAATTTCTCCCCAATATTGGAATTCGGTACACAGATATCCAATCAGGGTTATATATATGAAGATGATATGTACGTATCTCAGATATACAGTTGGCTTTAGTAAGGTGGATTCTTATCCCATTTTTTAAAAATTATTTCATGCACATATTATCAATTGTTGGTGATAATAATAATTATCAATGCTAAGCATTCATTCTGTCAATATATGTGTCATCCCGTTCCAAAATGTGTTCGTTTACGGAGAGTCAGCATCTCAATCAGGTTATCTATAAGTACATTGGTTAGTTCCCATAGCGATGAGTCAGAGTCCAGTGTGTCTCTGATTACTCATAGTGCCACCACTGATGATACCTTTGTGAAGAAATCTCCACATCCAAGCTCACTACCTAGATGGATTGCTTGGGAGCGTCTTTAAATAGTTCCAAAAAGTGACCAGAGTTTCAGACGTATGATGGTGACTTTCCTATTAATAGATAAATTATATCCACAAGAAGCTATTTAGAAGATGGCACACTGAACCGTTGCAACTGACAAATGGCCTGAGCGTCTTTCTGAATTTTGAGGAGACCATGTATGTGAGGTAGATTGCTGTAACTGCCTGAATGTTGGTAATGATCTTTGTTCTTTAGTAGGATCTGTGACAGTTATCGTTCTGTTTCAACGTTAACCTTTTCTTTACTCTACTTTAGGTACCATTTCTAATAAGCTCTTTCAGTTTTTCAGTGTATTCTGTCTTGTCAGTCACTATAATCTCATTGCCTTTATTAGATTAACCTATGATAATGTCTTCTTTGGTCTGTAGGGTTTTGATTTCAAGCCCCTCCACTTGATGTTTTATTTGGGGGACTTGGCTTTCTCCAGTGTCTGTCTAATTTTCTATTTTAGCTCACCTACCTGAGTCTGAGGTGTGTTCAGGGTTAGTCGCTCGATTCTTGCAATGATGTTCAAGTATGGTATCCGTTTGTTGGTTGTAGAAATGTTGAGAACATTGTTCAGCACTGACTCTTCAAAGGCAGTCAGCTGATGTTGGCTAATTTTGATAACTGCTTTCACAGAAAGGACAGGGACCTTGTGTAATGCCTTCTGATATTTCAACCAATCCCATCATGCAGAAGTTACTTTAAGTCTTAGAACATTTTCATCCATGATTGTATGATCTTAATATGGTAATGATGGTATGGTTACACTTGTTCATAATTTCTGTTCTTTCCCTTGATAATTCATTTTTATTTGCGAATAAAATTATAGCCAACTTTTCTTCCTGGCACAGTCTACATATTTTATCACCGTTGTAAGTCTTTCCTGTTTTTATTATACTCCACGATATGTCGGGGCCTTTTCTATATTTTAATTTCAATTTCCATTATTAAATTAAAATTAACTCTAACATAACGTCACATCTGGCCGAGTGCCCCTGCTAATTATCTTTAGGTTCTCAAAGAAGAATCTGCAATGTAGTCGATCCCAACCTGGCAGCTCGACTCCAGTCTCTCTCTCTTACTCTCTTTCTGTTTCTCTCTCTCTCTTTCTCTCTCTCTCTCTCACACACACACACACACGGACAATACGTGGCTTCCCTCTGTCTCTTCTACAAATAGTTTCACGGATTCAGCTCCGACAAGATCAGCTCCTCGAGGGTCCCTTACACAAGTTTACTCAAGTTACTAGTCTAGCAACAAGGTCCCAACCTTTTACTGTGAAAACAATGAAGTGTAACCGTAACTTCTACTCCTCAGCTTCTTTTCTCGCACTTTCCACCTGTTGAACTCCCTACCGCATTCTTGTTTCCCTGACTGCTACAATCTCCAAGAGTTTAAATGCAACGTCAACTTTCATCTCTTGTTTCTTTGACTCCCATCCGTCTCCTTATTTAGATTTTTCTCTCATGCAGTTCTCGTACCCGTACTTTCTCTTACCCATTCTCCGATACCTATTGTGACCTGTTCTCCTCTTTTTTCACTCTTCTGTTATGTAACCCCCTGCGCACCAGTAGCAGTACTGCTTTGCGTGGAGTGAGATTATAAAAAATACAGTAAATTTAGGCGTACAAGTCGAGTTTTCAAGACTAAAAACATTTTCAAAAACTAAGGGTCGATTTATATGGCGGATATAAAATTCAACCGGAAAGGCTAAAATCGGTAATTTTAGCCTTTCCGGTTGTTCATCGTCAGCATTGTATTCCTAACGCGCAAATACTTATGAGAAACGTATTAATCCATCTCTTCTTCCTCCAGCTATATGGTGAATAGCAAGATATATTTGATTCTATAGCCTTGGTTGGTAACCAGTCTACCGTAGAAAGAAATGACAACCCAGTGTGAGAAAATCCTCTGTCTAGTCAATCATAGATAGCATGAGATATGATCGCCTAATAGTGTATCACGTATGATACTTGTTAATAGCAAGACATACTGGGTTCTATAGCCTTGGTTGTCTACCGTATAAAGAAATAGCAACCTACAGCGGAAAACCTTTGCTTAGATCAAAAGAGACATGAACACCCAGGCTATCAGATATGGCACTTACCTTACTGACTGATTGAAATATCATTTCGAACTGCTTGTTTTAGGCGGCGATGATACGTTGTTAGCGTGTTTTACACGCCATATAAACACAGACTTCACTTTACAGAAATCAAACTTGTCCTAATTAACCGAAACATCTTTATGTCTTCATTTTAATACATCATACACTTGCAGAACTTCATCTCTGTCTAAATGTAGTGCTTATATCAAGAGGAGAAATGTAGTTGATAAGGCCGCCAGCTTTTAGATGATAACATCTGTTTATTAACAAATATTAGAACTCTAGTATATTGATATTTCGGTGCTCTGTTCGGCAGATAACTGATTCGTACATCGGAGTCGATTTTCTCGTCAAGAGATGTGGATTAAGAAGATACCATTGATAAAAATATTCTGTATTTTCCTGCTGCCTACCACTTGAAACTTTGACCGAGCGCGCCTCTTTATTCAAATGCATATCCATACTTCGATGCGTAATTGCTGATAGGCTTGTCGATGTGGTTGTCTGCGTGTTCAAGTCTGTAAGATATTTCAATTAGGCTTGGTATTCAGTCTCAGCCTAATTATCGTAATAACTTGTTTACCTTACTAATACCACCAAAATTCTGTCGTAGAATCTATATTTAAATCTAACTTTTAAATAAGTCAATATCTTCCTTCTTCCTTCTTCCTTCTGCGTTCGGTATTTGGTAGGCGTAATCACGCTGGGATTGTTAATTCTATTGGATATCACGAAACAACCTCTCTGTACTCTTTTCTTTTTCTTTTCTTTTAGTTTATTTTTCGCTAGATTTATTGACAAAATCTATCGTCACTGGAAAGGATAGAGAGAAAAATTAAATGACTAAATATCCCGGCATCCCCCAACGATCATAACCAAAGTATCCACAAGGCCATTTGCAGCAGAAAATTAATTTTCAAATTTTTAACACACGCTCACGTCTATATATTGAATATTTTCGAAAGTTTGTTATAGTTTAGAAATTTACAAAATAAAATATTGCAAAAAATAAAAAACGAAAAAAAAACATATATCTGTCAAGTCCATAGACTTCATTTTTTTTGACAATTATGTCTCGTCCTTGACACCGTTTTAAAAAGTTTTTATATTTTTTGGAAAAGGTTTGTGGGGTCATTTTCAACTGACCCTTAGTGCCGTGTTCTCTTGGGACGAAGGCAATCATGGTTTACCGCAGTTTTCTGTCTCTTAGCGCTTAATATATATATATATAAATATATATTTTTGCTATTTCTCCCAAACTCTGTTTCGCCATCCATAAATGTATATTTTGCTTTGTTTCCCTAAATCTCTTCAATCTGACCTGCGGATATCATATTTTCTAAGCTCTTTTTTCTCATTATGTGTACTACAGATTTCACAAATCTTTTTCTGATGTTAAGTATAAGTGTCCTTTCTTTTTCTCTTTTTGTTGTTGCTCATATATGTGGGCCATAGTATCTTCAGCAACCTTTCCTAAAACCACATTTTTGTTGTTTCTAACTTCTTAATCTTTGATTAGGTTGTCTAGCATTCATTACCATATAGGGGGACAGATATTCCACAGTAGTTCAGTGTTCTTTTCTTTATTTCTAACAAAGTTTTCTTCGGAGAGCCGAGTTCGAATTCAAGTTGACTTCGTTGCATTTACTTTCGCGCAAGCACCCTTCAGAAAGGTATTAATCCGTTACTTATCATTCCAGCTTAAATTGCAGTACATAGTGAGTTTTTCAGCATTGGTTTGCAACAAGTCTACCGCAGAAAGTAATGGCAACCTACTGCGAGAAAATCTTTTGGCTGGTCAACCTTGTATCCAAGACACATGATCACCCAAGCGTATATCACTGATGGCAATTAACTGAATTAATGATTCTATGTCCGGTTGTATACACGGTACATAGAATCATTAACCCTCTAGGGCCATGCGTATCATGTTAGTGGGGGATCTGTTTATTACTTCATAACAATATAGAACTGATCCCCCACTTTATGACAAGTAGAAGCCTTAATCATATTATATTATTAACCCTCTAAGGCCATGCGTATCATATTTGATACAGTATGAAAACAAGCCTTGAAAGAAATATTTTCCTGAAAAATTTTTTAAGAGAAATATTTTATAAATTTCAAATGAAAGCAGTACTGACTGCTCAGTCAATGAATACCAAATGTTTCCTTATAGGGAAATACCAAATGTTGCCTTATAGGGAAATACTGTATCAAATATGATACGAATGGCCCTAGAGGGTTAACTCAGATGCCGTAAAAAAAGAATCAATCACTCCTGTGCGTATGAAATTTTCTAACCCTTCTTTTTTATTATGTAATTTAGGATATTCTGTCTCCTCCTGATGCTAAGTGTCCTTTTTGTTTACATTTTCTATAAATCTCCTTTGTTGTTCACATGCTCAATCTATGTTATTCTCAGCATCCTTCAGTAAAACTACATTTACATTGTTTCAAGTCTCCTTCTCAACCGTGAGGAGATTGCAAAACATTTACTATCCTCCAAGAGAATTGATATTACATAACATTTCAGTGCCCTGTCCTTTTTTTATAATGATATACTTTCTGTTTCTTAATACAATGCTCGGAATGCCCCTCATAAAAAAAAAATCTTGTGTCCCATACCGCCTGTTATGGAGGAGAGCTTGTGTATATACCCATGCAAATCTATCTGATATTTCTTTGATTTCTCATTCCAAGCCGATATCCACTGTACCACAATGCAAATTTTCATATATGGTGAAACAATAAAATGTATGGCTAAAACATCGTGCAGAGAGATTCTCTTTTTAGGAAAAGCGCAAAACAAACATTTCTTAAAAGCCATTTTAATTTTTACGTTCTCTATGTTTTCGTTTAAATAAAGATTTCAACAACGAATATTTATATAGTTTTATTGTATATCTTGAACATATATACGAGCATAGTGGTTTGGCAAAATTGTTAAAGAAATGGTTTTCTATGTGAGCTATGGAGAATTAACACAAGTTGGGTCTAGTGTTCTTAACCTTCAGTCTGTACATAAATTTTAAAATAATGATCATATTTTTTCAAAAACTTGGTCCCAGCGTTTTATCGTCAAAATAGTAAAATGAAACCACCACTTCTTTTTCTAACAATTTCTCTTCTAGCACTTCCCGCCTGTGGAACTCCCTCCGATATACTTACTATTCTGATGGCTATATTCTCCAAACGATTTTCTTCTTGATTCCCGTCTTGCTCTTATCCTTTTCCCAGCACCCCCTGTACCTTTCTCTCTTTTTTCTGCACTCCACTTACTGTAACCCCCTGTGCATCAGTGGCAGTACTGCTTTGCTTAGGGTGAAATGATGATAAAAAATAAATGAGAATGATATACCCCAGTCACCATAATAAAGGAATTCTTATCACCTAAAGAAGCCCGAAGCGTACAACGGCCGAAACGTCGTAATAATGGCGGTAAAGATGATAACAATAGCCTGAACTATGTAAATAGTGCTGACATTTGTAGCTTTACAGTTCAAACTAGAAGCCAGGTTCATTCTCAGAATGCAGTTTCTTCCAGTCAAACGCCTGTGGCTTAAAAATAGCCCTTTCGCTAGATCGTCATCGACAAAATAAAAACCATGAGACCAGATTCATATTATAATGTTGTAACCATCTACTGTAGACGAGAGAAACTTAAGTAAGGTGAGTAATTGAGAAGTCTATGCCGAATGCAGGTCGGGGATACCAGAACCTAGCAGGTACAAAAATCTAAATACCTGGGAAGAGATATAACAGAAGACGGAAAGTGCGACACAGAGATCCGAAGGCGAATTGGCATGGCGAAGGAAGCATTTCAGAAGTTGAATAAAGTATTAAGAAACAGAACAATTTTGCTGGAAACTAGGAAGAGAGTACTGAATTGCTATGTGATGCCCGTCCTTCAATATGGCAGTGAATGCTGGACAATACCATCAAAGATGAAGGAAAAACTTGAAGCAACTGAAATGTGGTTCTACAGAAGGATGTTGCGAATATCATGGATTGAGCATGTTAGCAATGATGAGGTCTGGGAAATGATGGAAACAAAAATGGAATTAATACTGAGCATCAGAAAGAGACAGCTGAAGTTCCTGGGACACGCAATGAGGAAAGAGCGCTTGGAGAATCTGATACTAACAGGCCAGATAGAGGGAAAAAGAGACAGGGGAAAGCAACGGATAGCATATTTGAAGAACCTAATCAAGTGGATGACGGAACGAGGATTGCATGGTGTAACAGGAAAAGGCGCGCTCAGAGCCACCAGGGATAGGAAAACGTGGAATGCCATGATCGCCTACGACATAAAGGGACAAGGCACATAGAAGAAGTAGAAGAATCGGTTTGAGTAAATACTTATACAGTCGATCTGATATCCACTGCACCACAATGCACATTTTCATATATGGTGAAATGATAAAATGCTGGTGTTGGCTAAAACATTGTGCGGAGAGATTCTGTCGTTGGAAAAAGTGCAAAACAATCATTATTTAAGGCCTTTTTAATATTTTATGTTGTCTATATTTTTGTTATATAAAGGAGTCATCAACGCAAATTTATATAGTTTTACATTGAACACATATTGAATATACAAGCATATAGGTTTAACAAAATTGTTAAAGATTTGGTTTTCTCTCTCAGCTATGTAGAATTTACACAAATAGGACTTAGCGGTGACCCGATGCCTAAACCTTCAGTCTGTGTATAAATTTCATAAAGATCATATTTTTTTTAAAACTCTTGGATAACTTAATTGCATCCTTATTTTATATTTTTGACTCCATATTTCAGCTAAACTTTTATTTGCCATATCTTCAATTTTATGGAAAACACTTGATTTACTTCCTGAGCGCTGCATAATATGATACAAGGCCACAAATACGTAATCGTTTCACAGTGGATTGAACTCACTACTCAACAGTAAGCCAATCTCACGCCGCAACGCACAAATATTTACTAATCTTACTTTCGCACGAGACAATAATTAATAAAGTCACTATTAAAACCTACTCAGGATATGGAAGACATATTTCGCTATTCAAATGCGCCTTCAGATTTCACTATCGCAACCAAGAGTTCCGTCTTCTTGAGTGGCCTGATATATTGCTGAACATATCCCACCTTGTCCCCATCTTCAACTCAGCAATACTGCACCAGCAGTTATCAGTAGTTATTTAATCCGTGAAGCCTTTTAAATGTATTTGCACGAACGTGTTGTGATTGAAAGGGATTTATCAATGAGACTTGATGTTCATGTCATCCATGATTGAGAAAAGTTGTGTGAGGTGAATTGTCGCCCATTTTCCTTAGAGTCTGATAAGAAATACATTTATCCATTTCGGATCAAGTTAATGCGATTCCCAAAGAGGGATTTCGATAGTTCGGAATTAAGTTTCACTTTAACAATTGATAATATTTATAGACTGAGTTACCCGTAAGCAAATTTCTAGCAAAAGGGGTACTGTCAGATGAAAGCTACAAAATGGAAATGTCATAAGCAAATATGTGGAGAAATTTGACTGCCGGCGAAGTGTCGTAGCAGACGACAGAAAAATTGAAAGCATCCATCTGATATCGCTATGAAACAGATAAAGATTCACTGAAAAACTGAACAAAATAGTGAATGATTTTTGCAAGTTATTTAAAACGAGAAAATATTTATTTTTAGATTGCAATACTTCTTTTGATATATAATGTGAGTTGTGGTGTAATAGATACTTGTTCAAGATGGGAGATTGATAGAGCCGATTTCGAATTACAGTGGAATCTGCTGCATTCACTTACGCGCAAATACGCTTGAGAAACAAATTAAACAATCTTTTCTAACTCCAGCTATGGGTTAAATAGCATAAAAGATTGGATTCCATAGCCATGTTTGGCATCCAATCTACCGCAAAAATTATTGGCGACCTACTACGGGAAAATTTTCTTAGTGAATCATTAATCGATACAGTCATGATCGCCCTTTCGTGTATCACGTATGGCATTTTATTGACTGATCTGCATAAAAGAATTGAATATGCGGGCAGATTGGTTCCTGTAGTTTTCGTTGGCAGCCAGTCTACTGCAGAAGGAAATGGCAAAATCTTCTGCCTCGAAAGAGACATGATTGTCCATGCGTGTAATATATATGACAATATATGAATGAGTTACTGATATAACTTTAACAATAACCTATATGCGAAGAAAGAAGCTGCGGATTAATACCATTTCCAAGGATATTTGGTCGTAAGTGAATGTACAGAAACTGAATGGGATTGAAACTAGGCCTTCGAGTTTCCAGTTCTGATTATTTATCCATTATACAACCTACGCTTCCAGACTTACAGAAGCCGATGTTGACAGACAGTCACCTATCTAGATGATGACCTGTCTCAACGTTGCTTTACTTTGGTGATGGTACGAGAACCGTACTCTTAAGTATTATACATCAAGAAAATCGATGTGTAATACCTATCTGGCGGTGAATTAAACTGAATGGGATTGAAACTAGGCCTTCGAGTTTCCAGTTCCGATTATTTATCCATTATACAACCTACGCTTCCAGATTTACAGAAGTCGATGTTGACAGACAGTCAACTATCTAGATGATGACATGTCTCAACGTTGCTTAACTTTGGTGATGGTACGAGAACCGTACTCTTAAGTATTATACATCAAGAAAAACGATGTGTAATACCTATCTGGCGGTGAATTAAACTGAATGGGATTGAAACTAGGCCTTCGAGTTTCCAGTTCCGATTATTTATCCATTATACAACCTACGCTTTCAGATTTACAGAAGTCGATGTTGACAGACAGTCAACTATCTAGATGCTGACCTGTCTCAACGTTGCTTAACTTTGGTGACGGTACGAGAACCGTATTATACATCAAGAAAATCGATGTGTAATATCTATCTGGCGGTGAATTCTGGCATTGTTTGGAACTGATGTCGCAGCTTTGTGACTAAAGAGATGTGGATCAGATAGCAAGATCTGTGTTTGGAAGCGCGTGAGGAGCGTAGAACCGGAATAGTCGGATCTGCTTGGGTTCCAGCTATTAAAAAAAAAGTTAACCCATAATGTGGGGCCAAAAGCTCTATGAAATATAAAAATAGACTTTGCTAGTAAAATTACGAGCAATGCATTTTTTAAGAAAAGATATTACAATAAATACATTTTAAAGAAATAAATATTATCAGCAATACCATTAAAAAATATTTTCTATCAGTTCATTTTTTTAAGAGAAAGTATTAATATCAACACAGTTTTAAAGAAAAAATATCAGCAATATATTTCTAAAGAAAAAATATTTCATCTATACATTTTAAGAAAAAATATTACAATGGTTTTTTAAAGAAAGTAATATTATCAGAAATGCATTTTAAAAGAAAACACTTTTTCCATCAGTTCATTTTTTATAAAAAAAACATTAACATCTATACATTTTTTTAAAAAATATTATCAGAAATACCTTTTTGAAAAAAGAATATTTCCATTATTATATTTAAAAAAATATTTTTAATACATTTTTGAAGAAAAATATTACAATTAAAACATTTTTAAAGTAAATAATATTCTCAGAAATACACTTAAAAAGTATTAACATTAAGATATTTTTTAAAAAGATATAGTACAATTAGTGTATCTTTAAAAAAGAAACATTATCAGCAACACATTTTAAAAGAAAAATCTCTTTCCATCAGTTAAAATTTGAAGAAAAGATATTAACATGTATACATTTTTAAAAAAAAAATTATTATCAGCAATACATTTTTGAAGAAAGAATATTTACATCAATACACTTTTGAATAAAAAAACATTTTCAATGCATTTTTGAAGAATAAATGTTACAATTAAAACATTTTTAAAGAAATAAATATAATCGGCAATACATTTTAAGTAAAACTATTAACAGCAATAAATTTTAGAAGAAAAAACATTTGCATTATAAATTTTTGAAGAAAACATATTAACCTTAATGCATTTTTGAGGAAAAGCATTTTCCATCAATACGTTTTGAAGAAAAAATATTTCATTTCTGGTACGTCAACTATATGAGTTTGAGCGCACTGTTAGATTAGAGGAAACGTCTTATCTCATTACAGTTAAAATCTCTACATGTAATTTCTATGCTAACATGTTCTTCTTTCCCATGTTTCGATGTGAATCCCTTTTCCGGAATCTTTCTTCCAAATCAACATTTATCTTTAAAAAATTAAACGCAATGACAACTGTTATCTTCTGCTTTCTCAATTCCTGTTCTTTTATTATTCTTTCTCCTGAATAAGTTTTTCTTTTTCTCATATTTACTCATGCTCGTTAAATGTTTGCTTCTTATCGGCTTTAATGTTTTTCTTGGAGTGAATTAAAAAAAGATTACAACTCTTATAGGTTAAATCAGAAAAATACATTTGATGAGAATCTTAACGGGAAAGACAGATTGGAGAATTTGACCCTCAGAGAACATATCGAAATAAAGAAATGCAGAGAAAACTTTATGTCGAGATAAGAACAAGTCCTAGGAGTCATAGTAAGTAGAGAAACATATATGGTGAAGTAATAAAATGCAAGTGTTGGCTAAAACATCGTGCAGCGAGATTCTGTATGTAGGAAAAGTGCAAAACAAACATTTCTCAAAAGCCTTTTTAGTTCTTACGTTGTTTATGTTTTCACGTTTATATAAAAATGTCTTCAGCGAATCTAAACTTATTTATAAATGGAACTTTGTCTGTATGTGTGTGTATGTGTGTGTGTGTCTGTGTGTGTGTGTCTGTGTGTGTGTCCGTTACCTATAGACTCCGAAACGGCTGAACCGATTTTCTAGAAAATTTACGTAGTTGTACTATAAGGGTCTGCGGGTGTTCTTAGCTAGGTTTTGTGTCGAGGTACTGTTAGGGCGCTCTCCACCTTTTAAGTATAATGAACTGTTCCAGGCACTATAAATGGTGGTACTGTCCGAATGGTGGAACATTACGAAGTTCGACGAGAATTACAAGTCAGTCGTGTATTTCCGCTTGTAAACCGGAAGTGATAATTGCACTCTACGATGGAGACATTTAATACCCTGTTTTCCTGTATTATTACCAACCATTTTTGTAAATACCATGTCTTCCTTAATACATTTTATTATTATTATATTTCTGTTGTTCGTTGTTATTACCTGCAGAACTCAACAGGTACACACGATAAATATCGAAGATCGATAATCGAAAAAATCGGGTTATAGAAGGAGTGAAGTGGTATGATTTTAATCAAATTTGATACACACATAGACAGACATAAAAAACGATATTCAGAAGTTCCAAGATTGCAGTTCTTACAATAGTGAAGAAAATCGATAATATATATATATATATATATATATATATATATATATATATATATATATAAGGCAAGATAGTTGTGTGTGTGTCTGTTTATTTGCTTGTATGTCTGTATTTTTTCAGCTCTTTTATTTTAGTTTTTGCTTCGGTTTTGGCTCTAAATAGGTATAATTGTAGTTCTTAATCTCAGCCATGATATCATTTACTCAGAGGACTTATTTAGCCTTCAAAATTCAGTTGACGATGAAAAAACGTATTTGATATCGATACCAGGAAATCAAAATTTGATTCACATCCATTCATTTTTCTTTCAGTCTACGGTTTCGCTTTAATTGAAAACATCTATTGCTTTTTAGTCTTTCGTGCCAACGTCCAAGGAGTCTGAGCTCAAGAGTCTGCTAGTATTTATATAGTTTTATATTGAACATACTAACATATACGTTTGGCAAAATTGTTAAAGTTTTGGTTTTCTATGTGAGCTATGTAGAATTTACATGCCTCATCCTGTGTATAAATTTTATAATAATGATCATATTTTCTAAACACTCTTGGATAAACCCATTGCATTCTTTTTATTGAAAGAGATACAGAGTCATGATTTCCAACGTCCGGGATGAATAAAACACGTAAAGTTGTTATCTTTCGTCATGTTAAGCCTTTTTATTTTATTATCCTAAATATTGTTTTCTTTTTCACATATCCTCTCACACCCAGTAACCTCCTTGCGTGTTAGAGACTTTATTACTTTGTTTGAGATGAAATGATGAAAAAAGTTTTTAAAAATTCTGCTTTGCATAAAATGGTAAAAAGTATGATATTAGTTAGAATGATGCCATGTTTTAACGAGCATAAGTATCTTCAATTATAAGGGAGGCTAATTTCGGGTTACTGTGGCTACGCTCCAAAACGATGGATGTTCTTTGGAGTGAGAAAATAAACGCAAAATATTCTGGTGATTCCATTTAAATTACAGTTCTTTCCGAGGTTCATCCAGGTAAATTAAGATTAAAAATATATGATTGATGATAATAACCGAAAACAACATGATTCTCGTTTTGTATTAGTTGTTTTTTTTTTCTGTTTTAGAATGATTTATTTCATCAATTTTATAGCATATATATATATATATATATATATATATATATATATATATATACATTTCTGTTTAATATATGGTTTCTTCATAACGTTTGATTTGTGTATGTGGTGAAGACAATTTTCTGTCCAAAGGTCAATAAACATGAAGTGCATATTGAATATTCTAATTTTTTTTTCATTAATCAAAAGAGCCAGATGTTACAAAACTTTCGCATGCGTGGATCTGGCAATAATGTAATTGAGAGAAGGTGCATTTATTTTATATCATAATGTGACATCTTATGTTGCCTCGTTTTCGTTTTTTGTTCGTAGATTTTTATTATTTGTATTTCTATTTTCCTATCAGATTTTTCTCTCAATCTTTACTTTTCTTTATATTATTCTCCTTCTGTTATTTAATTCATGGTTCTCTACTATTTCCTCTTCTTTGTAGCTTCAGTAAATTTTAGTATTTTTGTTATCTCTCATGAAATTTTTTTTTCGTGAACATTCATTCTTTTAAATATATTTTCTTTCCATATTCTAAATTAGATCTTTTTTTCTTTTATGCCTTTCTTAACAAGTTCGCTCTAGTTTTTCATTTTCCACGACATTCTTTATATTTGTCTAGATTATTTTACTTATTTTTTTCCTTTTTCAGATCCCATCTATAAAATTTTTGTTATATTTTTTGTATTTTTCGATATTCTCACTATTTTTATTCGATTTTCCTTCTTTTTACATTATTCTTATTTATGTTTCTTATCCTTTCTATATTTTCTTCTACAATATTTTTTATTTTTCCATTTCTATTCTCCATTCGTTTTTTATTAATCTTCTCTTACATTCTAAATGTCAGCAACGTCTTATTTTTATCTTCGCAATATCATTCTACATCACCTTTCCTCTCCCTAAGCTATAACCAACCGATTTTTGTCAAAAAGTAATTTTTCTTTGGAAAAGTTATCTAGGTTTTTGTTCGGCGATATATATAAATAAAATCCCACAAATTTGAGAATCCGTATGATGAATACAGATCATATCCATAGGCAATAAAACTTGTCTTTTATGTCGTGAGAAACCCTAAAAATGAAAACCAATGGGTTAGTATAGAAACAGTTTAAGGCAGTGTGCGCTTGAATAGGGTGATTTCTTTATAACGTGATCCAGGGCTGAATAGAAATTTATCGATATTTGATTAGAGAATGATTTCCTCAAACGATAAACCAATGTTATTCTCTGCAACGAGTTACTGAGAAAGGAGACGACATGAATCACTCAATAATAAAAAAAATAATAATAATGCATTTAATCATAATACATCTAGTCTAGCGGCAAACAACCTAAACAGAAAAATCAAAAGCAAATGCATTGTACCAGATGCAGAAATGATAGCAAAATAAACCGCTTCATTGTTAATATTCTGCCCGTATCAGACAAGCTGATGTAGACAGACCTTGTCCCCATCAGTAGTTACGTAGTGCAGGGGTAAACGCTCAAACCGAAAGTTTAAGTCTAGCTGTACATGACAAATTATTGATAACGTCAGTCAGTCAGTCAGTTAAGTGCCATACGTGATACACGTTTGGGCGTGAGTATTGAGTTCTCCAAGCCTTCTTTCTTCATTATAAGTCCAAAAGATCCACTTGTCTATTTCTAAGTTTCAACAAAATTTTTCTTCCTATTCCTATTTTCCTTAAAGCTTCCTCATTTTTCATATGTACTCTTTATTGTCTTATCAACATTATTGGTTAGAAATAAATCTATTGTTTTTTTTTGTTTTTTTTTAATAATTTCACCCCGAGCAAGGCGGAAACGCCACTGATGTGCAGGGGGTTACGTAAATGTAAAAAGATTACTTAGAGAAGAGTGAGGAGTACAAACTAGTTAGAAAGGAACAATAGAAAGCTGAGAAAGCAGGTGCGATGACAGATACATAGGTGGAGAGAAAGGGAAGGTTATACAGGGGAGGGGAGAGAACTAGAGTCCAGTTGTTAGTAGATGAGTATTGACGATGCATTTAAATTTCTGGCGGTTGTAGCCGTCAGGAAAGCAAGAATACGGGAGCGAGTTCCACAGGCGGGAAGTGCGAGAGAGGAAGCTGCAGAAGTAGAATTGTCGTTTGCATTTGGCTAACCTGACTGTGAATGGGTGGGACCCAGTTGCTAGTCTGGTTGCACGAGTAAACACCTGTTGAGGAGGCATCAGTGACTTAAGCTCATCCGAGCAGAAGCCATGAAAGTATTTATAGAAGAGACAAAGGGAGGCCACATTTCGACGATGGGGAAGTGGCTGCAATCGAGTCGCCAGATCAGTACCTATCACATTACAGACTCTCCTTTGGAGCTTGTCAAGAACACTGAGGAGAACGGCAGGGGCACCTGACCATAAATGGCAGCAGTACTCCATGCACGGACGGATGGTAGACTTGTATATATGCAAGATGGATTCAGGTGGAAAAAACATCCTGGATCGACATAGTGACCCAATCTTCTTAGCAGTAGATTTTGCTATGGATTCAATATAGTGGTTCCATTTGAGGTCTGAGGACAGGGTAAGTCCGAGGAGGCATAGTGTATTACTCTCAGGGAGAATCACTTGGTCCATGCTTATGGGAGGCAGAAGAGGTTGCCTGTAATGGTTGACAGACAACAGCTTGGTCTTAGATGAATTGAAGTTGACAAGCCACTTCTTGCCCCAGTTCACCACAGAGTGTAGATCCCGCTCAAGGTCAGCAGCGAGATTATGTCTGTCCGCCACGACAGGTTTCTTACTGGTGCTGGAGTATATTGTAGTGTCATCTGCGTAGATGCCTACTTGGGACTTGATCTCATCTGGGAGGTCGTTGATGAAAATAAGGAAAAGTTTCAAGTCTTTTTATTTCATCTCCCATTTTCGTCACTTTATGCTTCTGACATATTACCATAAGATTCTTCTGACATCTTACCTTAAGTTTCGTCTGATATCTTACCTTAAGATTCTTCTGACATCATACCTTAAGTTTTTTTCTCTCTTGCTGTTGAACATACATTCTGTCTTCTTGGGTTCTTCTCGCTTTATTTTATTATCCTCTCTAAAAGGTCCTGTAGTTTTCTTTCCGTGTCAGCCAACACGCAGTGTCACCTGCGCATCTCATATTAAGATGACATCCACCTATAATTAGTTCTGCTAGCGACACCAGCTCCCTTAGAATAACCCCACTGTAGACATTAGATAAATCTGAACAGATTTAGACCGCTTTCTAGCTTGCGCACAACTACCCTTGGGAAAGGTATTAATCCGTCTTCTCCCTCCATTTATGGTTTAAATAATAAGACAGATTGGGTTCTATAGCCTTGGTCGGCAACCAGTCTACCACAGAAAGCAATGGCAACCTAATGCAGGATAATCTTCTACCCACTCAGTCATGTCTCTTTCGAGACATGATTGCCCAAAGCGTGTAAGCACTTAACTGGCTGATTGTAACTACTCAGTTCATTCTCTATCCGTATGAAGATGGTTTGTTCCTAATATCAACTATGGATCATTCTAACATCCTTTCTAAATAAATCCTTGTGCCATATATTGTTAAAAGTCTGTGGGCAATTCATAAAAATAGATTTCAAAGTGATCTCCCTTTATAAAAAGCTACTGATGAATTAATCTGATTGTACCAAATGAAACAATATTTATAGATAATTTAAACTGACTGAGAAAAATTACATGAGTACTAGTTATAAGATGTTGAAAATTTATACAGTCAAACAGATACATTTTTTCAGACATTCTCAAACATTAACACTTATTTACATAAACACGACTTTTAAAGTTCTTTTGTAAAGACATAAATATATTTTAATGAGAACCTACTTTGTCTATAAACATTTTTTCTGGACGTTGGGGAACACATTTAACCCGAACATAAGTATACGCCCTACATTTTTATAAATATATCTCTTTTATTAAAAGAAAACCAACTCTCAAACCTACGAGCACTTGCATGATACATTTTAAAAATTAAACAAAAACATGTAACCCATGGTTTAGGAAAGAAATAATAATTACCAGAGCAATAAAAAATTATAAACATCTGTCAAGGCAAACACAATATCATCTGAGCGATTAGCAAGGGATGATTTTTAAAATGAGAATAACTGCCCATTTCTTTTTTTTTTTTTTTTTTTGCTGAGGATAATAAATATTAAATATTTGTTATAAATAATGATAGTTTTTCGAAAAAATAATGTGTTCAGAAAACGTAATGAGGTAAAGCCATCTAGGGAAGATAATTCAGTATTTGACATTTGAAGCGTAAGAAAAATATTAGTAAATAAAAAAAAAACAGAAAAATAACCCATGAATTTTAATCGTACCGTATCAATCCCAAAATCTAAGCAGTTTGTGCCAGTCATGGAGACAATCAAACCTGAAAGTTTGATCCGAATTCATTTAACGAGTTTGGAGATATATCGACCACGGTCAGACAGACAAATATACAAACGCGAACGAATACAATACCCATGGCCTTAAGGTAGTAAGATAACAACAACAATATTAATTACAACAAAAACAGCAACGTTACTTCATTTTCGTTTTACTACTAAACCAAGACTTTACTTACCACCCCTAAAGTTTCCCCTTCATTTCTATAATGCGGAACGATTTTCAAATATTTTACAATATTCTTTTTTATATGCCGTGCTCCCTCAGGACGTTGATGATAATGGCTCGCCACTATTTCCTGTTCTTTGTAGCGCTTAGTAAAGTTGTTCTTTCTGTTATATCTTCTACAGCCGTATTCAGCATCCATCTACTCACCCACGCTAAGTCCTAGGCATAAAGATATACTGCATCCGACAGCAAGGCCTCTGATTTGGAGTTTTTGAGTCGCTGTTGTTCTCAGGTCCACCCTGACCCGGAGTGGTTGCACATGTTAGGGTCCCAGCTATGGGCAAATAGTTAGCCTCCAAACTGGAGTCAAAACACCATGAAAGTATAAAAAAAAGAATTTTATAGAAAAATATATATTTTGTAGGAAAAATACTACCATCAATGCATTTTTGAAAAAAAAATATCATAACACATTTTTGAAGGAGAAAATTATTCTCGGCAAAACATTTTTGAGTAAAAACTAGAATATATTTTCAATTTTCTAAAATAAAAAAGAATAAAAACAAAAAATTTTCATTAAAATCTGACTAAATTAACCTTCTCACTATAACCGAAATAACATGAAATAACCCACAGAGGTTGATATACTGTTAAACAAAGCTCAAACTCAGATCCATTCACCCAAAATAGATTTTTATAGAAATATACACACACACACACACACACACACACACACATACACATAGATAGATAGATAGATAGATAGATATCCGAGTGAGTATAGAACGAGGAGAGAAAAGAAAAAATTTTTCCCGTCCAAAACATTAATTTAAAACAGTGCTCGATATATGATGTATACAGCTGTGAATATTTATTATAAATTATGTTTTAGAACATGTAGATAATTTTTTCTATATATGTCCTCTTCTCTACAATCATATGTTTGTTTCATTGAAACAAACATATGATTGTAAAGAATAGGACATATATAGAAAAATTATGTCCATGTTCTAAAACATAATGTATAATAAATATAATAGATAGATAGATAGATAGATAGATAGATAGATAGATAGATAGATAGATATGAACAGACTGAGATAGATAGATAGATAGATAGATAGATAGATAGATAGATAGATAGATAGATAGATAGATAGATAGATAGATATTTGTTGTGGAACAACTTTTACCAGCAATGTATTTTTGAAAAAAAATGATTGCCATAATACATTTTTGAAAGAAAAAAAGTATTATCAGCAAAACATTTTTAATACAAAAATTGAAGACATTTTCAGTTTTCTAGAATAAAAAAGAAAGGTTAATCAAAATCTGACTCAATAAACCTTCGCACCATAACTGAGCATTAAAAAATACCTTAAAACCCTAACTTTTTGCCATGAAGTAACCCACAGAGGTTGATATGCTATCAAACAAAAGTTAAACTGAAGCTCGCTAGCTAGGTTTGTACGTTGTTTTCTTATGTTCTTCTTGTTTTCTATCTGTCTTGTTAGTAGGCTGACTGCCCATTACGTTCAAGCAAAGTTTCCCATACGATCACCGACTTAAAACAAAGTCGATCATGGTTAGCACATAGATGTGTGACGGCTTGGGTATACTAGCCGCTATGAGCGTGGATGGGAGGCTAGTTTAATGGATAATTAGTCGGAATATCGTGTTCCAATTCCCGTTGAGTTCGTTTTGTTAATTTACCCTTAGGAAATATATGAACCCATTCATCTTCCTCAGCTATGTATTAATTATTTGTCCCAGTAAACCATTATTACTACTCCCACACCTAAATAAAAATATTTTGTGGGATCATAAGTCATAGTAATTTTGTTTAATTATTTGTGTCAATATTGGTTTTCAGTCAGTTAAATGCCATACATGATACACACTTGGGCGATCATTACTCGAAAAGTCATTAATGATTGGACATATAATTTCCCCACTTGCCATTGCTTTCTACTGTAGACTAGTAGTCAACCAAGGCTATAGAACCCAATCTGTCTTGTTATTTAACCCATAGATGGAGGGAAGAGACGAATAAATACTTTTCCAATGTTATTTGAGCGTAATGGAATTCAACGAGTTCAACTGGAATTCGAACCCGGCTCCCCGATTTTTTTGTTCCGAGCCGATATCCACTGCACCACAGTCATATACGTCTTACTAATTAAACAATTTCTTCGGTGAGATCTCCATTGATAACTTTACGAAAGGTTATTTGCGCGTAACGAATCCAATGGGGATTTGAAATCGGCTCTCCGATTAATAATTCCGTACGGTTATCCATTACACTACCCGCAAATCCAACTTAACAGCACATGGTATTCCTAAGCAGCTTCCGTTCTCGGTGCTGACCAGACCTGATGTGTCTTAACTTTGGTGAACGTACGGGAAACAATGTTTTAACGTGATGTGGCCGTTGGTCTATTCATAATACAATGAAAGCAAGACAGACAGAAAAAACAGCGCACAAGCTAGCAAGCGAACGAGTAAATCGGGGAAGAACAAAATTTTAGGAGGTATATTAAAAAACCAAATTTACGATGAGCTACAAAGGACAAGAAATAGTGGATAGCCACAATCGTCAAGATCCTGCAGAGGTAAAAACGGTGTCATTTTACGTACCAAGTATTTTAACAATTAAAAGTTTCCAGCTGCAGTCACTCTCTCACCGGTGTGATGTAGCTTCCCTGTGATTCTTCAATAAATACTTTTACGGCTTCTGCTCCGATGAACTTAGCTCACTGGTGCGCCCTAGGTATGAGTTTGCACGAGATACTAGATTAGCAACTAGTCCCACTCTTTTACAGTGAAACATAAAATGTAACAGCAATTTTTACTCTAACAGCTTCTTTTCTCGCACTTCCTGCCTTTGGAATTCCCTTCCATATACTTGCTTCCCCGACAGCTACAATCTCCAGGAATTTAAATGTCAATAGACACCACTTATCACTCTAACTCTCATCCATTCTCTCAAACACTCTTCCTATCTACCCAACACCCCTCCTCGGTATCCTCATCCGTCTATCACTCTCCTTCCGACATTTCCTATACCTAACCACTCTCTCCTAACTTTCCCGATGTAACCCCCTGCGCAATAGTGGCAGTGGAGTGCCTTGCTTGGGGTGAAATGATTTTAAAAAATCTTTCTTGCTTACTTCAGATAACTGGCAAGGCTTTCTACATGCAGACATCAAACAAAAAATAATTAAGACACCGGGGTCTTTTGGAAAACTAGAAGATAGTGCCTAGTTCGATGGTAATTTAACTCTGACAACTAAAGGTGTCTGGGTATCAAACAGGTGTTGTTATATTCTCACTTCTAGTATATAATGAATAAAATTTGACGGGTAATAAACTGCTGATTTGTCGACAAAAACAAACAATTCTCGATGTTCCTCTCAACTTTAGTATTTAAAATATTTTAAATAATTTTTAATAATGCCGCTTGATTACACCTGTTGTTTTTTTTTTATTAATTAATGCACTTTGTAATAACATAGACATTCAGGTAAATAAATAAATAAACTGAATGCATGATAATCAGTAAAAAGAGGAGCCTAGAATGCCAACTACAAGTCGGGGATACTAAAATCACGCAGGTACAGGAATTTAAATACCTGCGAAGTGTTCTAACAGAAGACGGAAAGTGTGACACTGAGATCCGAAGGCGTATTGTCGTGGCCAATGATGCATTCCAGAAACTGAATATAGTAATGAGAGACAAGAAAATTTCGCTGGAAACAAATAAGAGAGTAGTGGGTCGTTACGTGACTTCTGTCCTTCAATATGGCAGAAAATACTGGGAAATGAATTCAAAGATGAAGAAAAACTAGAAACAACCGAAAAATGGTTCTACAGAAGGATGCTGAGGATACCATGAACAGTACACGTAAGCAACTTTTAGGTTTTACAGCATCAGGAAAAGAGAGCTGAAGACTTGTATTGAGGAAGAAAGGAGTGGAGATTCTTATCCTCACGGGACGCATAGCGAGAATGAGGAACAAGGGAAAGCAACATGTTAAATACTTTATGGACTTGATGGTGAAGCGGTGGGCGTTGAGCGAGATAACAAGAGAAAAGCCATAAGAGATATGGATATGTGGAAAGAGACACAACACAGCAAAATTAGAAAAGGCGACAGTATTTACATTATTCGGACCATTGTCTTCATCTTTCTTGCTCTTTGTACGATGTTTCGGCAGTTGTACACTTCGGCCTTCTTCAGATGCTAAGAATTTCGAAACTTTATTACAATCACTGGGGTATATGAACTCCATTCCTTGAGTAGTGCCTCTTTTTAATGTCTCAAGATATCTCGCTCTAACCCTGTAAGTGGCCTGGTATGGAACTCACAACTCTTTGGGTCCTGGTATGGAACTCACAACTCTTTGGGTCAAGTCACCGGAATTAACCAACGTCTATATCCACTGAACTATATGTCCTTAAGAACAAGAACAACTGAATTTTTGAAACTTAAAACCTATGTCCAGTAACTCTTTTTTAACAGCGTTCATATTGCGATTTTTTATGTTAATGATTTTCTCTAGTATTTTTTATGTTAATGGCTTTCACTAATATTTTTTTACCAGTGCTTATATTGCAATTTTTTTTAAAATAATGATTTTCTCTAGCATTCTGTGACTTACAGGATCAGAGGCTGATGACTCATGACTTACAAAAGAGGCACTACTAAGCAAAGAATGGAGTTTATATCCCCCAGTGGTTGTAATAAAGGGTTCGGTTCGAAATTCCTAGCACGTAAAGAAGGACGGAGCATACAACGGCTGAAACGTCGTACAAATGTCAACAAAGATGAAGACAAAAGTCCGAATAATGTAAATACTGTAAATACTACCTCATCACAGACAGATAGACAACTACTAAAGAACAGGCAATTCTGACACCCAACATATTTTTTATGTGAATTGTAATGCTTGCAAAAGAAGAGATGTAACCATAACATTTTCTAGTGGTACTTGTGAGAAAATAAATGTCAAAGTAGACCTTGACTCAATGATTCTAGTTTAGACACTGATGACCATGACGCTAAGGAAACACCGTATGTATTCCAGTGTATACAGATCTGAACAGGTAGGTTTACGCTAGTGCAACTGTGCACATGTGAGTACGGATATGAAGATATTGACACTGATCACTTAAGCATTATATATCTCATCTGAAAATAATCTACCAATTGAAAACATCGTTATTTATGTTACTTTCAGTAATAGTGGATATCGACTCGGAACAAGAAATCGACGAACCGAGTTCAAATTCTAGTTGAATTCGTTGCGCTCACTTACGCGCAAATAGCCTTAAGAAATGTATTAATCCGTCTCTCTCCTCTAGCAGTGGGTTAAATAACAGTAAGGATTGGGTTCTTAAATAACAGTAAGGATTAGGTTCTATAGCCTTGGCTAGCAACCAGTCTACTGCAGAAAGTAATGGCAACCAAGTACAGGAAAATCTTCTGCCCAATCAGTGATGTATCGGAAGTTACATGATCGCTCAACCTTCTATCAATAGTATCTGATGTAGAGTAAATAAATCGTGACTGTATTTAAACACTTACATATTTGAAAGAGGAAACTGACATTGTGGTTGCAGGTTATTTCCCTGTAATTAACTGTTTCTTTATAAAGAAACATTTGACATTCATTGAACAAGCAGCCTCTAGTATCGCCCGTTAAAATTTGTAAAATCTTTATCTGAAAAAATATTTCCAAAAAATTGATTTCTTAAGACTAGTAGCTGTAATCGCTATTTACTGTATTGATGGGAGATTTCTTGCTGATTATTTAGCGAAAGTATTTTGGAGTGTCAACAACTTCATTATGTTATTTTCTTTTCGAATTACATATGATATTTGATTTAGTTGTTGATGTTGGTTGTCCTCGAATGATGTGGTGTCTGTTATCTTTGTCAATTTGTGAATCTGTAGCGCCATAGTACAAAGTTCACAGAAGTGTGGTCGTCAACAAGGTATATAGGTTCCACTTGTTCAAAGCCATTTTAAGCATTGATCTAATAAAGGTCTTTAATAGAGCTGACAGTTTGTATATTTCTGAACGAGTTTGGCGCCCTGTAGTGTATTCCTAATGTTTATTGTTTCCTGTTCATATGTGTGTGGGTCGCCATTTCTGTGCTGTAATGAATACGACAATAGGTCTAGCATGTATTGACAGACTTATGGGAACTGTTAATTATTTCTGTAATTATACTAATGTTAGTTTAAATCATATATACTCTGCTTCATTTGCAGAGGAACGTAAGCGACATCAGACTTAAAGCTCCGAATTTCTATTATTCAATTTATCACAGGGCATATATCAATTAAATTTTGCTTATCAGATTAACTTACCTCAGGCTCAGGGATCAGGATGTGCAACATTGTACATGCTTCCTCCACGAATCTGAAAGATTAAAACTCACGAGTGCTGCCAAAGGCCTTGCCAAATCGCAAAAGCACGTAAAACGTATATCTGTTTTCAGTGTACACCCGGGTACAAAATAAAGCAAAACGAACAATGTCTTCCTATGATCTTTCACACTTTCATTGATCATGATACGTGGTCTCATGGCGTTCTTTCTCTTTCGTGACAGCGTTTTCTTTTACGTTTTGGATTGATGGATCGAGTTTGTTCTTAGGCCATGATGACACGACTGACAGTTGAAAGGCTGACACCAACAATATCCTCTATTTCCATGTAAGTCTCGCCAGTGTGTTCATGCAGTGTTTCAGTTTTCGTACGCTTTCATTGAGAAACATCTATCACAGACGATGGCCGTAGAACGACAAATCGACAGTTGAGACGATGGTGTCTGAGCATAATAAAAAAAAGATCTCATGCAGTCATAGTTAATGCAATATTTTTCAAGGCCAAACAAATTTCATCATACAACCCGAAAATAGATTTATAGTACTGCACACTACTGTAAATGACCTAATCTTGGCAAAAACAAAAATCGATTACACCCTGTCACTCCAGTCGTTATAAAAAATGATCGAATAGCAAAAAATGAAACTAAAGCAGTTTTTTTTCAATTAATCTACAAAAGGGTGTATATAAGAAAATTTTCCCTCCATAAAAACATGGTTGTGCTAATTAGCCTTTAATTTTCACGTGGGCCACCATGTACGATGCAAACGAACAGGGTGGAAACAAAGTCATCCTACTACTTAAGTAGAAGAGAAAAAATGGGATCAAAAGAACAGTATTGAAAAAAGACAGCTGAGACAAAACTTTCTTCAGCATGGAATGAGAACAACTTATTCTTGTTGCTTGAATAAAGTGTTATTCAAAATCACCTTATATAAACCATCTACGACAGACACCTGAACACGATATTCAATGTAGGTACCTCCAATATTCCGTCGTAAATTTTCAATACCTAAGTTTAAAATGAAATTTTTAAAATGAAAAAACATTCTTGAAGATTTCATTTTAGATTTAATTAAAAGCTTAATTATGAAATTTATTATTTCGATTAGGTAAACAATTCTGGTGTTCAGATAGGAATTATATAGATGGGAATGTCACGACTAATTTTGATTTCTTAAAACTTTCTTAAAAGCGGCTATTTTCTTCATTCTAAGAAATGTGTAAACAAACAAAAATTTATCGATTTGAAAAATATTTTTAAAGATTTCTGATACTTTATTTTTGTAAAATTAGAACATTGCAAGTTAAATCAATCCGATTTTAAAGAAATATTACTTACTTAGAGCATAAAAATGTAATATAAAACAAATAATGATTTGTCGTATTCATCTGATGAAACGTTTAACGGACTGTTGAATGACAAAGCAATGACAGCTGCTATGTATAAATAACAATTTTCATAAATCTAAGGAACGGGACAAATCTCTTAAATTTTGTAACCATTTCATAATAATGGCAATTTTAGTAAACCATACATGAAAATAATGGACGTATTAAGTAAATAAAAATTATTTTAAAAATAGAATAGACCAACTACGTTTAATAATCTTTGCAATTTTGGACTTGTAAATTTCGGTGTCACTTTATTATTATATAACATCCAATGAATGTCCCAATAGAGAATTTTACACGATAGACTGTGTAAAGCAGTGTGCAATAATTATTATACCTCAGTTCATATCCTACATATACAACACTATGTGTTTCTTTTCTTTTGATAGAACGCAACTGTTGCAGTAGTAGCAATTACATATTTAAAAATATCTACCTGCTAGACAGAAAATGAGTCCCATTGAAAGCAAAGGCAGACGGCATAGAATTGGAAAATGAAAGTATTGAAATATGGCAACGCCAGCAAACACGTGAAGCAGACGATATAAACAAATTCAACGCCAGGTGCGGCCACAGCATCTCAGCACTAGAATTTATTTCCGCTAGATTTCTCATATCTACTAAAAGCGAAGAACCAGTCGGTGGTCACCATCGATTTGGTAAAAGAAAAGAAAAATCTTCAGACTGGAATCGTGAAAAGAGTTATGTCTCTTCCTACCTTTCAAAATATTTCGAAATAGAATTTTTTTATTCCGTGTCATAGACATCTTTCTAGAAACATATTTTCCCACAATTATTATTTTTTGTGGAAGCAAGTTTTACTTTTCATTTGACATTCAATAATCAAATTCATCTTTCGTAAGTGTATTCTATTTTTAAATCAATACTCACATATGTTTATGCCGCTATCGCTCTCTTCTTCTTCTCCTGTCTTTTTCTTTCATCTTCTTCTTCTTCTATTTTCTTCATTCATTATCTTCTTTTTCTATCGTTTTCTTCTTCTCTCTTTTCCTATCTTTTCTTCTTCTTCTTCATTCATTATCTTCTTTTTCTTTCCTTTTTTCTTCTTCTTCATCTTATTCTTCTATCATCTTTTTCTATCTTTTTCTGTTTTCTATTTATTCTTGTTCTTTTTGTTTTTGTTTTTCTATTTTATTCGTCTGCTGCTATCTTCTTCCATGATAATCTTTTTATCTTCTATGTTGTTCTTCTTTTTCTTTTTTTTTCTTCTTTTTTTCTTCTTTCTCCCATCACTTTTTTCTATTTTCTCTTCTTCTTTGCTACTTTTATTTTTTCTCACAATCACTTTTTATATCTTCTTCTTCTTCTTCTTCCATAATCTTCTTTTTCTCTCTTTTCCTATCTTCTTCTCCTTCTTTTTCTATTTTCTCTTCCCTCTTTTATCATTTTCCTTCTTCTTCTTTATCTTTTTTTCTGCTTCTTCTTTCTTTTTCTTCTCTTTATTTTATATTGTTTCATCATGATTTGTTCATTCTTCTTTTTTCTTTTATTTTTGGCTATTTTTCTCATTCTTCTATCTTCCATCATATTTTTCTATCTTCTTCTTTCTTCTTCTTCATATTTTATTCTTCTTCATGTTTTCTTCTTCTATTTTCTTGTCTTTCTTTTATCTTCTTCCATCATTAACTTTTTCTATCTTCTTCTGTTTTATTCTTCTTTTTCTTCTTTTTCTTCTATCTTCTTTCATCTTCTATTACTATCTATTTCTCTCTTCTTCTTTTAATTTGCCTACTTTTATATCTTTTCTCATCATCACTATTTTCTATCCTTTCTATTTTCTTCTTTTTTTCCTTCGTCTATCTTCTTCCATCTTCTTTTTCCACTTATCTTTTCTTCTTCTTCATCTTCTTCTTCTTTTTCTCTCTTTTCTCACCAACACCTTTTTCTATTTTCTTTTATTTTCTTCTTTTTCTTCTTTTTTCTTCTCCTTCTTCTATCTTCTCTCTTTTTCTATATTCTTTTTCTTCTTTTTCTTCTTCTATTTTTTCTCTTTATTTGATCTTGTTTCATCATGATTTTTCTATCTTCTATTTTCTTCTATTTTTCTCCTATTTTTTCTCATTCTTCTTTCTTCCTTCATCTTATTTTTCTTCTTTTTCATCTTTTTCTTCTTCTTCTTCTGTTTTTTCTCTTTCATTTATCTTTTGTAATCTTCTTCTATTTTTTTTTCTTGTTTTTCTTCTATTTTCTCCTCCCTCTATCTTCCATCACTTTTCATATCAATTTTTATTTTTTCTTCTTCATGTCCTATTCTTCTTCTTTTTATTCTTCTGTTTTATTTTTCTACCTTCTCCCGTGATTTTTTTCTTCTATTTTCGTTTTTTCTTCTACTACCCTCTTCTTACTATTATTACTATTGCTATTATTATTATTATTATTATTGAAAGGGTAATCAGGGATTCAATTGTCTTATACAGGAGTCTTCTACCTTCTATATGCCATGTCCATTCAGGACGTAGGTGATAAAAGATTTCCATTTGCCCCTATATCTTGTGGCTTTTAACATTACTTCTCTTGGTATCTCTCCCAAACTCGCTACCATCCATTTGCCTATGTCCGTCAAGTATGTTTCGCGCTGCTTCCGCATGTCTCACTCTCCCTCTATCCGTCTTCTGAGTATTAGAATCTCCAAGACCTCTTTCTTCAGTTCGTGTCCCAGATGTTTCTTTCTGATGATACGTGTGACTTTCCTTTTCATTTGATCCTCTGAAAAAATCTTGTCGTTGATCATATGTTCAGTCCGTGGTATCCTCAGTATCCTACTGTAGATTCACAATTCTCTCGCATCGATTCTCATCTTCATATTTGACGAGCTCATCTAACATTCGCTGTCATTTAGGAGGACATATATAACATAACAGTGAGTACTGTTATCTTTGTTTCCATAGAAATCATTCTCTCTGAATACTCTGCTTGACCTTTGAATTGCGTTATTTGCCATGACAATAAATCCTCAGATTTCAGTGTCGCACTTTCTATCCTCTGCCCACACACTTTCCAGGTATGTAAATTTCTGTACCTACTAGATTTTAGCATCCCTGACTTTTAGTAGGCACTATGGCTTCTCCTTCTGCTGATGATCATGCATTCGATTTTATCTTAATGTAGGTTTACTCCTTTCTTATTAATTTCCCTTGCTTCCTTTTATATTGTCTTTTCCGTGTGTGCTACCAGCACTTTGTCATCTGCGTATTATACAAGATGTCTCAGAATTCGCGCACCATCTAGATTTTTATAAAACTACCTATGAATAGCAATTTTAATGATCATAATCATAACAGATGCTCAAATTTTTCACCCTCTGCATTAAACCTGCATCATTTCTCTTTCTCTGTTTGAAGAATACGATGTACTGATGATTTGCTAATCGTTAGTTACTGGCTTATTTTCTTTACTGATGTCACAGGGCTTCTAGCAACATTCGCCAGAACCATGGTGGATGTTTCCTCATCAGCTGCATTCTTTTATCAATCACAACTCTTACCGTCAGCAACTGATCCAGTTTCTTGGAAGCGTTTGATAAAACGACAGACAGTGGGATGGCTCAGTGATTTTTCTCGCTCAGGATGTTTGCGGTTGAATTCTTCAGCGACAAACGGTATTTTGCCCCATCTCTTCCAAACATAAATACCAATTTAACTTTTTCTTGTACTGTTAGTTTCTTACTTATATTAGATCTAATCAGAAACATATAAAAAAATAATTAGTATATGGTGCGCGACTTTTATGACACCCTGTATATTGTAAAACACAGAATTCAAGAATTGAATATTACAGAACAGTAGGAAATAGAGTAAGACGGCTTCTTCTTGACTTCGGTATCACCTTTTATATTTACATAGAAATATTGGCTGCATTTTTTATATTAAACACTTTAACAATAACTATAGCTGATGTTAAAATTGCATATATATATATATATATATATATATATATATATATTGTCATTGGCAGACAGATATGTTTCGCCGTATGACAGCTCATCAGCACGGTTAGACTCCTAAAGCTTTTTTTTAGCCAGGATAGAAACCCGACCGAAATGGCGTCAGTCGGCGACTCTACCCCTGGTCTATGGGTGTTCGGTGGAAGTAAGCAGACTTTTTAGCGCATATGATTATACGAGCCCAATAGCTAGAGCGCTCTAATTCATTACATTGAATGAGTGATGCAAGTGGTTGTGTGTTTGTGTGTGAGCATGTTATATATATGTTAAGGTGTGCTATATTTATAGAATAAAGTACTCAATATCAGAGATAGAACGTATGTAACTATAAAACTGAACATTGAAGTCAACACTCAGAGGCGACAAATTGTTTCATGCTAGTCGCAATCATCAGGCCGCATGTGTTGAATTTTTTCTCAACTATTTATATATTCGGGTCAATATTGCATTATGGGTAATCAACATAATATTGATTTTGGCACTAGTGGTTTGTTCACATATATATATATAGTCATCGGCGGACAGATCTGTTTCGCTGTATCACAGCTCATCAGTACGGTTAGACTTCGATTGCTTTTAACCCAGGATTGAAACCCGACCGAATTGACGTCAGTCGGCGATTCTACCTCTCAGCTATGGGCGCTCGGTAGAAGGAGGTAGACGTCTAAGCGTGTATATTATCATCATACACGCCCAATAGCTGAGAGTGTTCTAATTCATTGCTGAATGAACAATGAGCTTATGCTAGAGTAGCTACCGTTTTTCAGTCTACCATTCTTCCAGAGTGCTCAATCTGGGTGTGAGAGCGTCAATAGTATATATATATATATAAATCTTATCTTTTATATAAAACATTAAGTAACGATAATGATATTTGTGCTGCTGATGATGTTTCTTCTGCCAGTTCGAATCCCTTGTTTATTAGTGCAGTGGGGTATCCTCTTATTTGTAGTGGTTTTCTTATTTTTTCTAGACGTATTTTACGAAGAGTATCGTCAGCTACTATTGTGAAAATTCGCCGTACACGGGAGGTGTGGACAGATTTTTGACAACCTTTAGGGTCGCGAGTCTTGAAATGAAGGAATTCTTTTGTGTCTGATGATTCATGGCAAATGTCTGCGATAATGTAATTGTTTTCGTTTTTTATGAATATGTCTAGCAATGATAATTCATTATAACTTAAATCCAGTGTGGACTAAATTTTGGGGTGTAAGTTTTTGAGTGTATTGTGTAGTTTATTTATGTTTCTCCATATCGATTGTCAAAGTGATGGGAGTAAGCAGGTTTAATTCCTACCGGAAGATAGATATATTCTTAACGATTTCTCAAAATTAAAGGTATTGGAAATTATAATGTAGTGTTTAAATACATATATAATACATTTTCCGCTTAAATACGAGTATCTATTAAAATAAATAATAATGTTAAGCAAATAAAATTTTAATATATCAGCTGATGTCAGTTCCATATAATTATGTCAGATATATATATATATATATATATATATATATACATATACATATAGATATAGATATATATTTCACATATAAGTATTATATAAATTCATGCCCATAAATAATTATACATATGCACCAAAATCTGTGCATATAGATATATATATAAATATATTATGCATATGCACAAAGATCTGTATATATATATATATATATATATATATATATATATCTTTATACACAGATTTTTGTGCATATGCATAATTATTTATGGGCATGAATTTATATAATACATTTTCCGCTTAAAGACGAGTATATATTAAAATAAATAATAATGTTAAGCAAATAAAATTCTAATATGTCAGCTGATGTCAGTTCCATATAATTATGTCATATATATATATATATATATATATATATATATATATATATATATATGAATATACATATAGATATAGATATATATTTCACATATAAGTATTATATAAATTCATTCCCATAAGTAATTATGCATATGCACCAAAATGTGTGTATATATATATATATATATATATATATATATATATATATATATTATGCATATGCACAAAGATCTATATATATATATATATATATATTTTCTGTTTTCTTTTAAGAAAAACTTTAAACACCGGTCATATTTCCGTAATAAATTTATTTCAGTCAATAATTGTTGTTGCCAACAATCACCGACTTCATCAGACGGAAGGCCCTATTCGACTTGTTTCATGTCGTATTACTACGGAATGAAAGTTCAGTCAAGGCCAGGCGGAGGGGGAGGCAACATAGGATAGCCCACTATAATAAGTATTTCCGTTTCCATTTGCCGGGATATAGTGGGAGGAGAAGTTTAATACAAACAAACCACCCGTGACTAATGTCACCAGCAAATTTATACATCAAATCATAATTCAAATTTCTAAGCCAAAATTTTATTTTTATTTTCCTAGGTCTGTGATAAGTTAAACCTAAAATTACGTTTAATTAGATTAAGTTAAGGCTATTATTTCTTTACTTTACTCAATTGTTGATAAGATAATTCCATTCTATTTGTTGCAAGACTAGATTATATCCATGTTATATCTGAATTCCTTGACCTTCCATTCCGATAGGTGTCGTTGGTTACCAGCAGTCCTATCTTATTTCCTACTACCACTCCTGCTAACTTTCCTGTTTTTTTGATATTTATTTACTCCCCCGTTCTTCCCATCTTATCCCACTAGTATGCTAATTTTCGCACCTCCTCTTATCTGTCTTCACTAGATACCATTTTTCAGACTTGGTGTCTACTTCTATCCACTCCCTTCCACTTTCGATTTTCTTTCCTTCGCCCATTTAGGTAGTTTCAACCTCTCCTTCTAAGCCTACATATTCTCAATCTTTCTTTATTTAATTTTTCTTTATTTGGTTTCCGTATATTCATTCCTATTGATTAGATAGAGGGTCATTCCTCAGCTCGTTGTTTCAATCAGCTTCGTTAGTTCCGTCAGTTATCTGTGCTATCCGTTTCTTATTACTGTTTCAGTATCCAACTATGTTATGTTATTGAGGCTTCCCCTTCTTTGTATGCACTAAATCCATCTGGTTCAAGTAAACCGGATCAATTAACTTAGGTTTTATTCCTCCCTTACGTTAGATCCTACTAAATTCTCAGGTTGTCCCATTTGTGTTAGCTCGCAGTTAAACTTGTTTGACGATATTGTTTACATTCAGTACCCATCCTAGACCTACTGATATTTCACCTACTAATCTCACTAGTAATTCGTCCCCAATATTACAAGGATGCCTGTTTGCCACTAATGATAATAATCATAATAATAATATTATTTTTCCTACTAATGATAATAACATAATATTAATAACAATCTTCTTAATAATATTAATAACAGCATCAGTCCCCGTTTTCCACTTATGGCAATAACCTAATTCTGGTGACACTCATGTTAGAGCCTTTCCATGATCTTTCATTTCTTACTTCTTTTTTATCACCATTATCTCTCCATGATAGTAGTAGGCTAAAATTTTGTGTTCTTTCCCAGTTTAGATATTGTCTCGGTTTCCCTTATTGTAACTCCAATGGCTGAATTGAGTAGTTCCAGCTATCTTATCTTATCTTACTTCACATCTAAAAAGGTAATTTTATTAGTTTTGCAATTTATACTATCTGGGCGTCCATCCTAGTCCATCCAATTTTTGCTAAATTGATATTAACTGGGCGTCCATCCTAGTCCATCCAATTTTTGCTAAATTGATATTAATAAGTCAATCCTTGCCATCTAATAGATCCTAATTTAAATAAAATTTAAATTAATAATAATAACCCTACAAGTGAATCATCAAAATTTAAGAGAAATACGTGTATTAAGAATATAGGCTAGAAAGTAAATTAAATTTAATATAATATAAATTTATAAAATATAAGCTAATGTTAATATATTAAATATTATTAGAAGATAATTTATAAGGTAACTCGAAGTTTAATTTACGAAATATTACATAAAATATTTCTCTAAAAATTATATTTCTATAAAATTAAATTGAATTAAATCAAATTAATTAATTTAGGTTTAATTCAATTAAATTTTTTGGAGAGTTTTTTCCTTTAGATATAATTTTCCAAATTTTAAAGTAATTTATAATCGACAATTATAATACCATATTCATGAATAACATTAATAGAATTAAAATTTAGATAATAGAATCCAAAATCAATAAAATAAATAAAATAAAATAAAATAAAATTATTCACCAACATAAATTAAGTAATATAAATTAAATCAAATAAATTCAAATAAAATAAAATAAAATAGAATAGAATAGAATAAAATAGAAATACAAATAAAATTAAATTAAAAATAAAAATAAAATTAAAATAAATCCAATCAAAATTTCAATCAAAAATTCACAACCCGTCCTAGGGTCTAGGTACCAATTTTTTGCCCTTGCATGACCTCATAACAGTTATAATGTTTCTAATTTTAGTCCGGGTGCCCTTCCGACTTTCCGGAGTCCTGATGGGCAATTTAGGGGGTTTGTATTTCCCTGGTGTTTCTGTGGTCATGTGGTAGTAAGTCCATTTTTCCTTTTTTTTTTTTTTTTTTTTTTTTTTTTCGTATTATGGTAGTTTGTACCGGTTTCTGTGCCTGCACTTGTATATTAATTCGCATCTCTGGTTCAAAAGTTGGCCTTTGTCTGCGTGTCCTATTATTTGGATCTTCTCCTCTAGGCATAAGTTGCATCTATTTCTGAAACTAGGTGTAGCGAATGCTCTCTTGATAATTTCCCATCTTATTTGTGGGGTCATTCCTTTCTCCTTCAGTGCCCAAAATCGTTTTGATAAGGCGGTTTGGTTTCTTAGGGAAGGGTTGCTGAAGGAATGCCTGTGGCAATATAGGCGTTGTTTCCATTTTCCGGCTGATATACCTATATATATTTTTTTCTCTTTTTTATTCTCTTCGGGGAATATCGTTGCTTTATATACTACATTTCCTATGTTACATTTCCCGTTTACTGGGCATCTTTCTTTTATTCTACAGTTGCATGGGGTTGTCGGAGGTAGTTTGTTTTCGTTAAGTTTCCTTAAAGTTTTTTCGTTATGTGACTTAATTATTTTTCCTACATTATTTGTACAGGAGTAACTTAGTTTTACAGTCATCCTGTTGAAAATCTTACTTAGTGGGTTGCTGGGTATAAAGTGTTTATCTAATAATTTTATGAAGTGTTTTCCTAGGTTTATTTTTAGGAGCTTGCAAAAGGGAGGGTTGAACCAGATTATTCTTCTTTTTCTAGGTTTGTTTCTATTATACTTTTTCCCTTTGTTTCCGCTCGAGTTATTTGTTTTTGGGTTATTTCCTTCTATGTCTCTATCTGCCTCATTATTATTGTTGTTTACATTTCTCATATTACTATTGCTGGTTGTTACTTTTTCCACTTTTCTTATTCTGTCTGCTATGCTTTTCTCGTTTGTTATATTCCTATTCTTATACTCAAGTTTATGTTTGAAGCCGCTTCTTTCCAGTGCTTCATTGTAAATCTTACAATTTTCTTTGAATATTTTTTCATTGGAAGATAATTTGCTAATTCTAGTGTTAACAGCCTTCGGGATTTGATTAACTATCGACTTTGGGTGGTTTGAACTTACGTTAATGTATGTGGGTGCTTGATTATTCTTGTTGAAAGGTTTATGGGTGTTGTTCGTTAGGTTAAGTGTTACATCTAGATAGTTCACTATTTTTAAGTTCGCAGAGATATCTATCTTTAATCCTAGGGAGTTCATTGCTTTGATTATTAATTTCTGTATCTTAGATGTCAGTGGGCCATTGCTATTAGGTATTATAATCAGCCCATCATCCCGATATAATCCTATCTGCGTTGGTTTAATTATCTTAACTAGTGAGTTAATTATGTAGATCCCTATCAAGTCTGCTATTTGTGCTGAATCATATGGGCATGAATTTATATAATACTTATATGTGAAATTAGGATTGGACATAAAATTTACACTGATCAATAAAAAAAACTTCCTCTATATTAAAAGCAAATATTCCGAAAGTAATATTCTGGCTTCACTTTATGTAGAAAATCTTTTTACTAACGTCTCAGTTGAAGAAACATTAAATATAATTAATGATTGTGTCTACAAACATCCATCAATATTTCCTCCCAAAATCTAGCCATCAATTCTTCGGAAAGTACTCACCGCGTGCACCACACAAACCCAATTTGATGACCATAATGGTAACATCTATATCCAAACAAACAGTGTCAGTATGAAAAACCAATTAGACCCTAATTTTTTGAATTTGTACTTACTTCAATTTTTAAAAAAAATCAATAATAAACAAAAACAAACAAACAAGGCAGCTTCTTAATATTAGTGCGTTACCAGGAAAGTAAAGTTAGAATAATTACAGAAATAATTAAAGGTTCCAATAAGTCATGCTAAACCTCTTGTCATGCTAGACCTATTCTCGTATTCATTACAGCACAGAAATAGAGATCCAGTCACATGTTACTTACCAGCTAAAACTGAGGATCAACTGAGTGATGTTCACATTATCCGCTCGCTGGGTATTCAAAGCTAGACCTACATAAAACGAGGGCAGGTGACGGATCATGAACTTCCACTTGGCTCTGTCTCTTGTCGCTCTTAATATTTTTTCCTTATATCTCTTCTAAGCCCTTCTCCGCCAACCATTTGCTCAAACCTAACAAGTTCGTCTAGCGCTGCTTTCACTAGTTTCCCCTTCCCTTTATCCGACTTGTGAATATTAAGTTCCCCAGACCCTCCTTCCTCATTTTGTGTCGCAGGAACCTCATTTGTCTCTTCTTAATATTTAGTATCAGTTTTCTTTTCGGTTGCATCGTTGCACACATGCTCCGTCCATGGAATCCTCAGAATAATTCTATAAAACCACACTACTGCTGCCTCCGGCCTCTTCTTCAGCCCTGATGAAATTGTACAGCATTCACTTCCATACAAAAGGACAGGTTTTACATAGCAATCCAGCACTCACTTCTTCGTTTCCAATGAGATTTTCCTTTCAGTACTCTGGTTAGCTTCTGAAATCCGTTTTATGGCCATTCGAATGCGTCTTCGGATATTCATGTCTGACTTTCCAGTCTCTGTCAACATAGTTCTCCGGTATTTCAATTTATTTACTTGATTTATTTAGTTGGCATATTGGGCTCCTCTATTTGCTGACCATACATTCACTTTTCTTTAAGTTTATCCTCATTCTTTTTTTCTCGCTTTCTTTGGCTAACTTCCGTAGAATGTCCTGCATTTTCCTTTCCGTGTCTCCTATCAGCACCGTGTCATCTGCGTATCTGATATTGTTGAGATTATGACCGTCAATCCTGGTAAGGCTTTTATGTCTCTCACAATTGTTTCGCTGTACAGGTTGAAAAGTTCCGGTGAGAAAATAAATGTTTATCTTATGCTCCTTTCTATTTTTCATACCTGCTGAGTTCACTTCCAGTCCGTACACAAGCGGTTTGCTGCCAATATAGATTCTTCATTATCCTAACGTCTTTTTGAAAATAACACTGCGTCTCCTCAGCCTAACTCTCTTAACCGACCTCAAGTGGAATTACTACATTGAATAAAACATAGCTAAATCTACTGCCAGAAAGGCTGTTTAACTCTGTACGGTCAAGAAGTTTTTCTCGTCCGAATCCATTATGCACAAATATATATCGACCATCCGCCGGTGAATTTTATACTGCTGTCATATCTGGTCGGGTGCCCCTGCTATTCATCTTGGGGTTCTTGACAAAATCCAACAGAGAATCTGCAATATATTCGATCCTTACCTGATAGCTCAACTCAAGCTACTTTCTCACTGACATAATGTGGCTTCTCTCTGTCTCTTTTACAAATATTTTCACGGTTTCTGCTCGGATGAGCTTAGGTCTCGAGCTTACTCGAGCTATTTGACCAGGAACTAGGTCCCACCCTTTAAAGTGGAACCAATAAAATGTAACTGCAACTTCTACTCTACCAGCTACTTTTTTCGCATTTTGCGCCTGTGGAATTCTCTTCCGTATAGTTGCTTCTCAGTCAGCTAAAACCTTTAAGAATATAAATGCAACGTCAATTGCCGTCTCTTATTACCTTGACTCGCATCCTTTCCCTGGCAACTCTTGTATCGTGTTTTTTCCCTTTCCAATTTACTTTCATGTAGCTCTTTTCACAATAGTGTTTACATCCTTCTCTTACCCATTCCCTGGCACCCCTGAAACTTATAACATTTTTCTCATCACTCCCCTTCTTAACTAACCCCTGCGCACCAGTAGCAGTACTGTCTTGCTTGGGGTGAAATGATTATATCATAAAAAAAGATTTAATTTGAGCTACCCTATATATATATATATATATATATATATATATATATATATGAAAAAAAGTGTGAGTGCTTTGTGTGCTCTGCTTTCGTACTGAACTCTTTATTGCTAAGGTTTTTGTCTTGGTTTTTTTTTCTTTCTTACGAATGCTTGATTTTTGTTCAGATATTTCGTTTGTTTCTTTTTTTCTTCCCCTTCTTTTCCCTCCGGGTTCGTTCCCGGTGGATTTCATTTGTAGTTTAATTATTGCTAGTCTTGACAGCATTAGTTCTGTTAATATTGATATTATTACTATAATTAATATTACTATATATATATATATATATATATATATATATATATATATCAGGCTAGCTAAGATGGGAGCGATCAGTAGGTAAACTCAAAGTGAGAATAGTAAAAACAACTTTAAAAAAAGAGTCCTTACAATCCGCTGAAAATAGAATATATTATCAAATAAGAAAAGGGCAAGTTCTGCTCAGAAGCTGTTGTTGTCCGAGTGAAAGAAAGTCATTTTTTTTAAATCGTAATTCATTTTTCTTTAGGAGATTATAGTCGGCGCCATCAATGATATCTTTATGAGTTTGAATTACGGTGGTGGTTGAAATGAGACAATGTAATTTTTAAGTAAGGACAGAATAAGTCCGATTTCGTCCTTTTTTGCTAATTCGATCGAAGAGTTAACTCTGCCTTTTTTAACAAACGCAGCGAGATTGAGAGTAATATTACAATTAGACGTGGAGAGGGTCTGTTCTTTCATCAGGTCAATAACTACATTTTCAACATATTCTAGAGATGATGAGGGAGGAAAAGAGCTTAACATGGCTGAACCTCAGTTAAATCATTATTTTCTTCTTAAATTTCTATCTCCTTCGATAATATGGAACATATATATATAGTTTTCATATGTGCATATGCAGGCATTGGTACATTAGATTCAGTTTATATGTGCATCTGCCTACATATGTATATATGCACATATATGTGCGTGTGTCCATTTTGATTTGATATCTCGGTTGAAGACGAAATTTGATAATTCAATGGCCATCGATATTAAATCGCGACAAATCATTCCCAAATGATTCGGAAGAATTGCTATCATTTTCGGATCCGATTAGAGCTTGTAATCGAAGCTTTCACCAATCGATCCATACTGACATCTTCCAAGGCGTCGTCTTTAAAATCAATCAGCAGAACTTTCCCGCCAATTAGCGAACACTTGAGATGAGCAAAACGCGCATATTCTACGGGAAATTGGCCGTCTATTCGGTGAATCAACTGACCGTCAGGAATGGCAGTTTATATCCCGTCCTTATCTGATAATCCATTCAACACAAAGTTATTTAATGGCAAGCAGTTCCGCAAATGCCGGTTCCGTTCCTTCGTAATTGCCCCATCAACTACCCGAGATTACTTTATTATAACCGCTTTGTGGTGTCTTTAAAACGCGAGATTTAAGGAAATTGATAACAGTTATTAATATAACGTTAGCGCTTCGGCTTGATTCGATAATTATCTAGTATTGTTAGGTGATATTTTAAGTTATAAAGAAAAAGAAAATAAGGGGCTTAGCTGAAAAATTATCGGCTCAATTCACTAGCAAAAATCAGATCCAAAACTTTTGGAGAAAACTATGAGAAAAAGTAACTATAAATAAGCAGAAAATAGTGATCGGTAACGAAAATTAAAACCTAATTGTGCCAACAATTCTATTACGTAAAATAGGTTTAATCTAGTTGCACAAAATAATCCAGCCGTGGAGAAAACTATTTAAACGACAAGATCTTGGAAAAGGCAATAATTCGTTTCTTCCCTCCAGTTATGGGTTAAATAATTAGACAAATTTTGTTCTGTAGCCTTGTATGACAACCACTCTACCACAGAAAGCAATGGAAATCTACTGCGAGATAATCTTCCGACCACTCAGTCATGTCTCTTTCTAAACATGATCGTTCAAAACGTGTATCACGTATAGCACTTAACTGACTGACTGAAGTGTGTCGTAAAAAAATATAAACCTGATGAATTTTTAACAAATGTTTAAAGTTTAAGGTGTGCTGTGTCCTTGTGCTTCCTTATCGAATGTACATTTTTAATCGTTTCACCCCAAGCAAGGCGGTACCGCCACTAATGCGCAGGGGGCTACATAAGAGTAAAAGTTTAGACAGGAGGAGAGTTAAGAGAAATATGAACCAGTTACAGGAAATGTCAGCTAAAGGGCAAGAGAAGGCTGGTGTCAAGGTGTGAAGACAGTTGCAAGGGTAGAAAGAAAGTAAAAAAACAAGATATGCGGGCTGATGTAGAAAGAACTGGAGTCAAGTGCATAAGAGATGCGAATTGACATTGCATTTAAATTCTTGAGGGTTGTATCCGTCAGGAAAGCAAGTATATGGAAGGGAGTTCCACAAGCAGAAAGTTCTAGAAAAGAAGCTGCTGGGGTAGAATTGTCGGCTTCATTTGGTAGATCTAACTGTGAATGGGTGGGACTTTGCTTCAATCTGGTTACACGAGTAAATTAATGTGGCAGGGGCACCAGTGACTTAAGTTCATCGGAGCAGAAGCCATTAAAATATTTGTAGAATAGACAGAGGGAACCGCTTCCCGCTGGTGAGAAAAACGGCTGGAGTCGAGCTGCAAACACATTACAGATTCTCCTTTGGAGCCGGTCGATGAACAGCAGAGGAACCTGACCATATATAACAGCCGTAATCTATGCACGGACAGATATTTGATTTGTATATATGCAATATTGATTGGGGTGGAAAAAAATTCCTGGTCCGACACAGTGACCCAACTTTCCTAACAGTGGATTTAGCTATTAAATCACTGTAGTGAAACGAGGTCATCTACAGTCACCATGCCAGACAGCTAACCGTACTCTACATGAGATGCCTGAGAACGTTACTCCGCGACAAACGGTGGGACAAAGTTCATAACACAGGGGTAGGTATTAGAGCGAGCGCACATGAAGAGCATTGACACCACACTCATGCGCTCCCAGCATTGATGGGCCAGCAATGAACACCACCGCCTTCTAAAGCCTCTGTTCTTCGGGGAGCTCACGGAATGGAAGCAATCTCATGGTGGACAGAGGATTCTTTTCAAAGACACCCTCAAGCCCTACTGAAACGCAGCAACTTTACCCCGGCCTCATGGAAAAAATCTACAGAAGACCAGCCTGCCTGCCTGGCGCGTCTTGGTCAAAACAAGCGTAGCAGACTTCGAAGCGCTACGCAGTAAAAGTGACAACCAAAAGACAGTTCAAGCTCCACTTACCAACCAGACATTTCCTGCCCACAATGGAGCGGAAGACTCAGTGCAATTAGCCATCTCCGTACCCATACGTTTCTTAAAACTAATGTGTCGAGGAAAATGGTTATTTTCGCTCCTGAAAGACGAACATCATGATAGCCTTAGTTTTCTTATCGCGTCGTTACACCACATCCATCCAGTGTTGGCAAAGTCTTTTTGGAGTGTCAATGTGTTAAGGTTATTAAGTGTGCACGGGTCGTCAAGACTCTGGCAAACAGAATGTTTATCATTGTCCACATTAGCAGTTGAGATCAGCATCGTTGCGAAACCCCCAAGCAGGACCATAAAAGAACCTGCATCTCTGATGACAGAGAGAAAGATTTATGTAATGATGAGTTAAAGAGGCTATATTTCATGTTGGTTAGGAGACTGAACCAAAGAAACAGACCCTGATTAGAAAACATTACCTTGACTTGACTTGAAGTAACTTATAGTGGATCCCATTTAATATGAAACATATGGGCCGTGTCTTGTTGGGAGGCGGGCGATCATAGCTCTCAGCAACTGTTATGAGAAGGTCTCATGTCCTTTTACCCTAGCTTTTACTTATTCTGCCATTCGTTTACAAAGCTTTAATTAAGATATTCTGCTTCAATATACTTTGTAAGACCGGGGAACAACACTAATCGTGGGTCTTGCTACCAGATCTTGTTTACCAAAACTTCCCAGGACTGAATTCCGGTGGTGTACAGAAATATCGAAAGCGGCTTTCCAAAATGATTTTCTTTTTATCATGTCGCTACCAGCGCATTGTTACCTCGGATGATATAATGTTAAGTGTGGACTTTCAATATTTGGGCAGTTAGAAGACGCTCCATAGTTTGAAATTGTCTGCATTGGCAGTTTAAATGCTCATCAACCGTTCAGAGGCGATTCTGGAAGGATCAGAAGTGCCAGGCATCACTCGTGCCCGAGGGAAGGGTTTAGGTAGTGCTGAGTGGATGGGGCTATATTCCATATTGTCAAAATGGCTAAAGCACAGGAACAAATGCTGACTAGGGTCACTGTTGTTTAGGAGTTCGACTGAAGGTAGAAAACACTATCTTGACTTATAGTAAAACACATACAACATGAAACACAAAGGTCATGTTTTGGTGGGAGGCTCTCAAGAAATTATTATTTTTTGTTACAACGGTTCAAGTCCATTTACCCTAACTTGTACCTATTATGGCATTCGTTCACTCGACCTCCTTAATTAGGATACGCTGCTTCAGCATGCTTTTTAAGTTTTAACATCTCCGGAGCCTCATTGCTCATAAAAATCCTGTTTGCTGTCACTTTCTTAATATCAGTTTCTTTATATCCTTCTTTGTACCTTCTTTGGCTAACATTCTCAGTTAAAGTGGAAAGGCAATATTGCTACTTCATCCGCTATCAAATTCGGTTCACTGTGACCTTCGGAACAATTTTTCTATCCAGAATCCGTCTTACATATCTATAAATGGACCATACGTCCATGTTTAGAATATTGCTATCACATACGATCCAGTTTAACTGCCATTTATCTTGAGCTTCTTGAGCACAAAGAAGTATCATCAATATTATTAGCCTTAATCTGGCGACTTGGCTTTAGTTATTTTCCCACCGCCATAAAATTTCCTGGCTATGTCATTTCTATAAATAATTTCATAGTAAATCTTTGGGTAAGCTCTTCGCTATCGTGCTTAAACCTTCTGAATTTAAGCACAGTACTAGACCAGCTAACAGAATGTGCGCTCTGGTGCAATGGATATCCTCTCGGAATAAAATATCGGAGAGCCGAGTTTGAATTTAAGTTGAATTCTTTACATTCACCTGCGGGCAAATACACCTGAAAAAGAAATTAATCCGTATCTTCTCTCCAGCTATAGGGTAAATAACATGACCGATTGGGTTCTATAGCCTGGGTTGGTAAGAAGTCTTCCGCAGAAAATATTGGCAGCCTATTGAGGAAAATTATTCTGCCCAGAGACATGATCGCCTAAGCATGTATCATGTATGGCACTTAACTGACTGACTCGACAAGCGTCGGGACTCGTCATTTTTTTCGGTTGAGATAGTTAGATGTAACAGTAAAATGGTTGGTTATAGTCTTAATACTGTTGCAAGCTTTTAGCGCTATTTGTGGATGGTGGCAACATCTCTTCATTCTGAGGGTATCGGGTTGCCAGATCCAGGTTTTTGCTTTCGACTGGTAGTTAGGAGCCCGAAGTCGTGCGTAGCGTCATGAGAGGCTGCTCTAACCAACAGTTGAATAATATCGGGGTTTTATTTAGTGCCATGTCGCGCATGGATATATGTCCCTGCATGAACCTCCGGTGGGCAACCCTGAGGCCACATTGTGCTACAATCTTCACCAGTTTCCCTCCCACACATGATACACACAGCGACCGTCTGATCCTACTATAAGCCTCTCTTCTAATTAAATTAAACATGAATACACACTAATAATAGGAAAACTAAACCAACTTATCAAAAAACACCCAAACCTATCAACATCTCCTCTCCGTCCACTCCACTCTCATCAGTATTCTCATCCTTCTCTTACCCACTTCCTTACACTCCCTATAACTTGTCACTCTTTCTTATAACTTTCCTTCTATGTAACCCCCTGCGCACCAATGGCAGTAAGCAGCCTTGCTTGGGGCGATATGATTAATGCTCAATATTAATTTCCTTTTCGTTTTCATTCAATCTAACACCCCATCATTGTTCCCATGCTTGGTTCATGATATCCGCAGCAGCCTTCTGTAGAACCACATTTCAGTTGCTCGAAGTATTTTCTTCATTTTTGAGGATATTGTACAGAATTCACTGCCGTATTGAAGAACTGATATCACATAACAATCTAGTATTCTCTTCTTTGTTTCTAGCAAAAGTTTCCTGCCTTAGTATTTTATTCATCTTCTGGAACACGTCATTCGTTATGCCAATTCGCTTTCGGATCTCTGTGTCGCACTTTCCGTCTTTTGTTAGAAAACTTCCAAGATATTTAAATTTTTCTGCCTGCTATACTTTATAATCCCTCACCTGTATTTGGCATTTTGGGGTTGCTCTTTTTGCTGATGACCATGCATTCAGTTTTCTTGCAGTTTATTTACAGTATTTTTTATCAGTCTCTTCAGCTACCTTCTGTAGGAGGTCTTGTAGTTTCGTTTCCGTGCTGATTACTGACCAAACTAGTAACTCGATTAAATTCGTGTAGACGGGGCACCAGTTGAGTCTCTTTTTTTCATATGACACACATAATTCATCATAAGCATTTTTAAAATAACCTTGTACATCGTATGGTTCGTAAGCCTTGTATTTTGTGAACTTTAGTACAAAGAAGAGAGACTGTTATCCGACACATTGCGGTACAGATATTCAAAACAAACTATATCCATCATAGAAGATTGTTTATCCTTTCACTCAAGCAAGATGGTAAAGTCTCTAAAAGACAAGGCGTTACAAGAAGTGAAAGTGAATGACAAAGAAGAAGACTGAGAATGGAAAGGAATGAGGAAAGGACACAAATAGGACAGGATTCTAGAAGACCGAAGATGCCGATTTTCATTTAACCTTTTGAATACTGTAATTCTGAAATATGCTTTTATAGAAGGATGCTGCGGATATCACGGATTGAACATGTGAGCAATGATGAGGTTTTATAAAGAATGGTAACGAAAAGAAAATGAATACTGTGCATCATAAAAAGGAAGATGAAGTTCTTAGGACTTGTGATGCGGAAAGAAGACTTGTAGAATCTGATAGAGGTCAGATAGAGGGAGAGACAGGGGAAAGCAGCGGATATAGGGCCTGTGCAGGTGGATGGCAGAGCAGGGTTTGAGAAAGCTTGCTTAGAGCTACCAGAGAGTGAGAGACGAGGAAGACCATATTCGCTTACTTTCTAAAGGGACATAGCACATAGAAGATTACATTATCAAGGAAGCAAGAAATCGGAAAGAGGTTTCACGGGTGGGGATGTGCGAGAAAAGAAACGTCTAGAGTAGAAATAGCAGTTGAAACTAGCTGGTGTTTTATTCAAAGAATTATTCTGTCTCGATCAAAGGAGAGATCACATGAAAATCTTCGATCATCTTCACTTTTGGAAGTAGGTTCAGAAACTGGTATCATCAGCGTAGATAATAATGAAATGAGAGAATTCCCCCGTAAAAATGACTTCTTCTATGACGGCTCCCACGAAAATAATAATAATAATAATAATAATAATAATAATAATAATATGAACATCACCTAACATCACCCAGCACCGGTTACAGAAATAGAAGATGTAACCATTCTATGGGATTACACTATCTACACAGAGAGAAAAATTGAAGCAAACAGGCCAGACATTATTGTTAAAAACCAGAAGGAGAAAACTTGTCTATTAATTGATATGGCTTGTCCAGCGGACTGTAACATAGCAATCAAGGAATTTGAAAAACTGTCAAAATATAAAAAAATGTGGAAATTGAAAACAAGAGTTGTGCCAGTGATAGTAGGTGCACTTGGAATGATAAAAAATGGAACAAAACAACACATTGAAAGAATCCCTGGAAACCCCAGCTTAAGAGATATACAAAAAATTGTCTTATTAAGTACAGCCCACTCACTAAGGAAAATTTTATCTATGTAATGCTATGGATGAGAGGGAAGATAGAAAAGCATGAAATGGAGTCATAACAACAGGCCACGACCTGCCTTAGGTCTCCCCGCAGACTTGGTTGGTAGTGAGACCAAAGCAGAAATCGAAATATGATGAAAAATAACATAATAATGATAATTTGAATAATAATTGGAATAATAATATTAATAATAATTCGAATAATAATAATAATTCAGGGAATTCGAAAAAATGTCAAAATATAATCACCTTGAAATTGAAATAGAAACAAATATGGAAATTGAAAACAAGTTACGTACCAGTGATGGTGGGTGTACTTGGAATGATAAAAAATGGAAGAAAAAAGCATATTGAAAGACACCCTGGAAACCCTAGCTTAAGAGATATACAAAAAATTGTCTTGTTAAGTACAGCCCACACTAAGAAGAATTTTGTTTATGTATCTCTAAGGATGTTAGGGAGAGATGAAAAAACATGAAATGGAGCCATAACAACACGCCACGACCTGCCTTAGGTCTCCCAGCAGACTTGGTTGGTCGTGAGACCAAAGCAGAAATCGAAATATGATGAAAAATGACAATAATAATAATAATAATAATAATAATAATAATAATAATAATAATAATAATAATACTGGGAATACCATGTGAGCAACGAGGTCTTTAAAAAAAATGAGAACAAAAAGGAAATTTATAAGTCCTTGCAGGAAATTATAGAAAGAATGATATTTATATCTTACACTTTAGTACCTTTTCTTTGTTCCCAACGAAATATTTCAACCAGTGCATTTTTTTAAAAACCTTTTCCTGATTTTTTTCGAATGAGTGTCTTATAAGTCATAAAATACGGTACACATAATTTATTACCTGTAAATCATGCCCGAAATATTCGAAATATCTATTTTAGCTGATGTTTAAATATATGGAATATTTTTTCCGATTCGAATCGCTAATTTCTGAGAAGGTTACATAAAAAGAAATTTAAAAAAAACAAGGAGTGTGTCGATGGTGTTTCTCTACTTGGAATTTTTGAATAGAAATCTCGTTTTGCGTGTTATACTACAACTTGTCGACAGTTAAAAAAATTTATGGGTATTTAGTTACGTACTCGTTGGTCTAGGCTCATCTAATCTATATTGTAAGCAAAGAGTTGATCTTCTTTTAACCACATACTGTCTGCGGTTATCTTTCCTTGTCCATATGTAATGTATTTATTTATGTCTGTACTGTGCTTAAGTTATTTACATGTGTCATTTAATGTACACACAAACATACACACAGACGTTTTTTCTCTCTCTCTCTCACACACACACTCGTTCGTGCGTGAGGGCTTATAACAATATCACTTAAATAACTATTCCCTTACAATCACTGAAGTTAAGCAGCGTCGATCATGGCCAGTACCTAGAGGGGTAACTGCTTGGGAACACCAAGTGTTGTAAGCTTTGGTATCCAGATGTTGGTAGTGAATAGTGACACAGAATTTTGAATCAGAGAACCGAGTTCCAATTGCGGTTGGATCCGTTATATTCACATACGCGCAAATACCTTTGGGAAAGATTAATCCACCACTTCTTTCCCTAGCTATAGGTTAATTAGTAAGACATATCATTAAAACAACTATTATGTCTCATGGTATGATAGGATTGCGTACAAAATATTTAGTCTTTGGTATTAAATAACACATAGAGGTTGAAATGCCGCTAAAAAAAGAGGCACACAATTTTACTATGTTGGACGTAAGTCACTGGAATAATACAATTCCTCATTTTCTTAATTTTGACAAACCCTAACATGTGCTGAACTATGTAATCACCCGTTAGGAGATAAAGCATGTTAATATTTTTTTTAAACCCGATAATAATTCTATTGAATTGGTTGTATTTTTCACTAATTCATTAGAGCTCTGCAAATTTCAATTTGGGTTCAGCATTTGAATTTTACTTTAAAAAAAGAAATCGGCCGTCGCTTGTTACTTGTACACATTATTTCGCTACAATTTTGAACGCAAATGTACTTTTTTATTTTTCGCACACACGAACGTTACTGAAATATAACACAATTCGTCTATAATTTAAACACGTTTGATACATGCATTATTTTCGCATACAACTTCTTTTATTTCAGATATCCATACATTGCTTTATTACACGTGACGCGTATCTGACCAATGAAATCAATCCTCAATCAACATACTGCCTGTGTGAATTTTAGTCTTTTAAAGCCATCTTCTTTAAATTTCTTTCAGAAAGCTTGTTAAAGTGAAGCATGTTAGATTGACGAGACTTTTTTACCTGTTCTTTAATTATTCTATTCATACACACACACACACACACACATTATGTATATATATACATATATACACACAAGTCTTTATTATAACAGAGTGTATATATATATATATATATATATATATATATATATATATATATATACTCTATTAAGATATATATATAGCCATCCGCTGATAGTATTGTTTCGCTCATGAGTACGGCTAGACATTCGATTGCTTCCAGCCTGAACTAAAACTCGAATGTTTTACAATCATAGATTCTACCTCTATGCTATCCGCGTAGAAATGCAGATATTAGCGTGTTATATACACAATTAAAATGTTAGAATATCACTACAAAATTAGCTATATTGTTTCGACACTACTTGTGTATTTTCTAAGATTGAAGCCGATTTCGAAATGGCGAGTATTTTTTTTAAAACTTCTTCATCTCGAAATCAGTATCATCAATAAATAAATTATATATATATATATATATATATATATATATATATAACAACCCTTAGTAAACTAGAAAGTATAGTAGTTTTTCTTATATTCTTTAAAACTTCGTAATCTATTTTGTCCTAGTTGCTATATTGCCTTGTTCGTGGTGAAATTATTAAAAAAGTAAACAAAAGTGTCGCTCGAAAAATAAGCAATATCCGTTACTATTAAAATATGTTTGTTATCATATCGATAGAAAATCTATGCAACTAACCAACACTAATACTACGTTTTTTCATGTCGTTATCATCGAAATTGATGCACTTGTCAAGTCGGTGCCTGAGCTAAGTAAATAGTCACCTTGAAAACCATGACATTAAACGAATGGAGAAACACATGCACATCTGTCAAACCACCGTAAACACATGGAGGAACAGCTTTACGGATTAACGTTGTTTGACTGAAAATCTGATGGATTCATAAATGAAGTATGTGCTGGACTACAAATAAAATGTATCTACTGTTTTAACTGAGTGTTTTGGTGGCCTCTTTTTTGGTCGAGAAACAGGATAACACTCTTACCTAAACCTCAATCAGTTAGTTAAGTACCATACGTGATACACGCCTGGGCGATAATGTCTCGAAAGAGACATGACTGACTAGGCAGAAGATTATCCCTCATTAGGTTGCCTTTAATTTCGGTGGTCGATTGGTTTCCAGCCAAGGATATAGAACCCAATCTGTCCTGTTATTTAACCCATAACTGGAAGGAAGACATGGATTATTACCTTTCTCAACGGTGGTTGCGCGTAAGTGAATGCAAGGAATTCAACTGGGATTCGAACTCGGCTCCCCGATTTCTCGTTCCCAGCCGATATCCACTGAACCACCACGTACATACCTAAATGTACTTGCCTATTTTCAGGAATATCTTCCAGTTTTGTCTCGTGATTTTCCTGATAGAAAAGCAAAAATGTATCTCTAAAATATCTAAATAGTAGCAGTTTCTTTGTTGAAGTGTTAAAGTTTGCAAGTCATTAGTTGCCCCAGTTAACAACAGACTGGATTTCATTTTGGTCAATTTTATTTCATCAGGCTGTTTGGATGTATTATTAAGACAGAAGTGAATGGTTGTGTCGTCATCATCACTAAATACTGATAACTGATGACTTCAGGAAAGCCAATAAAGAAGATATATGAAAAAATAGATCCAAGGAGAGAACGCTGGTGGAAGGATCTAGAAGAGCAGCCGTTCACATCGATTTTCATTACATGTATGCATTATTTCATAAAATTCGCTCGTTTCATGGCTTAATTTTTTTAAATGTACTTTTTTCTCACCTACCCTGCACAAATAAAATAGAATAAAGCAAGTATCGTTATCAAGAATAATTTACTGGCGTAATTAAATATTTAGAAGCTAATTACACAACTCTAAAATAACATAAAATGAGAAGTTTGGTAGCCAATGCAATAAACTTCACATTAAAAAACAGATTATCTGGTTAGTGAAGAACGGGCCAAGCAGATAGAAATGGGGAAAACGAGTTAAAATGGGAAAGAAACATTTTGGAGAAAGCAGATACGAGGGAAAATTTAAAACATAAAGAAATATAAGATAAAACAAAGAATTAAAAAAAACAGAAACAATGAGAGAAAGTGTGGAGACGGAAAGATAACAGTTGAAAGAATAAGAAAAGGAAGATTAACTGGATGATAAAAAAGAAAGAAAAAACAAACAAACAAACAAACGAAGAAACAAAAAGAGAAGAAAATATATTAAGAAAGAAAGAAAGAAAGAAAGAAAGAAAGAAAGAAAGAAAACAGAGAGAACCCCGATATAAGGGAGAATTTTAAAATGTATGATAAGAAAATAGAGATATAAAACTACGAATGAAAACGACTGGAAAGAAAGTCTGGGGACTTGTAGCGAAAAAAAGAAAGAAAGAAAAAAAGAAAGAAAAAAAAGAAAGAAAAAAAGAAAGAAAAAAAGAAAGAAAAAAGAAAGAAAAAAATGAAAGAAAAATATGGAGAAAATGAGTGAAAATGGGAAACAAACAGTTTAGAGAAAACAAATACGAGGGAATATTCAAAACTGATTAAGAAATATATGATAAAACAAAGAATAAAAAACAGAAACAATGAGATAACGTGTGGCAACGGAAAGATAACAGTTGAAAGATTAAGAAAAGGAAGTTTTAACTGAATTATGAAAAAGAAAGAAAAAAACAAACAAACAAAAGGAGTAGAAAATATATTAAGAAAGAAAACAAAAGAAAGAAAGAAAGAAAAAAGAAAGAAAGAAACCAGAGTGAACCCATATCTGAGGGGGAATTTAAAAACATATGATAACAAAATGGAAATATGAAACTACGAATGAAAACAACTGAAAAAAGAAAAGAAAGTGTACGATATGAGGAGAAAGAAAAAATGAAAGAAAGAAATGGGGAAAATGAATAAAAATGGGAAAGAAACCTTTTAGAGAAAGCAGATACGAAGAAAAATTTAAAACGGATAAAGAAATGTAAAAAAAAAAATAAAAAATAAAAAACATAAGCAAAAAGAGAAAGTGTGGGTACAGAAAGATAATAGTTAAAAGAATAAGAAAAGAAAGTTCAAGTCAATTATGAAAAAGAAAAAAATATGAATGCAAGAAAAATCATGTATGGAAACCATATACGATGGGGTAATGTAAAAATATATGATAAAAAATCGGATTTAAATCTACGAACGCAAACAACTGAAAGAAGAAAAAAAATGTGAGTACGAAAAAATAATAATTAGGAGAAGAAGGAAATTACCGTGAAGGAAATGATAAAAATGAAAGAAGAAAGCAGAGAAAATGAAAAATAAAAGATATAAAAATCGTATAAAGGAATGGTGCGAAAATAAGAAATATGAACCAAATACTTCACAGGAATTGAAGCAAAAGAAATAGGAAAGAAAGAAAGAAACAAAAACAGATATAAGCAGGGAATTTAAAAAATATATGATAGCAAAACAGAAATATAAATTTACGAATGGAAACAACTGATACAAGGAAAGTAAGTGTGGGGACTTGAAACGAAAGAGAAAATAATAAAAAGAAAGAAAGAAAAAAGAAAGAAGAAAAGAGAGAAAGCTTGAAAGGAAGAAATAGGAAAGAAAGAAACAAACAAAAACAGATATAAGCAGGGAATTTAAAAAATATATGATAGCAAAACAGAAATATAAAGTTACGAATGGAAACAACTGATACAAGGAAAGTAAGTGTGGGGACTTGAAACGAAAGAGAAAATAATAAAAAGAAAGAAAGAAAAAAGAAAGAAGAAAAGAGAGAAAGCTAGAAAGGAAGAAATAGGAAAGAAACAAACAAAGAAAATCGAGAGAAACGAGATATCTGGAGAGAATTTTGAAATGTATGATCAGTAAACAGAAATATAAAACTACGAATGAAAACAAGTAAAACAAGGAAAGAAATTGTAGAAACTTCAAGCGAAAGAAAGAAAAAAGAAAAAATTCAATCAAACAAACAAACAAAAACAGTAAAAAGAAACAAACAAACAAAGAGTAGAAAATACATTAAGAAAGAAAGAAAGAAAGAAAACAGAGAGATCCCTGATAAGAGGGGAAATTTACAAACGAATGGTAACAAAATAGAAATATTAAACTACGAAGGAAACAACTGAAAATAGTAAAGAAATTGTAGGGACTAGACGAAAGAAAGAAAGAAAGAAAGAAAGAAAGAAAGAAAGAAAGAAAGTGTAGGGACTAGACGAGAAAGAAAGAAAGAAAGAAAGAAAGTGTAGGGACTAGACGAGAAAGAAAGAAAGAAAGAAAGAAAGAAAGAAAGAAAGAAAGAAAGAAAGAAAAAAGAAGGAAAATTCAATCAAACAAACAAACAAACAAACAAACAAAAACAGTAAAAAGAAACAAACAAACAAAGAGTAGAAAATACATTAAGAAAGAAAGAAAGAAAGAAAGAAAGAAAACAGAGAGATCCCTGATAAGAGGGAGAATTTACAAACGTATGGTAACAAAATAGAAATATTAAACTACGAAGGAAAACAACTGAAAAAAGTAAAGAAATTGTAGAGACTAGACGAGAAAGAAAGAAAGAAAGAAAGAAAGAAAGAAAGAAAGAAAGAAAGAAAGAAAGTAAGTGTAGGGACTAGACGAGAAAGAAAGAAAGAAAGAAAGTGTAGGGACTAGACGAGAAAGAAAGAAAGAAAGAAAGAAAGAAAGAAAGAAAGAAAGAAAGAAAGTGTAGGGACTAGACGAGAAAGAAAGAAAGAAAGAAAGAAAGAAAGTGTAGAGAATAGACGAGAAAGAAAGAAAGACAAAGAAAAAAGAAAGAAAATTCAATCAAACAAACAAACAAACAAACAAAAACAGTAAAAAGAAACAAACAAACAAAGAGTAGAAAATACATTAAGAAAGAAAGAAAGAAAGAAAGAAAGAAAGAAAACAGAGAGATCCCTGATAAGAGGGAGAATTTACAAACGTATGGTAACAAAATAGAAATATTAAACTACGAAGGAAAACAACTGAAAAAAGTAAAGAAATTGTAGAGACTAGACGAAAGAAAGAAAGAAAGAAAGAAAGAAAGAAAGAAAGAAAGTGTAGGGACTAGACGAGAAAGAAAGAAAGAAAGAAAGTGTAGGGACTAGACGAGAAAGAAAGAAAGAAAGAAAGAAAGAAAGTGTAGGGACTAGACGAAAGAAAGAAAGAAAGAAAGAAAGAAAGAAAGAAAGAAAGTGTAGAGAATAGACGAGAAAGAAAGAAAGACAAAGAAAAAAGAAAGAAAATTCAATCAAACAAACAAACAAACAAACAAAAACAGTAAAAAGAAACAAACAAAGAGTAGAAAATACATTAAGAAAGAAAGAAAGAAAGAAAGAAAGAAAAAAGAAAGAAAATTCAATCAAACAAACAAACAAACAAACAAAAACAGTAAAAAGAAACAAACAAACAAAGAGTAGAAAATACATTAAGAAAGAAAGAAAGAAAGAAAGAAAGAAAGAAAGAAAGAAAACAGAGAGATCCCTGATAAGAGGGGAAATTTACAAACGTATGGTAACAAAATAGAAATATTAAACTACGAATGAAAACAACTGAAAAAAGTAAAGAAAGTGTAGGGACTAGACGAGAAAGAAAGAAACAAAGAAACAAAGAATGGAAGAAAGAATGGAAAAGAGATATAGCAAGAAAGAAAGAAAATAGAAAGAAACCAGATATGAGTGGTGAATTCCAAAATATATGATAACGGAACGAAAATGGAAAATTTGAATAAAAACAACTGAAACGCAAAAAGAAAGTATAAACACTTGAATCGAAAGAAAGAACAAAGAAAGAAAGCAGGAATCAAAGAAAGATAGAAAAAAGAAAGAAAGAAAAAAGAAAGAAGGAAAGAATAAAAGTAACGAGCGATGAAGAGAAAGAAAATGTACAACAGATAATAACAAGAAAGAAAGAAAAGAGAGGAAATTAAAAACAAGGAAAAAAATAATGAAAGGAGTGTAAAGAAAGAATGAGAGAAATGAACTAAAAAAAATAAGGATGGAATCTAACTATTTCGAAAAAAAAATTATGAATGCCTGTCAGTCAGTTAAGTGCCATACGTGAAACAAAACATGACTGACTGGGCAGATGATTATCCCGCAGTATGTTGCCATTGCTTTCTGCGGTAGACTGGTTGCCAGCCAACGCTACAGAACCGAATCTGTTATTTAGCCCAAAACTGGAAGGAAGAGACGGATTAATACCTTTCCCAATAGTATTTGCGCGTAAGTGAATGCAATGAATTCAACTGGAATCCGAACTCAGCTCCCCGATTTCACGTTCCGAGCCGATATCCACTGCACCACAACGCACATCCTGCACAATCTGTAACTATTTCGAAAGAAAAATTATTAATGCCTGTAAGAAAGCAAATAAAAATTGTACGGAAAAATTTACTGACGAAAAAAAAAAAAAAACTAAGAAAGAAACGAAAGAAAGAAAGAGACAAGGTAAATAATATGTAATGACTTTAGAAAAAAGGGAGATACGAAAATGACAAAGAAAAATATGCAAGGTGAAATGATACCCTCTATAGACAGAAATTACCCCCCACAGAAAAATGTTAAGTTGTAAAAATGTCGACATAACACCCCTCATAATAAAGAAAACTTTTTTACATGGCCAAAGCCCGTACACCGCTCCTGGCAAATATTACGGTAGGTCCATTTGGCTATAATTTTATAAGTCATATTTCGTTGGTGCGGTCCGACAGAAAATCTATAGTAGACTCGTTCGAGCAATCTGTTAGTTCGTTTGGCACGTCGACTGCCAGAACTGGCCTTTGCTTTAACGAAATTGGCTCAGTCCAGATCGGCGGCTTGGCGAGTGGAGTTAATATTATAAAAGCTCTTACGTTCCTAGATCGCCGACAGGCTTTTTATGACGGTTCACTTAAGAAAAAAAAAATAGATACGTTGATACTTTTCGCTAGAGAATAAACACAGAAGGTGGGGAAAATGGCTTAGTGTTAAATATCGATCACCCTCTTTAGTTTATTATTTACCTTCAGCTCTTACTCGCTTATACGCGTATAAGCAGGCTGTTCGCGAGAGAATGCTGAAAGTTCTCAGCATCACCACCAAAAAAAAAAAAATAGATGAAAATTTGAAACAAAAGTGCAGTATAAATTAGAAATAAATTATCGTCCGACTTTTAATTCTTCCCTGAACAAGAGTAGATGTTTATCCTTTGTTTCATGTTTAAGATATTTGTTTTACCAGTTCTGTTTTTATTTTTTATTTTCATGTCCCTATTAATTTTTCTGTTTAAACGTTACAGTGATCTGACTCATCAGTGACTGGGAGTTTTCATTACGGGGTTACTAGATTGACAGTTTCCTGGTTGAAGCTTTCGACAGGATTTAAGAGCCCAATCTCTTTGAAAGCGCTTAGAGAGGCTGCTACATAATAGTCGCATATTGGGGCAATTGTAGTAGCATTTTACACATGGATAGGTGCCCCTGTATGCATTTCTGGTGAGAAATGCTGACGCCACACGGTGCTTTAATCTTAGTCACCTAGTAATTATTTTGGAATTTTTTCTCAAATAAAAATATTCCTGTCATTTTATAGCTCTTTCTCCTTAGTGTTTTTTGTTTGTTTTTTTCTTTGTTTTTTTTTTGTCCATACTCATTAACTTGTAACACCTCGCTTCTTGAGGAATGTGTTATTTTGTTGGAGAAAGAAAGTGAAAATCTGTCAGATTTGGACATCTATCTATCTATCTATCTATCTATCTATCTATCTATCTATCTATCTATCTATCTATCTATCTATCTATCTATCTATCTATCTATCTATCTCAATTCATTATCTATCAGATCAGATAAAATTCATCTTTCACACTCTTTTCATTACCAAACTCTGTCGGTTTTTTATCAATCTATCTATCTCCCTTCCTCCCTCCTCTCTCTCTCTATCTATCTATCTATATATATATATATATAGGACAGATTGAAGTCACAAAGAAAATCAACGCATAACATACTTAGTGAGTTTAAGAACATTTTCAGTGGAGCAGAGCTTAGGGGCAATAACAGAAAGACAAAATTTAATAAGAGCTACAAAGGACAGAAAGTTGTGAAGAGTCATCATCGCATACATTCTGAAGAAATGCAGCATATGAAGAAAAAGGGAATATAAATATAGAGCCCAAATTATTGATAAAATCTTTGGCCAGAAAATTCGTCGAAATGAGTCGAAGTGTAGTTTGTACCCCCGTTAGAGTTGATTCCTGACAGTAATGGTTATTATTTGAGTAAATTTTGATTTAAGGATATTAAGACGTGAGAAAGCGGACAGTGTACAGTTGCAGAGATAGGGTTGTCAAGTGAATGCTAATGCTCATGTGTGCATTTCTCTTTCATGTTACACTGTGTATTGGTGGCTTCAGCACAAGGTAACGTCGCAGACATAGCTAACCAACATGTTGATCTCGTTTTGTCTCTTTTCTCTTACACTTAAAAAAAAAAACATCTGCTGCTTCCTAGCAAACACAAAAAAGTGAAAATGAAAAAAAGAATGACAATTGCTACCTTTGATTCCGGCTACTTATGCAGCTTTGTGGTCCATATTAAGGAATTGTCAACACACCAATAGAATGTATGAGCAACAATAAACACAACCCATTTCTTTGGGAATTTGCAATTCATCGTAAATATACATCATTATAACATGAGTTCGACAATTCTATCAGTTACTGTAACCGTGCAAATCTCTTAGTAAAATCTGTTCTTGCGATCATATTATCATTTTTTTTTTTTTTAATCATATCACCCCAAGCAAGGCGATAACGCCACTGATGCGCAGGGGGCTACGTAAGGGTAAAAAGAATGGAAAAGAGAAAACCGGAAACCACATCCTAAACAGGGAATAAGGGATGATCCTCTTCACCTGTTCAATAGACGTGGGTGGAGTGTGAACCGGGCGATAGTTTAGTCTATCTACTCCAATTGAAAAAAAAAAAGAAAAAAAAGAAAAGAGTGCAAAGATTGGAAAAGAGAAAACCGGAAACCACATCCTAAACAGGGAACAAGGGATGAGCCTCTTCACCTGTTTAATAGATGTGGGTGGAGTGTGAACCAGGCGATAGTTTAGTCTATCTACTCCAAATGAAAAAAAAATAAAAAAAGAAAAGAGTGCAAAGATTGGAAAAGAGAAAACAGGAAACTGCATCCTAAACAGGAAACAAGGGATGAGACTCTTCACCTGTTCAGTAATAAACACGTAATCAAAATCCATAATCTATATCTTTAAGCCATGTCAAAACAAAACAAACCTCAATGAAAACAGATATTTTTTATTCCTAAAACTAATATTTTTTCCTTTCATTTGAATATAGAATAACACCTGGTAAGAAAAACATATTTTATTTTAACGTGCGGGTTTTGTTTAGCGGCAAGGTTATTGGAACCGGCGGGCCGATTTCGAATTCCGGTCAAGTATATGCCGTTTGTTGTGGTGCAATGGATACCAGCTTACAATAAGATATCAGAGAGCCGAGTTCGTATTCCAGTTGTATTCATTGCATTCACTTGCACGGGAAACGTATTAATTCAACTCTTTTCCCTCTAGCTATGGGTTGAATAGCATGACAAATTTAGTTCTGTAGCCTTGCTTAGCAAACAATCTACCACAGAAAGAAATGTTAACCTACTGCGTAGAAATCTTTTGCCAAGTCACTGATGGATTGAAAAGGAGATGATGGATCGAAAGAGAAACGATGGATCAAAAGAAATACGATGGCTCGAATGAAACATGATGGATCGAAAAAAGCCATGATGGATCGAAAGAGACATGATGGATTGAATAAGACATAATGGATCGGAATAGACATGATGGATCGAAATAGACATGATGGATCGAACAAGACATAATGAATTGAAAGAGACAAGATGGTTCGAAAGAGACATGATAGATAGAAATAGGCATAAATGGATCGAAAGAGACATAATGGAACGAAAGAGGCATAATTGATCGAAAGAGGCATGATGGATCGAATAAGACATAATGGATCGAAAGAAAGATGATGGATCAAAACAGACATGTTGGATTGAAAGAGACTTGATGGGTCGAATAAGACATAGTGGATCTAAAGCGACTTGATGGCTAAAATTAGACATGATCGTTCAAAAGAGATACGTCGGATCGAAAAAGGCATAATATATAGAAAAAGGGATGACGGCTCAAATTAACATGGTGGATTGAAAGAGACACGATGGATCGAATAAGACAGAATGGCTTGAAAGAAATATGAATGGATCGGAAGGGACATTGATGGTTCGAATAAGACATAATGGATCGAAAAAACATGATGGGTCGAATTAGATATGATGGATCGAATAAGACCCGATGGATCGAAAGAGACATGATGGATCGAAAGAGACATAATGGTACGAAAGAGACATGATGGGTCAAATTAAGCATGATGGATCGAAAGAGACACGACGGCTCGAAAAAGACATGATGGATCGAAAGAGACATGATGGACCGAATTACACATAATAGATCGAAAGAGACATGATGGATCGAATAAGAAAAAATAGATCGAAAGAGAGATGATGGGTCGAAAGAGACATTATGGATCGAATGAGACATGTTCGCTCAAGCGTGTATAATCTATAGTGCTTAACTGATTGACTGATTTTCCGTTCACTTACACACTAAATGTCTTTAAGAAGACATAGAAACTCCACTTCTAACGCTAGATATTGTTTGAATACAAGAGTATATTTACATTTCTAGCCGTAGTTAGCAACCGGTCAAGAAGTACTAATCCTGAACTGAAACTCGTGGACAGATCTATTTAGGAAGCGTGGTATTGCGCTTTTTTTTCTTTTTTTTTTTTTAATCGTATCACCCCGAGCAAGCGGTAACGCCACTGATGTGCAGGGGGCTACGTAATAGTGCAAAGATTGGAAAAGAGAAAGCCAGAAACCACAGCCTAAACAGGAGACAAGGAATGAGCCTCTTAACCTGTTCAATAGACGTGGGTGGAGTGTGAACCAGGCGATAGATAGATAGATAGATCTATCTACTCCAATTAATGATGTGTGCAATTTGCATGTTTTCTCATAAAGATTAATGACACAAATTATTTTTCCAAATATTTCTTACCCAGATACCGTCAAAATAGTTAAATGTAATCGTCTCTTCTACTCTAAAAATTTATTTTCTCGCAATTCTTGTTCGTGGAACTCCCAACTTTTTCTTTTTTCACTGATGCTCAGTCAGTCAGTTAAGTACCATACAGGAAACTTGAGCGATCATATTTCGAAAGAGACATGACTGACTGGGCAGAAGATTATCACGTATAAGGTTATCATTACATTCTGCAGTAGACTGATTGCCTACCAAGGCTATAGAACTTAATCTGACCTGTTATTTAACCCATAAGTAAGTGAATGCAAGGAATTTAGCTGGAATTCGAAATCAGCTCCCTGATTTGTTGTTCCAAGCCGATATCTACCACCCCCTGATAGCAATAATCTCCAAATGTTTAAATGAAATGTCAGTTGCCATCTTCTAACTACTTGATTCTCATTCATCACTTATCTTTGATTCCCCTGTACTTTTTTCTCACTGTACCCCACCCACACCCTGCGCACTAGTGGTGGAGCAGACTTGCTTGGGGTGAAATGATTATAAAAATATCCTTACCGTCTGTTTGGGAAAGAAAGTTAAAGATGACGTTCAGTTAAAAAAATTTGGAATTTAATTACGGCGATCAGTGAAAGCCTTATTGTGCATCCTTATAAAATGTATAAATGATCTCCCAGACGAAATCAAATCCAAAGTTGGCATCTACGCAGATGACACCAACATCTGCTCCCGCATTAGTAAGACATCTTGCGAGGCGGACAAACCTAACCTCGCTACTGATCTCGAGAAGGACCTTCACTCAGTGGTGGTTTGGGATAAGAAGTGGCTCGTAAATTTCAGTGCCTCTAAAATGAAACTCCTATCTTTCAACCATCACAGGCAATCTCTCCTACCACCCATAAGCATGGACCAAGCAAGTCTCCCTTAAAGCAATACACTGCGCCTCCTCCACCTTAACCTTTCTTCTGAACTCGAGTTGAATCATTACATTGTATTAATAGCTGAATCCACTGCTTGGAAGTTTGGGTCACTTTGTCTGGCCAGAAAGTTTTTTTCCGCCTGAATCCATCTTGCACATATGCAAACCAACCATTCGACCGTGCATGGAAATACTGTTGTCATATCTGGTCAGGTGCCCCTGCTGTTTGTCTCAGTGTTCTCGACAGGTTCCAAAGGAGAGTCTGTAATGTAACTGGTCTTGATCTCACATCTCGACTCCAGCCACTTTCTCACCTGCGGGATGTGACCTCTCTCTCTCTCTCTCTCTCTCTCTCTATCTCTCTCTCTCACACACACACACACACACTCTCTCCTCTCTCTCTCTCTCTCTCTCTCTCTCTCAAATAATTTCATGGTTCTACTCCGAAGAACATAGGTCACTGATGCCACCTCCAAAAGAATTTACTCGTGCAACCAGACTGGCAACAAGATCCCACGCTTTTACAGTTAAATCAACCAAATACAGGCAACAATTCTACTCCAATCAGCTTCTTTTCTCACGCTTCCCACCTGTGGAACTCCCTTCCATATACTAGCTTTCCTGACGGCTACAACCTCTAGGAATTTAAATGCAATGCCAATTCCCATATCGTATCCATTTAACTCCAGCCCTTTCCACAATACCCCGTGTATGTAGTTCTTTTCATTTCTTTCGCTACCTTTGTAACTGTCTTCACTCCTGTGTTTACATCCTCCTCTTCCCTTTCTCTTTTACTCCATGTAGCTGGTTCGTCTTTGTTTTCACTCTTTTCCGTCTAAAACTTTAACTCTCTGATGTACTCCTTGCTTGGAGTAAAATGATTAAAAAAATTACTGAAGTTTTACGAGTTGCATATATATAAGACCCATGGCACAATCACATTATTAATAAGTAAGACTGTATTACTTCAAAGAGAAATTATACTGAATTATTTGAGTATATCATTATGTAATGTTATACAGGGCAGTAGTTATAGTGTGATTTTTCGATAAAAAATGTAAATGTAAAACATTTCGTCTCATAATTTGTGTCCAGTAGTATTATGGAATGTGCATTTGCGTTGTGGCGCAGTGAATATCGACTCGGAACGACAACTCGGGAAACCGAGCTCGAATTCCAGTTGAATTCCTTGCATTTACTTACGCACAAATACCTTTGGGAAAGGTATTAATCCGTCACTTCACTCCAGTTATGGATTAAATAATAAGACAGATTCGGTTCTATAGCCTTGGCTGGCAATCAGTCTACCGCAGAAAGCAAGGCAATCTAGTGCGGGATAATCTTCTGCCCAGTCAGTCATGTCACTTTCGAGACATGATTGCCTAATGCGTGTATCACGTATGGCACTTAACTGACTGACGGAATATAATAGTTGGAATCATGATTAAGGCTTCTACTGGTCATAAAGAGGAGGATCGGTTTTCTATTGTTATGAAGTAATAAACTGGTCCCCCATTAATTACTACGTAATAATATAATACATTGCTTCTCCCTCTAGCTATGAGTCAAATAACAGGACAGATTAGGTTCTATAGCTTTGGTCGGCAAGCAGTCTACCGCAGAATGCAATGGCAACCTACTGCGGGAAGATCTTCTCCGTACTCAGTAATGGATCAAAAGCAAAATGATCACCCAGGGGTGTATCATGTATGGCGCTTAACTTTCTAACTATTAGGATGTTTATATGCATTTTTATTAACTTTTTAATGATCCAACAAGAGTAGCCTCTCTTGTAATTTTTTATAATATTTTCAGAGAGTTTTTGCTAGTCGAATACAGCAAGAAAAATGCATATTCGGCTTGTGGTGGTTCATAATTAGCATTTTGGTTTGAATATACTTTCCATTCAATGTATGCAATACAAAAGATATTAACTTTATTTGGATTTTGGATTTATTCTTGAAATAGTAACATTTTGAAGTGAGTTTGTAAGCAAAAACCTACGGAAATTAAGTATTTCTGTACACTTTCCAGACAATTTTTAGAAACAAATGCTCGAAAATTGCTAAAAGCTGGGAATCTATTTTTTGGTGTCTGTACATATCAGATCAAACCCCGGCTTTCACACAGAGTTCGATGTTGATTTGCAGAAAAATTGAAAGATCGACCTGCCCTAATGTACAAGGCAACGGGATATCATTCCATTACCTTTCTCCGGATGTAATTGGAATTCAAAGACAAAAAAGATGAATTGAGCATGTGAAAAGCTGTAATCGATTGCAACCAGAAATGATATGGGATTTTAAAAATATTAATTTACGTTATGCTATATTAACTAGAATGTGCATTGTGGTACAGTGGATATCGGCATGAGAATTCCGAGAGCTGAGTTCAAATTCCAATTGATTTCGTTGCATTAACTTACGCGCAAATACTCTTGGGAAAAGTATAAATATACGTCGCTTCTCCCTCCATTTCTGAGTGAAATAGCAGAACAGATTTGGCTCTATACCAGTCTACCGTAGAAATTAATGGCAACTTACTGCAGGAAACTACCCAGACAGTCACGTCTTTTTCGAGACATGATCACCCAAACGTGTATCACGTATGGCTTTTAACTGACAGACTATACTAACATAATCTCATTCAATTTCCTTCCGGAAAATAATGACTTCGGTCACATTACGATTAAACCCCGGTTCTCGTGCGGCCACCGATAATAAACAACAGCAAGCCAGTTACTGATTGGAAATGTCAGGTGCTGTTTGCTTAGATTTGCGGATGAGATAAGGGGGAATATTAACCGGGGAAAGGAATTTTAAATCCCATAGCAGTATAACAAAATTTATAGAAAGGCTAAAAAGGACAGGGAATTGGAGTGCTATGGGCACCAATTGCATTATGGGATACGGTACATAGAAGACGAAATAATGTTTTTCTATTTTTTTCTAAAACTACTCGTTGCCCTCTTGCACTACATTTCTATTGTATCTGTCAAGTATTTTCAACATCTGTGAGGAAATCGACCAGATGTGACTGCGATATACGAGGACAGTTGTTACATAACAGTTTACTACTCATTGTTTTGTTTAAAGGGGAATTTTTCGACTTCTTAATATTTTATTTAGAGTCTGGAAAATTTAATAAAAAACAAAAAAAAAAGAGTACTGAACTGTTATGCAATGTCTTTTCTTCTATATGGCAGCAAATGCTGGGGAAACAGATTAGAGATGAAAGACTTAAAGCAACCGATTTTGGTTCTACAGAAGGATGCTGAGAAGAAAATTGACCGAATATGTGAGCAAAGAAAAGGTTTTGGAAAGGATGGAAACTAAAATTAAACTCATACTTAACATTTGGAAAAGATATCTAAAGTTTCTGTCCCGAGGAAAGTGGACTTAGAGAATCTGATATTCACAGGAAAAGTGAGTTAGGGGAAAACATTGCGTAGCATACTTGATAGGCTTGAGCAAGTTGATGGCAGAGCAGAGTTTCGGAGAAATAACAAGAGAAAATATATTAAGTGCTACAAGGGGCAGGAAGATGTGGAGGATGATGATCGCCTAGGTCCTGAAGGGACACGGCACATAAAAGAAGAATACTTTGCTTACCTTTTAAAAGGAACTTTCTCTATCTCAATGTAACTTGAGATTTCGGTGTCGCACTTACCGTCTTCTCTCAAAAGACTTCCCGGATATCAACATTTGTGTATTTGCTTGATTTTGGTATCTACAATTTTTAATTCACTTTTTGTTATATTGATAATCATATATCCTCTATTTTTACAATTAATGGTTAGTTGTTTTTTTTCTCACTTTTCTTCACAACCTTCTGTAAAAGTTCCGCTTGTTCCCTTTCAACATCACGTTATTTGCATATTTAATCGTGGACTGAGCATGCAAGCAACGATGAGGTGATGGAAAAAATAACAACAAAAAGGAAATTAATACTGAGCATCAGGAAGAGTCAACCGAAGTTCCTGGGATATTCAATAAGGAAGGAGAACTTGGAGAACATGATACTAACAGGCCAGATAAAAGGAAAAAGAGACAGAGGAAGGCAGAGGATTACATATTTGCAGGGCCTGATCAGGTGGATGATGGGAACGGGGGTTGCGAGGTGTAACAGGAGCAAACATACTAAGAGCCACAAGGAATAGGTAGACATGACGAACCATGATCGCTTACGTCCTGAAGAGACAGGGCACATAGAAGAAAAAGAATGTTTATAACATTTCAGAAGTATATCCAATGTTAATAACATTCCATGTCCTGGTTATGACGATAAACTGTATCCGGCAGCAAGGCCTCTGATTGGGAGGTTGTGAGGAGCATAGAGCCACCTCTTAATTGCAGGTGTTCTCAGGTCTACCCTGTCCCTGTGTGGTAGCACATGTTAGGGTCCTAACTATGGGTAAATAGTTAACCTCTAAAGAGGGGTCAAAACATTATGAAAGTATAAAAATAGACTTTTATATATATATATATATATATATATATATATATATATATATACAAGTCCGTGCATGGAGTACTGCTGCCATTTATGGTCAGGCGCCCCTGCCGTTCTCCTCAGTGTTCTTGACAGGCTCCAAAGGAGAGACTGTAATGTGATAGGTACTGATCTGTCGGCTCGACTGCAGCCACTTCCCCACCGTCGAAATGTGGCCTCTCTTTGTCTGTTCTATAAGTACTTTCATGGCTTCTGCACGGACGAACTTAAGTCACTGGTGCTTCCTCAACAGGTGTTTATTCGTGCAACCAGACTGGCAACTGGGTCCCACTCATTCACAGTCAGGTTAGCCAAATGCAGACGACAATTCTACTCCTACAGCTTCTTCTCTCGCACTTCCTGCCTGTGGAACTCGCTCCCGTATTCTTGCTTTCCTGACGGCTACAACCTCCAGAAATTTAAATGCAAAGTAAATACTCATCTACTAACCACTGGACTCTAGTTCTCTCCCCACCCCTGCATAACCTTCCCTTTCTCTCCACCTATGTATCTGTCATCGCACCTGCTTTCTCAACTTTCTATTGTTCCTTTCTAACAATTTGTATTCCTCACTCTTTTCTAATTAATCTTTTTACAGTTATGTAGCCCCCCCGCACATCAGTGGCATTTCTGCCTTGCTCGGGGTGAAATGATTAATATATATATATATATGATGTGATGCCGAAAAATATTATCAAAGATGAATGAAAAACTAAAAGCAACTGAATGTGGTTCTGCAGAAGGATGCTACAAAGATCATGGATCGAGCATGTGAGCAATGATGATGTTTAGAAAGGATGGAAACGAAAGGAAATTAATACTGAGCATCAGAAAGAGACAGCTGAATATGTGATGAGGAAGGAAGGCTTGGAGAATCTGATACACGCAGCTCAGATTGAGGCAATGAGATACAGGGAAAAGCCGCGATAAGATATTTGAAGGGTCTGAGTAGATGGATGGCAGAGCGGGCTTTGGGTAAGGTAACGGGAGAAAGCCTGCTAAGAGCTACCAGAGATGAGGAGACGTGGAAGGCTCTGATCATCTACGTCCTGAAGGGACATGGCACATAGAATAAGAAGAATGTTAATAAGATTGTAACTACTAAGAATAAATCCTTGTAGGATTTCTAATTCTTTCAGAATCTCCTCACAGCATAGGTGGAATAAGTTCTGTGAGATGTCATATATTTTTCATACATTATTTTCTGTTTTTGTATTTTTACCAAATTCTATGTGTATGTAGGCCCGTTGCTCTCAGTATCTTCTGGATTATTCTATATCCTTTCCAAAAGTTACTGAATAGGGTTACGTGTTAAGTGTAACAAAAGAAAAAATGATTTACTAAAACTCATAGTTAAAATTCATACAAATATTTAATTTATTATAAACACAAAATGTGATATACAAAATTTACAATTTTTGCATTCAAAAGAGAAATGTAGAGTTACTGAATGGTGAAGTGTTACGAATGGGAAGCAAGGGTCAGTATATTTACCTAGTTAAGTTAGTGAAGTAGTTTAAGTGCTACAATTTTTTTGGAAATCCTTCAATGTGTATATAAAGAATAATTTTCATTTTGGTCATGAAAAGATCAGAAAATCTATTTAGCTTTTTAGTTCCATGAGGTTCTCTTTCAGATTTTAGTTGGTCGGCAACTTTTCTTAGAGATTCTTTCCGCTGTATGCACAGATCCACTAATCGAACCGGAGTTGACAATGTCAGAAAATTCTGTTAACAACTGACTACTCTCTTCCAAAAATCTATTTTTATAGGGGCTAACCCCTAACTTGCATATTCTAGAATCTTTTCGAATTCTCTCGATTTCACTCGAACATTATACAATCTTCAAAAATTCCTAATATCTCAATTTAACAACTACTTCATGAATAAAAACATTTTGTAATAATACGTTGGACTCAATAGAATCTTTTTCTATATCTTTTATACATTATTAATATTATTTTTTTTTATAAATGCATCCTCGTAACAGTAGTTCTAACCTTTCTTTGTGACGTACTTTTAAATAATCGTTGAAACTTAGGCTGACATTCTTTTGCATTTGAATTGTACCTTTTGGTATCATTCAGATCTTAAATTTCCCTATGTTAATATGTTGACTTTCTTATAATACTGATTTTTGTCAAGTAATTTAATGACATTCACCTCTATCTTCTCGTTTTTAGCACAAAACATTTAAAACTACTTAAGGACTTCAAATATGCCAGTATATGGATTGGTTTTGCCAAATTAAATATAGGGATAAAGAAATAGGCTACACTTGGGGGTCATTTCGTCCAGCATTGCAAATTGCGCCAAAATGAAATATTAACCAAAAAACATGAGTCATTTTCTTAAATACACCCTTCAGCAAATTAATTGAAACAAGACGAATAATGTAGTTCTGTGATTTTTCACACTATACCTGATAACATATACGTCGACGCTTGGCATTGTTTGTTTTTTCTTTTCTGACTGCATTTTCTTGCGTTTTGGACTGACATAGATAAATATGAGAAAACTGAGATAAATAGATAGATAGATAGATAGATAGATAAATAGATAGATAGATAGATAGTGTTATGTCGCCAAGTATAAATGAATAACTCAACAACAGAATCAGAATATAAGTTGTATTCCGCGGAAAGACGGTTAGCATGTACAGAAGTGATAAGTAATATTTACAATAGAAAAATACAAGAGTCCAATCCGTCGTAAGACGTGTGTATACGTGATTACTTCCGGTACGCTACCGGAAGTGTGACTAACTCTTCACTGACTCGCACTGACTCTTCAGTAACTCATTAGAGACTCTCAAGTGACTCTCTATGACTCATTATTTAGTCGTCCCTCCCAGTAAGGGCAACATATGACACATGGTCAGTTTATATCTGGGATTTCCGGGCTATATGGCCCGGCCAAAAAATGTCTGTCTATTTTTGCCCAGTCGTGCTTCTACCCTTCGGCGGAACCACGATTGGGTTATTGCTCTCTGCTCGGAAGCAGAGAGCGCCCTCTACCCGAAGGCAGAGTGCTGACAGTGTCGTAAAGTCGTCAGTCTAGTGACTCTGTACGACTTCCTTGTAGAGAATCCACCATTGCTATATATAGCAATGGGAACAGTCTATTTGTAGTCAAATAGGAGCGGCGCCCTAACAGACAGATAGATAGATAGATAGATAGATAGATAGATAGATAGATATAAACTCTTGTGCAAATTAATTGAAACAAAACGAATTATATCTTAAGATCTCTCACACTTTCCCTGATCACGTATACGTAGTCTGTTCGCGTTGTTTTTCATTGCAGACCGCATTTTCTTTTACGTTTTGGACTGATGTATCCAGTTTGTTTCCTCGCCATGATGACCCGACTGACATTTGGAAGGCTCACACCAACAATATCCGCGATCTCTTTGTAATACCTGCCAGTGCGTTGGTGTAACAACCAACACAGACAATGGCCGTAGATAATTAATCGACAGTCGAAGCAATAGTGTCTTGGCGTGATAAAAATCTGATGCAATCACGGATGACACAATGTTTTGAAGGCCAAACAAATTTCATCATTCACCCCGAAAATAGATACATATTACTGCACACCACTGCAAATAACCTATTATGATAAAACAAATTCAATTACACCCTCTCACTCAAGTGGGTCTAAAACTGACTGCATGTTGAAAGAAATGTAACTAAAGCCGTTGTTTCAATTAATTTGCAAAGGGTGTCACTTCGGATCATGATTGTTATATGAATGTCATGCTTGGGGTCATACATAATATAATATAAACTGTCAGCTGTATACAATCACTTTCTCAAATAATTAATTAAAATTGCTTTGAGTGAATGAATCCTAAGCCTGAGACATTTTGTACGCTTACTTGGAGTAATGTCTATCACAGACAGTCGAAACAACAGTGTCAGGGTGTAATAAAAATCTGATGCAATCATACATGGTGCAATATTTTTCAAAGCCAAAACAAATTTCACCATACTATACGAAAACAAATTGATATTATTGCACACCACTGCAAATTACTTAATCTGATAAAAAATAAAATTAATTACACCCTCTCGCTCAAGTGGGTCTAAAACTGACTGCATGTTGAAAGAAAGGCAACTAAAGCTGTTGTTTCAATTAATTTGCACAAGGGTGTCACTTCGGATCATGATTGTTATAAGAATGTCATACTTGGAGTCATACATAATATAATATAAACTGCCAGCTGTATACAATAACGTTCTCAAATAATTAATTAAATCACTTTGAATGAATGAATCCTAAGATGGGTATTCAGCTTCGAACAACGTAGATTGGCGCTATAAAAAACCAATCATTTTGTAGTGACTTCAACATTAGGAAAAGCTATAATATATAGCACATGTAAGTCAATTTCAAAATAATGCTATTGGGTTGTCCCAAAAGTTCGTAAACACTTGCAAAAAACTGAAATTTTACTCGCCAAGTAATCTAAGGTTGCCAGAAAACACTTGCACAAAATTGAAATTTTACTCGCAAAAACAACAAAAATTATTGCTCAAAATAAAGACCGTCATTTTCGAAGCTTTCGGATCTGGTCAAAGTACCATTCAGCCGGCTTCGAATCAAAGAATTCTTGACATGCTTTCTCGACTTTATCAAACGAGTCGAATCGGCGGCCCTTTAGAAAGTGTTGCATTGAGCGGAAAAGTCCGTAATCTGATAGAGTACAGCCAGGACTGTAGGCTGGATGTGGCAGAACCTCAACGCCATTCAGCTCTTCAAACTTGTCTTTGGTCTTCCTGGTGGTGTGTGGCTTGGCATTGTGGCGCGCTTTCGGTTGATCAGAGCCGGGTACTTTTGCTTCAACTTTTCATAGACCCACTCTAGTTGCTGACAGTAAAGTTTGGAACTGATGGTACGACCATTCGGAACCAACTCAAAATGCACGAGTCTTTCAAAGTTCCATCAAACGCACAACATGATTTTCCTGCCGAATCGATCTTGTTTTGAAACCGAAAGTAACACTTGCCCTTTCTGAGCCCATCGCTTGCCCGATTGTGCTGGACCAGATAGACCCATTTTGCAAGTGTTTACGAACTTTTGGGACAACCTAATATGATCTTGAAAGGTGAAGACGATTCAGACTCTTAAAATAAATTTAAGAAGATAACCCTCAGTCAAGACTGGAAAGATATTTACCTGATTCCGGATAGGGATTATCGTCTCTTAGTTGCGTCTCTGTCTTAGGGCGGAGTGCATCTTGGTTGAGCTTCTGTCCGAGGACAGATACACAGCTGAGGAAAATAAAAAGTACTTAGAGAGTTACCCGGTCTCGGAGAACAGATGTCTATGGTTGCACCACCCTACTGCACTAAATTGTGGTGGGGGGATCAGTGGTCGACACCGAGACTAGTGCAACTTACTTTTGCTGAGACTGCGTAATATTTGGCTCTGGTCCCAGTGTACATGCTCGGGTTCCTCGCATTAAACCCAACCTTGTGTTACATCACGCTTCAGTAGGGAGACGAAGGAAATAAAGTATAGGAAAGAGGAAGATCAGTTACTGAACTCGAAAGACTTATTGTCCTGAAAGATTGTTGCAAGAGAAATATTTTTATAAGTCTCAACCCACAACATCACTGACTGTTTTGTCATTCAATGACGTAATTAAGGAAACGTCTGTCATTACCGTTACTATTAATATTTGACGTATACGTTTATGACTCGCGTTGTGGTGTAGTGGATATCGGCTCGGAAGAAGAAATCGGGGAGCCGAGTTTGAATTCCAGTTGAAGTCCTTGCATTCATTTAAATGTATTAATTTGTCTCTTCCTACCGGTTATGGGTTAAATAACAGGACAGATTGGGTTCTATAGCCTTTGCTGGCAACCAGTCTACCGCTGAAAGTAATGGCAACCTACTGCGGGATAATCTTCTGCCCAGTCATTCATGTATCTTTCGAGACATGATCGCCCATATGTGTATCATGTATGGCATTCAACTGATTGACTGACTTCACTTTGAACTTTACAACTATTTTTTGCTTTTCATTCAGATATTTGAATTAAAAGAAAATAGAATCTTCAGCAGCATAAGAATCCCTATTAGTCCCATGATCGATTATCGTCTTAATAGTTCTGCACAGCTCAATATCTTACAAGTTCATTCAATATACCTGGACTCAAAAACGGAGAGAGATAAATACATGCGTAACGTGTCTTGTGTCCACCTTGGTTATGGATACGTGGCCTCTGATTCCATATGGGGATCTCAGCGTCCTAGCAATTAATTCCAGCTCAGTGATGCTAACTCATCAACTTACTCGCTGTTACGCATTTTGTTTTTAATTCTGCTAAGTTTCTAGTGGGGTAACAGGCTTCGTCTCCGATGACCCCACTATACGGTAGGTAGCAATAAGTTAGATGGTATCAATAGCATGCATCCGTGACATTATTAAAATAATAAAGAGAAGCAAATTATAAACTAGAGGTATTGAAATCAAACAGATGCAAGAAATTAGATATGTTACATACGTACCTAAGAACATTAATAGGAATTTTCCAATCCTCATAAAAAGATTCGACACCAGGTTGATATTGCTGTCAAGCAGTTCACTACTAGCAGTAGTTATCGACTCTCCGTAGCTGGCGAGTATTGTATTATATTTTCTTGATGTTATAAAGATTACTACTTCCTTTTCCTACCTTAGTTTTGGGTATTCCTCATTCAGTAAACTTTTTAGGTTACAACCATATCTGAGAAACGTATTAACAGAGAACAGAAAATAGGACAAGGAAATCTGAAGACGAATTGTGTTAACGAAAAGTTTCATTAGAAACAGCGAAAAGAGAACCGAACTGTCGTGTAGTATCCATCCTGCTAAACAATTGAATCAATATGAAATAAAGGGAGAACATGGACAAAAAAATGTGAGCATTGGTGAAGCTCTACGGACAAAGGCAACAAAAACAATATTTGTATTTAAAATTAGGAAGAAGAAGTTAATGTTTCTAGATTGCATAATAAGGGAAAAGTGTTTGGAAAATTTGATATTCACATTTGAGATTTAATTTCTGATAGACAGAAGACAACAATGCGCAACCTGGCGGGCTTGAGTAATTTTTTGAATAAACATTTCACTCCAAGCAAGTTAGAACTGCAACTGATGCTCAGGGTGTTTTATAAGAGGTGAGTGATGAGAAACAGTGACAAGTTACAGGTGTTTCAGAGAATGAGTAAGAAAAGAATAAGAATACAGGTGTGAAGATTGCTGCATGATGGTGAAGTAGAAAGGAAGAATATGATTCAAGGGTTGTCAGCAAAAGAATGTGAGACAAGGAGATAAGAGATAGCAACTGAAATTGCATTTAAATTCTTGGAGTTTATAGCTGTCAGGGAAGCAAGTACACGGAAGGGAATTCCACTGCCGGGAAGTGCGAGCAAAGTAGCTGTGGAGTAAGGTTGCGGTTACATTAAATTTGTTATATTGTAAATGGGTGGGACCTAGCCGCTAGTCAAGTAGATCGACTAAATTCATCCAGAGGAGGTACCATGGAGCTAATCTCATCGGAGGAAAAGCCGTGATAGTATTTGTAGAAGAGACAGACAGAAACCACATTACGTCGGTGAAAAAAAAAAAAGACTGAATTTGAGCTACCAGGTCGGGATCAGTTACATTGCAAATTCTTCTTTGGATTTTCTTAAGAAGCCCGAAAAACATAGCAAGAGCACCTGACCAGATGTGACAGCAGTATCCATGACGGAGCAGTGTTTGGGATTGATGGCATAAACTTGAAAGTTACTAAAAGGTGTAAGGGACAAGAAAATAGTGGAGAGCCATGATTGTCAATGTCCTGAATGAATACGGCACATAGAAGGAGAATAAAATAATCAGTCAGTTAAGTACCATACGTGATGCACGCTTGGGAGATCATGAATCGAAAGAGACATGACTGACTAAGCGGGGGATTTTCTTGCAGTAGGTTGTCCTTACTTTCTATTTGAAGATGGCTCATGTGAACCAAAAGATTAGAACCAGCATAATAAAAAAAAGATTCTAATGTTAGACATTTTTTTCTTTATTTTATTCACAAAAGACCATGTTTAGAACGGCTCATGATTAAATATAACAGACATTCATTGTCTCTTATATTTAACAATATGTTTAGAATACATTTTTCACTTCTGCTATATAAGCGTGACTCTCCAGAAATGAATTGAGTTCTTTCGGAGATTAGCGGGTGCATACACTGCTTATATACAACTCGTTAAAATTTTCCTTCCTTGGTTCCATGCGTCTATGGCTTAAGGAGTAGCGACTCCGACTGACATCAAATCGATTGAGTTTCGATCCCAGCCAGAAGCAAGTGGATGTATCTAGCTGTGATACAGTGAAACAGGCTTGTATGTTGATGACTAATAAATATATATATATATATATATATATATATATATATATATATATTCTCATGTTATATATATATATATATGTATATATATATATATAAATTTACGTGGCCGTAACAAAACTGTATTCTGAACAAAGACAGATTCTTGAACAATAATTACATCGCCCATACAACTGGATGCTTCTCAAGAAATCATACGTTGCATCTCTTGGGTTATAGTTACATTTAAGAAAGCACGGACACATGTCAATCTCTGACCATCATATTCTTGGGGAAAATACGCGACAATAAACACATCTCCAAGAAAAGCTCGGTTAAATATAATGGAACCATTATATGTAAAGGAAGCATTAAAATATAAAAAGAAGCCAGCAATAAATCATATCAATTACGAACAGGATCACAACGTGCTGATAATCTCGCCTTCTTTCTTTCTTTCTTTCTTTCTTTCTTTCTTTCTTTCTATCTATCTATCTATCTATCTATCTATCTATCTATCTATTTCTTGAGGATGTAATTCCATTTATACAAACGTCTAAATTTACTCCGTGTTTTCAGTTTACTGTGCGTTTTATTTTCTCTATGCATTCTTTCCTCATTAACCGTCCAAAATATGTCAGCATATCCCAAAACGTTTTTAGTAGCATATACTTCTTCTTCTATGTGCTTTGTCCTTTCAGGTCGTAGGTGATCATGGCTTTCCACGTTTTCCTATGACTGGTAGCTCTTAGCACGCTTTCTTCCGTTAACATCTCGTATACCCCGTTTTGTAATCCACCTACTCAGGCCCTTCAAATATGTTAGCCACTGTCTCTTTTCCCCTCTATCTGGCATGTTAGTATCAGGTTCTCCAAAACCTCCTTCCTCATTACATGTCCCAGGAACTTTAGTTGTCTCTTCCTGATGCTCAATATTAATTTCCGTTTCATTTCCATTCTTTCCAACACCTCATCATTGCTCACATGCTCGGACCATGATATCCGCAGCATCCTTCTCTAGAACCACATTTCAGCTGCTTCAAGTTTTTCCTTCATCTTTGATAATATTGTCCAGCATTCACTGCTATATGGAAGAACTGACATCACATAGCAATCTAGTTCTCTCTTCTTTCGTTCCCGCAAAATTTTCCTGTCTTAATACTTTACTTAGCTTCTGGAATGTATCCTAGTGCTTTTGGATCTCAGGAATATAAATGTATAGAAACTGCTGTGACCATAAAGTGAAGGGTCAGTTTATATATTGATTGTAATATGGAACTGATCCCCCACTTTATACCAACCATGCTTCTGTAGAACCACATTTCAGTTGCTTCAAGTTTTTCCTTCATCTTTGATGATATTGTCATGCATTCACTGCTATATTGAAGAAGTGACATCACATAGCAATCTAGTATTCTTTTCTTTGTTTCTAGTGAAAATTTCCTGTTTCTTAATACTTTACTTAGCTTCTGGAACGTGTTCTTCGCCAAGCTCATTCGCCTTCGGATCACTGTGTCGCACTTTCCGTTATCTGTTAGAACACTTCCCCGGTAATTATTATTTTCTATTCTCCGTAAAATTTATTCCGTGTTGCGTATGACAATACATCAGGCAGCAAGGCTCTGTTCGGAAAATTGTGAGCCGTGAGGGGACTGGAACCACCCTTTAACTGTTGTTATTGCTCGATCCACCCTGATCTGTGGTGGTAGCACATTTTAATTATTAGTAAATAGTGAACTGCAAGCAAAATTCAGTAGTCTATTTTTGTAGTAAAATTAGCACCAATTACGTGTTTATAAAATACTTTTATAATAAAATTATTATTAATACAACACTAAAAATCGATATCCATTTTATTAGTAAAAAAGTTACCACAAATGAATTTTATCATTTACCAACTATATATCTTTCAAAAAATGCGTTTAATATGAAATCATAAAATTATGCATAAAATATTTATAGTTTCCATATAAAATATTTAGATTTCAGCATCAAATAAAATATTTAGATTTCAGCATCATATAACCCATAAGTTTTATATACCGCTAAAAAGAAATCAACTTATTTATCACATGCTTTTTTAAACATTTAAGCTTATCTCTGAAAATCTATGTCTTATCGCCATCTGTGAAAAAACTGAACAACATTTACTGCCATATAAACCAATTCAGTGTTACATAAGCGTTCAGTATTTATTTTTTCTAAAGTATTTTCAGGTTTCTAATGAATTTTGTTACCTATTTACATTCGTATTCACTCGTACTATTAAATAGTACCCCAACATTATAAGATTTAACTCCCATAAATAAAAACGAGTGGACTTAAATTCAAATATGCACTTGATAATTGCGTAACGCTCCGAGTCGTGCCATCGACGTAGGATAATATGTATATGTATTAATATATTTAATTAGTAGCTCTGTTTTTTTTCAGTGACGCATTTCGGTCTTTTAGATTCAATTGATTTGATTGAAAATTCGCTTAAAAAGTCAGTACGCAAGAACTTTAAATTTACGTTTTTTTTTTTCAACTTAAAAGTTTTTGAGCTGATTTAATTAGGTTTATATTTTTACACATTTTGTTATTACATATCTCGCTTTGTGATAAGAGAAAAATACTTAAATATAAAATACTTTAATTAAATTACTATATCACCAGTAATGATTGCCACAAAGAATACATAGGAGAAACCTAAAGGAATTTCAATAAAAGATTATATGAACACAGAAGTGATATTTAAAGAAAAAAAAACAAAACATTCAGTGCATTAGTGTGAACCCGGGGTATCGATCCTGGTCAACGGCACCCGAAAATATAATTCTATGAGTCGATCCTTGTCAACGATAACAATAATGTATTTCTATAATGTAGTTCAATTTACTTCAGCCTGCTTGGTTACCACCTAGCTGATTTCCTACTCGTTAACGCGTGGACCGTTTGTCATTGATACCATAGTTATAGGCACTGTTCCACTCGACTTAGCTGACTTTTGTTTGTTCACGATCATTCAATCCTTTGTGGCGGTATGTTTTTTTTTTTTACTCTCAGAGGCTGAGAAGATCGCTGATGAAACAAACTGGAAGGAAGACGATTCAACTGTTTAGGAGTTATACTAAAAATCTCGGGTTAAAAATGTAACAACGATTTGGTTTTCATATGATTTTTTGGATACAGTGATTTTCACCCTTCCCACTTATTGATGAAATCAAATGACACTGGAATCTTCCCCTTTGGAATCGGCATTTGTTACTAGTATTAACTGAAACTTTTAAGTTCTCGTCTACAGGACGGGCACAAGATCGTGGTCAGGAGGTTTCGGCGAACGATGTGGATTCTAGTAACGACTTAGTGGGACAAGTATTCCTGTCCTCCAGCTTGTATGGAATCCTGCGTCTGTTGTAGAATGGAGTTTTTCTAAAATTCGATATTCTCATATATATATATATATATATGAAATGATTTGTTTGAACATTATTTCTTATCGATACACGTATTTAAGTAGATATTCTATTTTTAATTAAACAATATTATATATTTATATCTACTGCCTGATTATTTACGATAAATTATTTATGATAAATAGGGGTCGCATTTTCGTAATCAAAATTTATCGTAAATAACCAGGCCAGTAGATATAAATATATAATATTGTTTAATTAAAAATAGAATATCTACTTAAATACGAGTATCGATAAGAAATAATGTTCAGACAAATCATTTCAAATTGTCGGTTGTTTATAACCAAGTTTCGTTAATCTTCGTTAATTTCCGTAGCATGTTTATAAGAATTGTCCAAAGGTTTTGTATTTTCGAGTGCATTCCGCTATACTTTTAAACAATATTAAGAATGACTTTCGTCTTGTAAATAAATATGGGTAAAGTTTATGTATATAGAGTCATGTACATGTTAAGTTCGAAACACGGGAAGCACATTGTTACCGTGTTCATAGTTGATGTCATTAGCTTCTGGCCTGAGAGTGGATAGGGGTCGCATTTTCGTAATCAAAATTTATCGTAAATAATCAGGCCAGTAGATATAAATATATAATATTGTTTAATTAAAAATAGAATATCTACTTATATATATATATATATATATATATATATATATATATATATATATATATACTCAAGTTGTTTTCTACGTTTGAGGTTGTCCAGTCCTCTTTTGAGAATAATCAGAGGAATCAAGTCTCTCCTTAGCTTTAAATCACTTCACACCTCGTTCATTGATCCATATAGCCGGAGCTGGCATATTGTCTTTGGGTGCCGCTTTGGGATGAATTAAAGATGAATTGGCAGTATTATGTAAACATCGCAAATATTTCTCGTTAAAATTTAAATAACCAAAAATACCTCATCCACACGACACTCCCCAAATGCAATAAATACATATCATCAACAGTCAAAATAAAAAGAACAAAAAACGTAGAAATAAAAGATAATAAATCCAACAACACACCAACAACAATTCCATCCGCCCGTAAATAGTAGTAAAATAAAAACTATCGACACTGCATAAAAAAAAAAATATATATATCCCAATATAAAATATCTAAACTACACGAAAAAGTGACTTGTCCAAAACTAAGCTACCTCACACCCTTCTCCTAACCCGAAGCGGCACCTCTAGAACCACGAACAGACGACTAGACCATTCCACCACACATGTATTTACATTGTTCTCATTAACCGCGAAGCCAACTTCCACTACACTTGGACAGCAGTAAAATAAACAAAAAAGTCTTCTTCTTCTTCTTCTATGTGCCCTGTCCCTTCAGGACGTAGGCGATCATGGATCTCCACGTCTCCCTATCCCTTGTGGCTCTTAGTATGTTTGCTCCTGTTGCTCCTGGCAACCCCCGTTCCGTCATCCACCTGATCAGGCCCTGCAAATATGTTATCCGCTGCCTTCCTCTGTCTCTCCTTCCTTCTATCTGACCAGTCAGTATCAGGTTCTCCAGGCTTTCCTTCCTCATTGCATATCCCAGGAACTTCAGTTGTCTCTTCCTGATGCTCAGCATCAATTTCCTTTTTGTTGCCATTCTTTCTAACACTTCGTCGTTGCTTGTATGCTCAGTCCACGATATCCGTAGCATCCTTCTGTAGAACCACATTTAGGCCGCTTCCAGTTTTGTCCTCATTTTCGATGATATTGTCCAGCATTCACAGCCGTACTGAAGAACTGACATCACGTAGCAGTCTAGCACTCTTTTCTTCGTTTCTATTGAGATCTTCCTGTGTGTTAGTATTTTGCTCATCTTCTGGAACGCGTCCTTTGCCATGCCAATTCGCCTTCGGATCTCCGTGTCGCACTTTCCATCTCCTGTTAGAACACTTCCTAGGTACTTAAATTCTTGGACTTGTTTGATTCTGTTATCCCCCACCTGTATTTGGCATTTTGGGTTGTATCTTTTGCTGATGACCATGCACTCAGTTTTCTTAAAGTTTATTTGTAGTCCCATCTTGTCACTCTCCACTGCTACTTTCTGTATGAGATCTTGCAGTTTCCTTTCCGTGTCCGCAATCAGTACTGTATCGTCCGCGTATCTTATGTTGTTCAGGTTGTGGCCTCCAATAATAAATCCTGGTGTGTCATCTAGGGTCCTCAAAATATTCTCGCTGTATAGGTTGAACAAATCCGGTGAAAAGACACAGCCTTGTCTTACGCCTTTTTCTATATAAAAACTACCAAGACAAAATAAATAAGGAACCTGTCTTAAACTAAGCTACCTCTCATAACACATACCTCTAAGGTATATTGTAATATGGCCGAACAAATTAGAATAAGCTCCCAACCCCACATTCACTTAAACATCATATCATCATAAATAATCCGTTTTCACCATTTAATTTCCATTTCAATTCTTCTCCCGATGAGATGCGCGCATAGCAGCTTCGAAACGCGAAAAGTTTTGTGTAGTGATACTATGAATTTATAAGCCATTGTAACAACCATTACAATATAATGCTCTACGTTGTATCGAGCTCTCTTTATAAAAGTAAATGCATGAACAGCAGGTAAAAAAAAACCCTACAGGTTCCACTACTTCGTTACAATATATATATATATATATATATATATATATATATATATATATATATATATAGTCATCCGCTGACAGGCCTGTTTCGCCGTATCACAGCGAATCAGTACGGTCGGTTAGGCAGCCGATTGCCTTTTACCCAGGTTTGTAACCCGACCGAACTGGCCTCAGTCGGCGATTTTGCCTCTGAGCTATAGGCGCGCAGTAGAAGGAGGCAGACTTTTTAGCGTGTATATTATCATTATGCACGCACAAGTGCTGAGAGTGTTCTAATTCATTGCTGAATGAACGATGTGTAAATGCCAGAGTAGCTACTGTTTTTCAAAATCTACCATTCTTCCAGAGTGCTCAATCAGGGTGTGAGAGCATAAATAGTCATTCGTAGACAGATCTATTTCGCTGTATCACAGCTCATCAGTACGTTAGACAGCCGATTGCCTTTTACCCAGGATTGAAACTCGACCGAATTGGCGTCAGTCGGCGATTCTACCTCTGAGCTATGGGCGCTTGGTAGAAGGAGGGAGACTTTTTAGCGTGTATATTATGATTATACACGCAAAATAGCTGAGAGTGTTCTAATTCATTGCTGAATGAACAATTATATATATATATATATATATATATATATATATATATATATATATATATATAATTTCATGATCAAATTTGTTATACAACTAAAATTAAAGATACATTGCGACACGGAAATTTTTGTGTTTCCAGATTTCTATCTCGTCATCTGGCAATGTTAGAGGATAAATACACAATGTTAGACAACTAGACAACTAACATCTAACATTGCCTGATGACGAGACAGAAATCTCGAAACAGAGATATTTCCGAGTCACAATATATCTTTAATTTTTAATTGTAATTTTTAATTGTATAATAAATTTAATTATATAATTATATTAAGTTCTACAATAATTATTGTATTGAGTACTTTAATAAAAAGATTGAATGCCAGAGAACTTAAAATCGTAAAACCATGGGACCACTTTACCTGGGTATATATATATATATATATATATATATATATATATATATATATCTTGCGATCGTCAGACAAACTGTTTTATTTAATCCTACATATATCAATTTTTTTAAAATTAGTTAGTTTGTCTGACGATCGCAAGAGAGCGAAACGTAAGGACACAAACTTATACCTATCCAAATTAACATATATATATGTATGTGTGTGTGTGTGTGTGTGTGTGTGTGTGTGTGTGTGGTTAGAAAGGTCATCTTATATTTGTAATCTAGAATGACATGATAAATGTTAGCCTCCAAAAAGCGTCAAATACAGTTAAAAGTCATGTTTAGTTTGAAATGTAGTCGTTCTTATATGTACTAAATAAAAGATCTTGTTAGAGTTGATGTCGGTCAAGAGTTTTAGAGATTAGTAGCATCATAGCCCGGCGTTGCCCGTGCAACTCAGAACATTTTTAATTTGATGATTAATACATCGTGTTGCGATTTTCGAGCGCTTGTAGTCATCGCCTCACTTTAAAATTCAGTTATATAAAAAAAATATAAATAAGAAATTGTTGTATAAATATTGTTAAAAAATTCCATTAAGAAATATATATTTTCTTTTGTTTTGCGTAAACGTGGGTTGATGTATTTTGGACATTGGAAACAACATTGCGTTTGTTTTTGTTTCAAAATTACGGGGGAAAATATTTACTGACTAAGTAAATTTTCGAAATTTTCGAAGAATATTGAAAAATGTAGACATTTAATTTTAGAGGAAAATGTTACATTAATGCCACATGAATGAGAGACAGTTGATTTCATGCATGAAATATTTAGCGAAAAAAAAAGCATTATTTTTTTATTTTTTGTAATTTTATTTTCTGAAGTATGAAATATTAGCTGTAAAAAACCTTAAATAATTAAAGTAACCACTGGCACTTTTTAGCATATTTTGTTATTGTTTGAAATAACACTTTTTTAAAAAAAATATTTCTTTTGTTTCAAAATTACGGGGAAAATTTTCACATTTTTTGTTGACCAAATGAATTTTTAAAACGTAAGAATAAAAATTAAATATAAAAGTTCAATTTTTTTCTAGTCGCGTTTGACACGTGCGATTTGATTTCTAGGACGTAATCTAGCAACCATCTTAGATCTTAGATGTTTTACGGAGCAAATGTAAACAATCGGATCGATTGGCCAAAAAGTGCGAAAGGTAAAAATTGCTCAACTTAAACTCAAAAAGTATGTGTCCACCTGGTTTCCCTGTAGATATGTGTCCCTAGAAAATTTGAATGACGTAGCTTAAAAATGTAAGCCTGCATAGATTACAGTCACACACAGACTCACATATTTCCTTTTATATATATAGATGAAATATTTTAAAGGAAAATTGCATATTTATCATTTTATGATTTTTATTTTGTCGATGAACAATTCAAGATATAATTCTTCGATTTTCTCGTTTCATGGTTTTAAGCGAAGAAGAGACTCAAAATGAAAATTCGTTTAAAATACGGCCCGGAGGACTTTTATAAAAAAATGAAAAATTTCTTAAGTGGTAAATAAGGATCGGCAAGGCGTTTAATCGGAAAGGCAAAAGGAAGAAGGAAATTCATTGCAGCAAATTACCTTACGTAAACTGCACTAAGAATTTCATTTCCTGAGGTCCTCATATAAATGTTTAATATCCACCTCTACTCTTTCTATTCAAGTCCATTAAGAAGACATATATCGTAAATATAGAAAATATCTTTCTATCTATCTCCCCATCTCTGTATATCTGTTATCTACACCCTTGTTCAAATTAATTGAAACAACTGCTTTAGTTTCCTTTCTGTTACTATACGGTCAGTTTAAAAACTCGCTTAAGTTACAGGGTGTAATCGATTTCTTTTTTTCTTTATACTAGCAGTATAACCCGGCGTTGCTCGGGTGTAATGAAAACTTTAAAACTAGTCCATGGTCCTGGAACTCAGTCTCAGCCTAAAGAATATTTGTGTAAAATTTGGTGAGAGTCGGATAAAAATTGTGGATTTGTATAAAGGACATACAGGCTGATAAACAGACACACGCACAAACATCTTGCCTTTTATATATATGTATATTATCGTTTTTCTGCACTATTGTAAGAACTGCAACCTTGAAACTTCTGAATATCGTTTCTCGTTTTTTTCTATGAGTGTATCAAATTTGATTAAAATCGGACCACTCCTTCTACAGCCCGATTTTTTCGATTATCGATTTTCGATATTTATCGGGGGATACCTCCACACAAAACCTAGCTAAGAACACTCGCAGACGCTTATAGTATAACTGTATAAATTTTCAAGAAAATTATTTCAGCAGTTTCAGAGTCTATAGGTAACGGACACACACACAGAGACACAGACACACACAGACAAAGTTCCATTTATAAATAAGTTTAGATTAGGTAATTTGCAGTGATGTGCAGGAATATGAATCTATTTTTGCGGCATATGATGAAATTTGTTTGGCTTTGAGTAAATAAGTCATCATTAGTGATTTCGTCAGAATTTTATCACGCCCATACACGATTGTCTCGACTGTCGATTAGTTGTCCTACAGCTGTTGTCTGCGATGAACGCTACGCCAAGGAAGCGTACGAAAATTGTAACGCTGTTCGAACATACTGGCAAGCCTTACAGATATATTTCTGTTGGTGTCAACCTTTCAACTCTCAGTTGTATCACCAAGCCGAAGAAACAAACTTGATGCATCAGTCCAAAACGTAAAAGTAAATACAATTTGAATAGAAAAACAACGTCAAGAGACGTCGTTTACGTGATCAGGGAAGATGTGAAAGATCCTAAGAAGACATTATTTATTTGATTTAAGTTTATTTGACAAAGATGTATTCATTTACCTATCTATCTATTGATGTATATATATCTATCTATACATTTATCAATTATCACTGTATATGTGTTATCCATTATTAACGGATTGTACATATCTCTGCAGAGTTGAGGTGAACTAGTCCGACGCAACGAAGATAAAACTATGTCGATGAGGATTCGAATTCACGAGGAAAAGTAGTTTTCTTTCTCTCACACGAAAAAGAAAAAATGTTCTTCTTAACTGTATAAACGTAATACATTATGGAAGAATTGTAGTTAATTATTCAACAAAAGCAATAATTTCAGAAGACATTCTAACACCAACTGCAAGATCAGATTCAGGCAATCATGGAAAAACAAGCAATAAACAATATGCTAATTCGGTTAGAGAATACAAGTACGTCCCAGAAGAAAACATTGCATTTATATCGTACTTTAGAAGGTACGAGGCCATCTTCAGAGAAGAAGTTAAAGAATGTTCGGATAAAAAGTAGGTACATGTTCCCTTAAGAAAATTATACCCGAAACACCCTAGATGTTATGCCAGGATTTGTCATCCGAAGCCACAATTTGAACAACCTAAGATACGCAGATGATTGCAGACACGGAAAGGAAACTACAAGACCTCCTACAGAAGGTAGCTGAAGTGAGTGACAAAAAGAACTACAAATAAAATGCTGGAAAACCCGTATTTGAACAACCTAAGATACGCAGATGATTGCAGACACGGAAAGGAAACTACAAGACCTCCTGCAGAAGGTAGCTGAAGTGAGTGACAAAAAGAACTACAAATAAAATGCTGGAAAACCCGTATTTGAACAACCTAAGATACGCAGATGATTGCAGACACGGGAAGGAAACTACAAGACCTCCTACAGAAGGTAGCTGAAGTGAGTAACAAAAAGAACTACAAATAAAATGCTGGAAAACCCGTATCCATGGTCATCAGCAAAAAGAGAAACCAAAAATGCCAAATACAGGTGGATGATACTGAAATCAAGAAGGAACCAAAATCTAAATACCTGGAGAATGTTCTAAAAGAATACGGAAAACGAAGATCCGAATGTAAATTGGCATGGCGAAAGACGTGTTCAAGAAGCTGAGTAAAGTATTAAGAAACAGGAAACTTTCACTAGAAAAAAAGTAGAGAGTACAAGATTGCTATGTGATGTCAGTTTATCTATATGGCAGTGAATGTTAGACAATATCATCAAAGATTAAATTAAAACTTGAAGCAACTGAAATGTGGTTCTACAGAAGGATGCTGTGGATATCATGGACCGAGCACGTGAGCAATGATGAGATGATGGAAAGAATGGAAACAAAAAAGGAAATTAATATTGAGTATCGGGAAGAGACAACTGAAGTTTCTGGGACATGCGAAGATGGTGGAGGGTTTGGAGAACCTGATACTAACAGACCAGATAGAGAGGGAAATAGACATAAGAAAGCAGCGGATAACATATTTGAAGGGCCTGAGCAGATGGATGTCAGAAGGGGGTTTGCGAGATATTACAAAGGAAAGCGTGCTATGAGCCATCAGGGATAGGGAGACGAGGACGTCGCTTACGTCCGGAGAGGACAAGGCACATAGAAGAACAAGAACAAGAAGATCAAGAACAATATGAAAATATTTGCATTTCATTTTGTTGAATAATTCAGATAAAGAGTCATTTAACGAACCTGTGTCGTTATGATCAAAGATTTCATTAAAAGAATTCAATTATTTATACACATTCGCAGTCAGTCAGTCAGTTAAGTGCCACACGTGAAACACGTTTGGGCGATGATGTCTCGAAAGAGACATGACTGACTGGGCAGAAGATGCTAAGAAATTCGAACCGAAACATTTACTACAATCACTGGTGTATATCATCCTCATCCTTGCGTACAGCTCGATTAGACGTCATGAGTTATCTCCCTATAACCCTGCAAGTTACTTGTTCACCACTGCTGTAGCCTGGTATTTAACTCACAACTCTAAGAGTCAAGTCAGGAACCAACCAACGTCTATATGTGTACTTAAGGAGAACATAGATTATCCCGCGGTAGGTTGCCATTGCTTTCTGCGGTAGACTGGTTGCTAGCCAAGGCTATAGAACCCAATCTGTCCTGTTATTTAACCCATAACTGGAAGGAATAGACGGATTAATACCTTTCCCAAGAGTATTTGAGCGTAAGTGAATGCAATGAATTCAGCTGGAATTCGAACTCGGCTCCCCGATTTCTCGTTCCAAGCCAATATCCAATGCACCACAACAAACATAGTGCATGAACCATACTAAGGACAAAGATGAATATTTTGTCACATATGCTTGTAAAGTAAACCGTGAGGGTGATAAATTAAATTAGTAATAACTATCCCAGGACAGATTGAAATATCTAACCTTCGTTAAAGATTGAACATCAAACAACAATGCGGAACTAGGTTCTTACAAAACTGGAACAGGGTTTAAAGTTAACGATACAGAATGTTGTGGAAGAGTGTAAAGATTTGCCAACTTAAGGGACAGCACAGCGAAAATCGAACAAAATGTCACGTCAGAAGTAAAACTAATCCGAAAAAAGACGTGAAAAATTACAGTATTACCAAAATAATGCCAAACCCAACTGGTGCTATGGCTCTGGGATGCTTCAGTTCAGAAAGGAGTGTCCATATAAATTGGTAACAGTGGGATGCATTTCGTTTCGTGTTTAAGATTTCCTTTTTGTTATTATGTCTAAATGCACTAGTAGATGTGAGTGATTATCGAACCTGTTCATGAAATTATTTTTTTATATAATCGTATAGCTCCAAACAAGGCATTATACTGCCACTGTTGTGCATGGGGTTACATAGGAGAAAAGTTATGAGAAGGAGTAGCAGAATACAAGGGGTAAGAAAGGAGATGACAGCATGAAAGATAGGATGGAAGTTAATGAGACAGGAGATGACTATTGACTTTACATTTAAATTCCTGGAGATTCTAGCTGTCGGGGAAGCAAGTAAATGGAAGAGAATTCAAAAGGTGGGAAATCCGAGAAAAGAAGCGGATGGATTAGAATTTGCGTTTATATCTTATTGGTCTCACAGTAAAAGGGTGGCACCTAGTTGCTAATTTTGTGGCTTGAGTAAATTCGGATATAGGGAGCACCAATGAGTTAAGTTCATCAGAGCAGAAGCCGTGAAAGTACTTATAGAAGAAACACAGAGAAGCCACAATGCGCCGGTGAGAATGTGATTGTATCTGAGCTGCCAAGTCGGGATCGCACACATTACAGATTCTCCGTTGAATTTGGTCAAGGACCTCTAGGTAGATAGCAGGAGCACCCAACCAGAGATGGCAACAGTATTCAATGCACGGGCGGATGGTAGATTTTTATATATGCAGGATTGTTTCAGACTGAAAAACTTCCTGACCCTGCACAGAGAACCGACCTTCTTAGTAGCGGATTTAGCTATGGATTCTATGTAGACTTGAGGTCTGTTGTGAGAGTTAAACCGAGGAGGCGCAGTGTTTTACTTTCAGAGAAACTAGCCTAATCCATACTAATGGGGAGTAGGAGCGACTGTCTCTGTTGGTTAATAGATAGCAGCTTCATTTTAGAAGCATTAAAATCCATGAGCCATTTCTTACCTCAGTCCACCACCGATTGGAGGTCCTTTTCAAGCTCGAAATCGAGGCTTGCTTTGTCAGACTCGGCAGATTTTTGATCAAGGTGATAGTAAACCGTAGTGCCGTCAGCGTATATGCCTTCTTGGGATCATATTATATCGGGGAGATCGTTAATATACATAAGGAAAAGTGCAGGACCTAATTTAGAGCTTTGAGGTACACCATCGTTCGTGAGATAGTAATTAATTCCACGACATTGTTCGTCCATTTTGCTTCTATTTCTGCCACAATTAGACAGAGGGTTTCTCCACACTAACACTAGTTTTGTCTCGTTGTGTAAATATAATAACTTTATTATGAAAGTTGCAGAAAAGTTATTTTAATTTTTATATTAATCCAGTCCTCTACAAATTATGTACGTAATGGGTTTAGATCGGAATTCTTATATGGCATTATGGTGCTTGGATAAGGTAGTGCTGAGAGGCTATGGTGAAAGGAACAGTATATGAACGATCGGGTCAGTCAAAAAGGCTAGTTAAATGTAGATGAAATGAAAACCAGTCTCCCCATTTTCATTTCTCCTTTGTGGCACATTTATAATTATGTATAATAAATATCGAGTTTCTGATTTTGTTTAAATTTTTTATGAAGTACTTTATTTTTTAAAGAATTGTCCGATATGTTTATTTTAATGTATTTTATTTTTCGCTTTTTTAAAAATGATTGCATTTTTTTCAGTTGTTTCGTTATTTTCAGCTTTCCAACTGCCATTTTTCGTTTTTATTTTATTTTATTTTTTGTGGGTGGGGGATTTCTTTTGTATTCATAACGTTTTTTATTATCTTTTAATAATTAATATTTTTGTATTTAAATTATTTGGACTATTGTCCTCATCTTTGTTATCCTTAAATACCCATGACCCAGTGGATATAGACGTTGGTTGGTTCCTGACTTGACTCTTAGAGTTGAGTTCAATACCAGGCTACAGCAGTGGTGAACAAGTAACTTGCAGGGTTATAGGGAGATAACCCATGACTTCCAATCGAGCCCTACGCAAGGAATGAGGATGATATACCCCAGTGATTGTAATGAATGTTTCGGTTCGAAATTCCTAGCACCTGAAAATGGCCGGAGCTTACAACGGCCGAAACGTTGTACAAATGGCAACAAAGGTGAGGACAATAGTTCGAATAATATAAATACTGTAAATACTGTCTCATCTCAGAAATATAGACAAATACTAATATTTTTGTTTAGGAAAAAATCTTTTTTTTATTGATATTTAATTAAATTATCTCGTCATCAGTTAAGCATGTCAGTTTTTTCTCACTCTCTCTCTCTCTCGCATTTTTATTTTCATACTTTTCTGGTGAAACGTTCTTTTATTTGTTACATTAGTGCTTTTGATTTAATTTTTTTTCTTTGCTTTGTTTTAGGATGTTATTTACCAGTTCTTAAACTTCCCGTCTTTAACTGCTTTTTTCAGTTTATTTTTTTATTTTATGCAAGTCTTTCCGTCAGTTTAATTTTTGGTATATTTCCTAGCAAATGAAAAAGGCCTCAGCGTACAACAGCTGAAACGTCGTACAAATGGCAAGAAAGATGAGGACAATAGTCCAAATAATGTACATACTATAAATACTACCTCATCTCAGAAATGTAGACAAATACTAATAATTTTGTTTAGGGAATTTGCTTTTCTTTATCTATCGACAGTTAAGTAAATTTTCTCGTCTTCCTTTAAGCATGTCATGTTTGTTTTTCACTCTCTCCAGCATTTTTATTTTCATATTTTTTTGGTTTAAAATTTTTTTATTTGTTACATTAGTGATTTTGATTTAATCTTTTTTTTCTTTGCCTTTTTTTAAAGATCGTTTTTAAAAATTCTCAAATCTCCCATCTTTAACAACATTTTTCAGTTCATTTTATGCAAGTCATTCCGTCAGTTTATTTTTTAGTTTATTTCGGCCATTTTGTTTTTTTTTATTGGCGAACCTTTATCTCTCTGATCTTAACTCGATCACTGTATTTTTTTCTTTTTTTGTGTGTTGCTTTTTAATAAATTTGTTTTTGTAATTAACGTCTTTAATTTGTTTTACTAACTGATAGATTTATTTTTAAAAGTTTATTTACAAACGAATTGTTTTGTTAAACGTTTTTGTTCTTCGGTTTGGAGCAACTTATTTTTTCTTTCGCAGACTTTTAGTTTAATTTCACTTTCTTAAACTTTTATTGAATTCTTTTTAGTTTAGGGTCAATTTTACTAGCTCGTGAAAAGACGGCTTGGCAAACATTTAACTTGTTCTTACTTTTGACGGATTTTTAATTATATACTTTCGACGGAATTTAATTCTTTTTATTCATTAGACATTCTTTTTTATTTGTTTTTGTAGATTTATCCTTTATTTTCAGTTATTGTAATATATATATATATATATATATATATATATATATATGTATATACTCTTAGTTTTTTGTTTTTTATTTTTTGTTTTTTGTTTGTTTATTTTTGTTCTCATTTTTAATTGTATAATTTTCTTCTAGTAGAAGAAATTATTTTTGGCAGTTTTATTTTGCTGGCTTTTTCTTTCCCTATCCACTCTCTCCAATTCTCATGATTATTTCTTCAAGAAAATTTGTAACTTATTGGCGATAATCTTTCAAAAAAGGGTAACAAATGTTTGACGAGAACGCCTCCAGTCAAGATCACATAATCAAAGATCTCCTAATTCACACGGAAAATGAAGTTAGGCAAAGACCAAATTTTCAGTCTAGGAGGTTCCACCTCAAATGTAAGATTACTTGACCGTCTAAATGGTACAATACGGATAAATACTTAGTGCTATGAATGACGATCTGAACCGGGGATGTAGTTTTGGCAAAGTTTTGTCTCTTTTCACCCGACATTACATCAGAAAATCAGGATGCAATAACTCCATCAATATAATGCGCAACACTGTTGATAACTCTAAAAATAAGTTTATTGCATATAAAGAAACACTAGTTGAATAAAATGTCTTTTATCTGCTGGGAAATAAACTTCTATAAGGCAAGTTAGTGATTTACGAATTTCTAATAGCAACCACTAACGTAATATTTAGCCAGTCAAACATCCCTCAGTTATACTCTCTTGCTTGTGCATGTGGTTTTGCTCATGCTAACGAAAGGCGGTATGTGTTTTTCGCATTTGACGTCTGCTTCCCACTCAAAACAATGAGAACTTACTGAAATGCGCGTGATTTTATAGAGGGAATATTTTTCCGATAGCAATGATTAATGACTTCTCTTTATCTCGCCAAGTCCAAAAAAATGACAATTCATGATGCACAATTTCATTATTTCTATATCCAACAAATTGATCAGCTGGTGTTTTATGACACTGCCACCCGGCTGCCTGGTTGTTTTGATCCCGCTGCGATGATGTCGAAACGGTACCAATTATGTCGACGCTTTCGAGCCTCTGTTGCTAGTCGTGATGATCTCCTCACAGAAGCTGGTCCTCAAGACGTCTATTACAACAACTGACCACTGCCCACGTTGAGATTTGATCTCAAAAAGTCGCGTTGGGCAATTCCAGTAGCCGTACCAGATCCAGACCAGATATTTGTGTACACTTGTGGTTAAAAATAAACACGGCGCCAAAAAATAAAAAAAATAAATAAGGTCGAAGACGCCCGGATGAGTTGCGAATAATGTCTTTATAATAAAATAAGAAAAAAAGTTATTAATTACAAAAGCGGAAAGTACAATTGTCGGACCACCAGTTTACAACGGAGAGAGGATTCGCTTAAAAGTATCGGAGCTTTTCAATTTCTTTTTAAAGTCTTTTCACATATTTTCTATAACCAGAGCTGTCAATTCTCTATGAAACTTTTAAAAGAACAAAGTTCTTTCGGGTCCTTATCAGAGCTTAACGAAATCAGTGGCGGCGACGTGACACCAGCGGTGTCGGGGTTGGTTTATCCTTGGAAGCTCTCTCCTAACTTATCTGACTTTTCTCGCTGAGTCTCTATTTTTATAACTCTCTCCAATCCTCTCGGGGAATCTAGCCGTCTCGAGGTCTTCGACCAATGAGATTATTTTCCACTCACACGATTTGCGGGGAGCCATGGCTCGACGAATGAAATATCAACAGCTCACATGACGTCATGTCTTTCTGTCTTCTTTCTTTCGATTACATCATCGGTCTTCCGATCCCATAGCTTCTGTTCCCAGGAACATTTTTGGAGAATCTAACCCTCCTTGACCTCATCAAGTAAATCCTGACATTTTGTTATGGCTACTTACATAATTTTAGCTTGCCCAAAACAATCCGCGTCGAACACGAAAGAAGAATAATTATATTTCTCTTTTTCTTTCCCAGCTGTTAGCTAATTTTTCTATTCCCCAGATTTTACAGGTACGTGATAGTATTAAAATAGTTTTTTATATAAGCTCGCATCGCGAATTACAATAAAGCACAACTATTATACCACTAATAGTAATTCCTCTCTTTTCGTTGCATTACACCAAACAAACAAAAAATACCAGCGGGAGATAGTGTCACATACCTCCCCCACACACTCTGTTATTTTAAGCATAAAAATGACATTATAAATCAGAGACACTATTTCAACGTATAACTTTACAAGAACCTCTTTTTCTCTTTGCTTTTTTCTTTTTGTTTTTTTGTTTTTTGTTTTGTTTTTTTTTCATTTCTTTTTCTTTTCAGCCATGCAAATAATTCAACAAAGAAAAAGTATTTTACAAAAAAAGTCTCTTTAAGCAATTAAAAAAGTTCATTTTTCACCTTTGGTTCACTTTTCACCTTTGGTTCACTTTCGACCTTTGGTTCCATCTCCATTTTATTCAACCTAACCATGCAATTTTAATAACACATCTTATTACCTAAGCATGTAAATTTAATAAAAAAATTCTTTATTAAAAATTCTCTGTAGGCAACTGGAAAAAGTTCCTTGTTTATTTATTTATTTATTTTTTGGGTTTTTTTCGGTCCTGCCTATATGTTATTCAAAGCTAAACATGCAATTTCAACAAAAAGTTCCAATAAAAAATTCTTCATTAAAAAGTCTCTACTGTCAACCTGAAAAAGAATAAAAAATATGTGTGTGTGTGTGTGTGTGTGTGTGTGTGTGTGTGTGTGAATAGTTTTTTTTCGTCATGAATTGTCCTTCTTGGACACTTTTTTTTCTGTTCCGCTGGGGTTAGAGATTTGTTTCTATGGGCGTTGGATGCATCCCATCATATAAGTCGAAGCCAACGCAACCTTTTCTGGGTCTGGGCTCGTTTCATCGAGAATATGGACACTGTCAGGCAACTTCCCTTGTTCTGTGCCACTCACCAGACCGATTTCCCTCCGGAAACCTTAAATTTCCATATTGCTGCTACTATTGGAGTTAAAAATATCAATGTGAACATTACGGCTGACCAATTTATTAGGATTTTCTTACCCTTCCCCCAGACTATGCTTTCCCCTTTCAATGCCTCCAGTTGATCCATTAACTGATTCATATTTATCTTCTCTGTGGGTTCTAATAGAGCTGGCATCTGCCTTAACGTAATGTTGGGGAATTCCTTCACTATGGGATTCCACAATTCTGTATAATTATCTAAATTCCTGCTAATCAATTCTAGAACAAGATTCTTTTTCTCATATCTCTCCTCTGTTTGGTAATAGTTGGGTAGGGATATGGATATTCCGAAAGCTGAGAACCCAGGGGCAAATCTACTAAAGACAGAGGCGGTCTCACTTCTATTGTCCCAGTTGGGTCCCTACCACATACCTTGGATAATCTGATTGGTTTTTCGGACTGCCACTGCCCATACACCATCTGACACACTAATAGACTGTGATAACGTTGTTTTTGTTAACACTTCTACCTGACAATTCCTATTAATTCCCTCTTCCTTATCTTCAAATAGTTCTAGTACATACATTTTGTGATTACCAGCTACATAAATTGGACTCAGTGAAGTACAGGTTCTTAAGACGTTATTTTTACCTTTCTCTGCGTCATCTACCGACAATATCATAAATTTCGTCCTTGCTGAATTCAAGGCTATATACTCGGTTTCGATTCTGTACCTCGCTATCACTCCTGACCCTTGATCTACGTGTGGGTATGAAATGGGCAAGTTTATAACTTGGTATATCTAAAAAATACTCTCTCTATCCAACAACGGAAGGGACATCAAAACCAACATTTTGTTACACTCTAAGAAGGTTATACAACCTATAGCATTATAATACTTCCATAGTTCCCTGGTGGGTTCTACTGGTAATCTAAGTTGATGGGGTAATTTTCTCTGTATTTCCAACAAAAGATCCCTTTAACGTGCTGGAGTTACTATACTAGGGGACAAGTGTGCCAAAGATAACATCTTCATCTGAGCTCTTACATGTTCCAGCAATATTGTCAACGACTGTCTAGTCCTTCGTACACTATTAGCAACGGTGTTCGACTGAAAGTACTGTTGAACGAATCTACTTAACCTTTGAACCTATTATTAGCTATTTCCTCTTTAAGTTCATTCAGGCTACTTATTATTTCATTAATACTGGCTCTGTTCTTCGTCAATTCTATCCTCGTAACATTCAATATCGATACACTTTGCTGCGCCCACTGGGCCAGAATTTTCTGATTTTTGTCTACCTTTCTCAGGCTTTCCATTATGGTCTCCAGGTTTTTCCTTTGTTATTGTTCCAAAGAAAACATTTAGGGCCTTCCCAACTATGGGAACTAATGCTCATTTTTCTCTAGTCTGTAGCAGTTCGATCTCCCTCATATAATCCCTCATGTTATAAAACTGGTCCTCCATTACAGCCTTTTCTACCTCCAAGAAATACAACAATCTGAGATAATTTTCCTCTCCTTGGTTAGTTTGGGCTACCTTTATTCTAGCTATTCCCAGCTTTCTTATCTCATCCTTCAGTCTGTTGAGTAACACCTCATACGGGTTTAAATCTATTACAAAAGTAATCACCCATTTCGATCTTGTTATTATCACTTCCCTGGTTTTCTTAAATACTGTACTTCTGCTGTGTTTCCAGGATTCCATTCTCATCATCATCATCATCATCATTACCATCATTAACAGCAGTACTGGTCCTTTCAAATGGGCTATTCCTTTAGCAGCAAAGAATTCATTTTCATAAATCCAAAATAATGATACTTGTAAAACCTACAGACGATAGTTGCAGAAAATGGATACCTTGATCTTCGACAACCTTGCGGTACTTGGCATGACGGTAAGCTGCATCCAGCAGCAAGGCCTTTGATTGGAATGTTGTGAAGAGCATGAAACCACTTCTTAATTTCTGTTGTTCCCAGATCCACTTTGATCCGGAGTTGTCGCACCTGTTAACGTCCCAGCTATGGGCAAATAGTTAAACCCATCTTCGGTTTTCTAAAATAAAAGAGAATAGAAACAAATTCTCATTAAAATCGAACTAAATCAACCTTCTCACTATAACTGATCATTAAAAAATACCTTAAAACCCTAGCTTTTTTGCTTTAAATAACCCATAGTAGTTGATATGCCGTTAAACAAAACTCAAAACTCACACCCATCGACGGTGTTGCTAATTAACTATTTCCTCTGCATGCTAATTTTTTTCAACAATGTTTCTCTGTAAAGATAATTGGATTCTTGGGCAATCAAACTATACAAATCACAAACCTTGGGAATTAACACAAACAGATGTTTTGTTTCTTTGTCTAAAATTATTTAGATAATTATTTTCTTTTAGTGCACAATCTTTTACAGATAGCTTAATATAAAAATCAATCCATTCCAAGTTTCACCACTACATTGTTTTTCTTACCGGCGTTATTTTTAATATTTCTTAGTTAGATCTGGTTTTGATTTTCCATGGATCTCTTCTTAATTTCATTTTATTTTAAAACAAATACTAATGTGTTTCGTGTTCAGTTTTCTTCGCAATCATTCAACCTATCCTGCTAAGAATTTTAGTAAACGGGTCTATTTAGTACTCCTTCCAAATCTTAATTCCGTAATTTCATGCATCGAAACCTTTGAATCTAGTGCCAGTGCCCTGTTACAAATTCTTATAGACGTAAATATAAACGACTAATATTTATATATCCCCGAATCAAATATAAATGACTAACTTTTATCTATAACTAAAATAAGTAAATAGAATTATAGACTCAAATAAAATTAACCAATATTTACCTATTGCAGATTGTATTTTCGAAGTGGATTATCTGGATAATTTTTTTAACTAAAAGAACAACATATCGGGCATGTGAAAACAGACTTTTAAAAATATACGAGAGAACGAATCATATTTAGTAAGGAAAAGTTCAAATTGCTTTTATGTAAAATTAGGTACCTAGGATAAATCAATGATAAAAAAGTGTTGTGAACCATATCGATCATGGGCACGTGTAATTAAAAATATGCATCCTCAAGAAGTGTTACTAGGTTACAAACATTCTTACTAATAAACTACAATTAAATTTATGTACCTAATATGCAGAATTTGAGAACCGCTTAACTATTTGCTTCAAAAAGACGTAAAGTGGATTTTGACTGATAAGTGTCAGAAGGCATCTGAAGCAATAACAAATATTAACCTCAAACTTACCATTAGCGAACTGCAATCTAAAAGCAATAATTTTAGTTCTTTCAGATGCTAGTGATTTTGATATTGGAGTAGTAATTTTCTATTAATACAATGACGGTAATAGGAAAACACATGATTCTCGTTCGCTACTACAAGGAGAAAATGAAAAGCTGCAGCCAGATCGAAAAAAGACTACACAATAATATTGGGTTTTCGGTTGCAGACAGACCACAGACATCACTTACCAATTTCTTTATCTTCATGCGCCGTGTTCTTTCAGGAAATAGGGTAGCATGGATTTCTTTCAGGAAATAGGGTACCATGGATTTCTACTTGTATTTATCTTTTCTCATTCTTAATATTTTTCCTCTTATCGCCATCCACTGCTTAGCCCATTAAGTATTCTTATGCTACTTTTCTTTGTTTGTCTTTCCTTCTATCCGGCCTATGCGTATCAGGCTCTTCCTAATTCAATTAAGTACCATACGTGATACACGCTTGGGCGATCATGTCTGGAAAGAGACATGACTGACTGGGCAGAAGATTATCCCGCAGTAGGTTGCCATTGCTTTCTGCAGTAGACTGGTTGCCCACCAAGGCTACAGAACCCAATCTGTCCTATTATTTAACCCATAACTGGAGGGAAGAGACGGATTAATACCTTTCCCAAGGGTATTTGCGCGTAAGTGAATGCAAGGAATTCGACTGGAATTCGAACTCGTTTCCCGATTTCTCGTTCCGAGCCGATATCCACTGCACCACGACGCACATCCTAATTACGTGTCCCCAAAACGTCAGCTGTCTTTTCATCATGCCAAATATAAGTTTCCTTTTTATTTGAATTCTTTCCGAAAACTCTTTGTTGCTCACATGTTTGGTCCACGGTTTCATCAGCATTCTTCTGTTGTACCACATTTCTGTTGCTTCGAGTCTCGCTTTCATCTTCAGGAGAAGGTCCAGCATTCACTGCCATATGAGAGAACAGATATCACATAACAGTCAAGTACTCTTTTCTTTATTTCCAATGAAACCTTCCTGTCTCTCAACACTCTGCTTCACATTTGAAATGCGTCTTTTCCCAGGCCAATCTATCTTCGGATCTCAGTGTCACACTTTCTATATTCTGTTAGAATGCTTCCCAGGTATTTAAACGTCTTTACCTGTTTGATTTTAGTGCCCCCGACGAGTAGATATCATTGTGGGGACATCTTTTTGCTGGTGATCATACATTCGGTTTTCTTGAAGTTTTTGTTTCGCCTTTTCTCCTTACTTTTCCTTCTAACCTTCTGAAGGAAGGTCCTGTATTTTTCTTTTCCTGTCTGCTATCAGCACTGTATCATCTGCGTATTTTATGTTGTTCAAATTGTGGCCGCCAATGAGGAAAGTATGGAACGACTTTAAACTGTCTCAGAATTGTTCTACTGTTCAGGTTGTATAAATCCGGTGAGACGACACATCTTTGTCTTACATTCCTTTCTATTTTTGTATAATGACTGAATTCATTTCCTGTGCGTAGGCAGGAGGTTTGCTGCCAGTATAGATTATTGATAACTGTAATGTCTTTCTCGGAGACATGATCGCCCAAAGCGTGCATTACGTATGACATTTAGCTGACTGATGCTATTTTACTATGATGATAATATGTTTAATCAAAAACATTTTACAAAAATTGTCGAACTCGTGATCAATGAATTGTGTAAGGTTATCCGAAACTATGTTATCTGGAATGTCATATCTTGCAAACAGTTCGTGTAAAAATTTCACTGTCACCGAAGAAGTCTGATTTATTGGCTCTTACAAATTTCAGGCTACTTAGTACAGTTTTCCGCTACCACAAGATAATATAATCCGTTTATTATACTTGCAAAATCTATGTGCAGTCTTGACCATGGCGTTGGTATTTTTTTGATAGGTAATTTTGCTGCCAGAGCACAAAGTATGCAGGCTTTTACTACTTTTTCAATGTTTTGATCCATTTTCGTCCAGTATACCTAGTTATCCATCAAAGATTTTATACTTGATATTCAAGGATATTAAATATGAAACTCATTTAATAATTGCTTTTGTAATATGCAAAGTATTACAACTCTTTTGCGAACATCAATTCTCCTCGTGGTTCTTGACAAAATACAGCGAAGAATCTGTAATGTGATTGATACCGACTTAGCTGACCGCCTGCAGTATCTCTCTCACCGGCGTAACGTCCCTGGTCTCTTCTATAAATACTTTCATGGCTTCTGCTCTGATGAACTTAAATCACTGGTGCCTCCTAGGTTTGAATTTGCACGAGATACTAGATTGGCAACTAGGTCCCACCCTTTTACAGTGAAACCGATGAAATGTAACCGCAATTTCTACTCCAACAGCTTCTTTTCTCGCACTTCCCGCCTGTGGAATTCCCTTCTGCATGCTTGCTTCCCCGACGGCTACAACCTCCAGGAGTTTAAATGTAGGGTCAATAGACACCTCCTAACACACTAACTCACACCCATTCTCTCCAACCCTCTCCCTATGTACATCCTAACTCGATTATAGCCCTCCTTCTGACATTCCCTATACCCAATCGCTCTATGTAACCCCCTGCGCTATAGTGGCAGTGGAATGCCTTGCTTAAAATAAATCTAGACTTGAACGAATACTCTTAACCTGTTCAATAGACGAGGGCGGGGTGTGAACCTGGCCATAGATAGATCTAATCCAATTGAAAAAAAAGTGAGAAGATTGGTAAAGAGAAATCCGGAAACCACGTCCTAAACAGGGAACAAGGGATGAGCCTCTTAACCTGTTCAATAGACGAGGGTAGAGTGTGAACCGAGCGATAGATAGATCTATCTAATCCGATTCAAAAAAAAGTGAGAAATTGGTAAAGAGAAATCCAGAAACCACATCCTAAACAGGGAACAAGGGATGGGCCTCTTAACCTGTTCAATAGATATGGGTGGAGTGTGAACCGGGCGATAGAGTTATAATAAAGAAGTCCAACTTGTGTTGAAGTCAGTCTTTAAAGAATTTTTACAGACGTCACGGGGAATTCTTAAGCAAGACTTTACAATATAATGACTAGAAAACGTGTTATAACATTATTAGAGATTGAAAAATAAATAAATCTTTCCTAGACCCAAACCACAAAAATACTTATCGACTAATATTTAAATAACGATCTCCGATCAACTTAAATGTTTAAAGACTAAAAAGTAAATAACCCCGAACCACGTAAACGCTTATAGAGGAATATGTGATAAAACAATATTTAACTAAACACGAACCACGAAAATGGTCACAAACGAATATGAAAAAAAAAATATTTACATAACTCCACAAACGTTTATAAACGGTTAATTACGCAATTAATAAGTACCTTAGCAAGAAACAACCCATATATTTATAGACTGATATTTAAATAACCGATATTTACCTAAGCGTGAACTACGTAAATGTTTATAGATGCGTAGGGATACAAAACGTTCTTATTTCCTATTGCTCGAGTTATAATCACGTGATCACATGGGAACCGCTTGTGTCATCAGTCCAAATAGGGACCTAAGCGTTAGCCACACTTTTTCAGGACGGTTGTTTCCTTCTGTCTAGGTCCTTGGTATCCAGGCCCTTGAATCTGCACACCGCCATGTTCGGCTGGAACATAAAACCTCTGCCACAACTTTGGAACACAGATGAACCCACAAACACATAGAGCCGTCCCTTTAAGACATAGATGAAGCCTACCTTTTCTATTTTGGATATAGACTAATTCGGCCACATCAAATCTGATGTCATAACAATGGCCAAACAGAAGTATCTTAAAAGTACAGTGTAACACGGATATAAGAGAGTTGTCGGGACCGGATAAGATTAATCTTATATACATGTTTCTCTTATATCCGGGTTCGGCCTATTTATTTAAAAGTTATAGACATAAAAAACACAAAAACACAGACAAAAATACATTTTCAATCAGTTTTCACAAATAATTCAGTCAAAAATTACTTTTTCTTAAAAAAGTCATTTTTGATTGTACAGAAATCTCTTTGTTAACATCGTGAATACTTTCATACAGTCCGTAAATCATTTTCAACAGAACAGTGGGTGAAGTGAAAGTGCTGTCCAGATAAATTCAACGACAAGCAAAGTCGGCAAAAAAGCGGACGGCGCTACCCTTAGACACACAAAGCAAAATCATAAGGTAGAGGGTGTCTCCTAAAGACACAGACTGGACACACCATGTCTCTAGACTGGTCAAGATTAAGTCATTGAACTTCACTCTCTAACTGACTTCTGTTTGACTGATTTACGACATCACACTGTCACTCAAAACGAACTCTGTTATATCAGGAAGGACGGAACCATAGAAAATATATCTTATATCAGGGTTTCTCTTATATCAGGGACCCTTATATCCGGGTCTAATTATATACAGTAACACATGCTCTAATTTGCGACCAGAGAAAATCTTTCTTATAACTAAGTTTTTCTTATATCGGGGTCTCTTATATCCGGGTTATACTGTATATGTAAGATTTTCCCTTTGTTCCTCCTTAAACCACTTAAATACACGAATATGTAAACAATCAATATTTGCCTTACCTTAAACCACGTAAATGTATATAGACAGATATGAAAACAACTAACATTTACATTACACCGAACTACTTAAAACTATACGGATTGAAATGTAAACAAACAGTGTTTTCCGATCCTAAGTAACGTAAGTTTTTATAGGCTCATATATTTGCAGTAAATATTTACTTATTTCATACGAAGGAAATGCTTAGGAATTAAAATATCAACAACCAATATTCACTTATCCTAAACCAAGTGTACGTATATATATATATATATATATATATATATATATATATATACTCAGTTTTAATCCGAGATTATGGACAGTATGGTTAAATAAAATAAAGACAAGAGGAAAACTGTATTTTAAATCGCCTACGCGTTTCGTCCGTGATGGACTTTTTCAAGGTAGAAAGACGAAATGAGCTTTATTCTAAATTACGTATCTATAAACAAAATTAGTGTTGGTAACCACAAATACGCTCACAAATCATTTTAAAAAAATTAACGGAATATTTCAGTTTTTAGAATTTCTTCATGTGTAATTGCAAAGTCACGCGACGTTAAGATGAAGGGAATTTATTTGTGAGCGTGTATGTGGTTACCAACACTAATTTTGTTTATAGATACGTAATTTAGAATAAAGCTCATTTCGTCTTTCTGCCTTGAAAAAGTTCATCACGGACGAAACGCGTAGGCGATTTAAAATGCAGTTTTCCTCTTGTCTTTATTTTAGTTAACCATATATATATATAACAATTCTCGTATTGAAACCTAAAGATTTCCTCGAAAGGAATCGTTGGGGGCAATAGGCATAACATAGAAAAAACATTCTTCTTCTTCTTCTTCTTCTTCTTCTTTTATGTGCCATGTCCCTTCAGGACGTTGGTGATCATGACCTTCCACGTCTTCCTGTCCCTGGTAGCTCTTAGCAGGCTTTCTCCTGTTATCCCACCCAAACCCCGCTCTGTCATCCACCTGTTCAGACCCTTCAAATAACTTATCCGCTTCTTTCCACTGTCTCTCCTTTCCTCTATCTAACCTGTCAGTATCAGATTCTCCAAACACATGTCCCTTCCTCATCACATGTCCCAGAAACTTTAGCTGCTTTTTCTTGAGGCTCAGTATTAATTTCTTTTTCGTTTCCATCCTTTCCGAAACCTCATCATTACTTACATGCTCGATCCATGATATCCACAGCATCCTTCTCTAGAACTACATTTCAGTTGCCTCAAGTTTTTCCTTCATCTTTGATGATACCGTCCAGTATTTGCTGCCATACTGAAGAACAGACTTCACATAGCAATCCAGTACTCTCTTCCTTGTTTCTAACGAAATTTTCCTGTCTCCTAATACACTGCTCAGCTTCTGGATTGCGTCCTTGTCCATGCAAATTTGCCTTCGGATCTCAGTATCGCATTTTCCGTCTTTTGTTAGAAAATTTCCCAAGTACTTGAATTTTAGTACCTGCTTGATTTTAGTATTCCCAACTTGTATTTGGCCTTTTTGGCTTCTCTGATTGCTGATGACCATAAAGATTAAACTGGTAAAATGGTAAATGGAAAAGGAAAGGTTGGAAATAGAAATAAATTGTGATGGTTGGTTGGTTGGTTGGTTGATTTATTTAACCACCATATCAACCTTCATTCAGTCATTTAATGCTGAAAATCATTTGGATTTGTTTTCTTTAGTTTATTTGCTTTATTGTTTTTGTTTGTTTATATTTTTTAGGAGGATTGTTTGGGTAACGTTTTTCATTCAAAAAGTTTTGTTCGTAACGTTTTTCATTCAAAAAGTTTTGTTCGTAACGTTTTTCATTCAAAAAGTTTCGTTGGTAACGTTTTTCATTCAAAAAGTTTCGTTGGTAACGTTTTTCATTCAAAAAGTTTTGTTGGTAACGTTTTTCATTCAAAAAGTTTCGTTGGTAACGTTTTTCATTCAAAAAGTTTCGTTGGTAACGTTTTTCCTTCAAAAAGTTTCGTTGGTAACGTTTTTCATTCAAAAATGTTTTGTTGAATACTTTTATAGCATTTAGACCCAAACTTGGGCGTTAACTCTTTACCCATAGCTGGGACCCTAATAGGTGCTACCACTCCGGGTCATGGTGGACCCTGGAACAACAGCAATTAAGAGGTGGTTCCATGCTCCTCACAACCTCCCAATCAGAGAGCTTGCTACCGGATGCAGTTTACAGTCATACCCAGGACCGAAATTGTGATGGTTGCATGGAGGTGTGCAATGAAAATGTTAAGTCAAAGATGTTTTCATTGATGTCGTGGCATACGAACAGGTAGCTAAAATAAAGGTTGAACGATGTGATATGCGAAAAATATTTTATAGTTGAAAACGATTGATTCATGAAAATATATAAAAAAAAGATTTAAATAAAATGTTCCCTTTGACAGTCAAATACATTTGACAAACAATCAATCAATCAGACACTATCGAACCGCAGAACCTTTCACCATTTAACTTTTTCACAATTCAAATTCTCTGAAACCAGTATTCTACGACAGTAGGTCAAACTCAATATGAGCAGCGATATTATGCGGGTCCTTTAGCTTATGCGTGTCAGGAAAAATTTCGTTTAGTGTTTATTTAGATATAGCTGGAAGCAGGATTTTTTTAAACTATACCACCGAAAAAGTTTGTTCTTTTCTTGATAGTTTCCCAAACAGCGAAATACATTTATGATTTTTACTTTCCCACTTGTGTAAACAAGCCTGTTTATTTTGTCGAATCTTCCTTATAATTTCTTAAGGAAATATTGCTGAAAGAAATTCTTATGAAGGGAGAAAGTGGCTCACCTTAACTTATGGGATGAATTTGAAATAATAGATAGAAAACACACTGGAAAGTACGTAAACTGAAGGAATCAGCACATATACTAGGCCACAAAAATCTCTTAAGCCGACCAAGTATAGAAATGAATACAATATGGGGATCAGTAATACAGAGTGCTAGAGAACATCCTTAGTGTCAAAGATTTCAGTATAAGGTCTGGCAAAAAAACGAAATAGGTAGAGAAAATGATTTGCATATAATATTGCAATATGAACTCTTGTAAAAATGATTACTAGGACTATAGTTTTATAAGTCCCAGAAATTTACATGCTGATGTCCACATGCTGATGTCCACATGGCCCTATCGACTGTCCGTTTTCTGTTTCCATTCTTCTTCTATATGCCTTGTCCCTTTAGGAAGTGGGCGATCATGGCTTTCCACATCTCCCTATCCCTGGTGGCTCTGAGCACGCTTTCTCCTGTTACACCATGCAACCCTCGGTCCGTCATCCACCTGATCAGGTCATTCAAATATGTTATCCGTTGCTTTCCCCTGTCTCTTTTTCCCTCTATCTGGCCTGTTAGTATCAAATTCTCCAAGCCCTCCTTCCTTATTGCGTTAGGCGTGCATAATTAATTCTTTATCTATATTTTACTCATTTCTTCTTCTTCTTCTTCTTCTTCTTCTTCTTCTTCTTCTATGTGCCGTTCCTTTTTTAACATAGGCCATCCGGTCCTTCCACATCTTCCTATCTATTGTACCTCTTGTCACCCTTTCTCTTTTTACTCCTCCCAAAATCTGCTCAGCCATCCATTTGCTCATGCCAGTCAAGTATGCCATGCGTTGCCTTTGCTTGTCTCTTGTTTCCTCAATCTGTCTTTTGAGTATCAGATTCTCCAAGCCCTCATTCCTCATTACATGTCCCAGAAACTTCAACTGTCTATACTTTGTTTTATTGACATATTCTTTTTTTTACTTCGTTTAAGTAATAAATTCAAATGTTAGTAGTGGTTCTTCACTTAACGCTCCTGTATATTTATATTCTTAAATTTTATTTAAAAAATGTCATGGACTTGCAAAACAATATGACAAACCCTAAAGGAGTGAATGGGGTTAAGCCTAAGGACCACTTACTCCTCGCCCGGTAAGGAACGACATGCGCTACAAGTGTCACCGGACTGCGACTGTTAGCATTTACGGCGTAAAGGGGACAAATTTCCTCAGAATTTACCCTTTGACCAGAATGAACGAACATTAGCGACAAGTGTCCCCGGACCGTTACTCTGCGATTGTTCTCAAAAAAGAACAAAAAATAACTCTTGGAACCTGGAACATTAAAATCATGAACAACAGTGGAAAGCTGGAAAACTTGAAGCGGGAGATGTCTAGATTGAATAAAAACATTTTAGGTATATGTGAAACAAGGTGGCCAAACACGCAATTCAGAAGCTGACCAGTGTACTAAAAGAAAATCTCATTAGAAACAAAGAAAACTGTGTTGGATATGTGATATCTGTCTTTCTGTATGAAAGTGAATCCTAGACGATCTCATTTAGGAAAAAGGAGAGTCTTCAGGTAGTAGAAACGTTTTCTTCTTTTTTTCTTTTTTTTACAGAGGGATGCTGTGAATACCATGGACGGAGCACGTGTTAAACGATGAGTAGTTGGAATGAATTCAAACGAGAAGAAAACACATGCTAAATGTCAGAAAGAGACAAATAATGTTCCTGAGACACGTAATGAGGAAAAAAGGCTTGGGTAACTTAATACTCACAGGTCGGGTAAAGGGAAGGAGAGACAGAGGAATGCAGCGCGAGATGTACGTGTTAGGTCTGAGCAAATGGATGGCGGAGCGAGGCTTAGAATTGATAACAAGAGAAAAATATTGAGAGCGACAAGAGACAGGGCCAAGTGTAAGTCCATGATCGCCTACGTCCTGAAAGAACACGACACAAGAAGAAGAAGAAGATTATCAACATTTTCATTATGCCATAACATATACTATATATTTTAGTTGTCGCTGCTATTGGTAGACTTCAAGGGATGTTGTTTCTGTTTTCTGGTGGAATCCAAAGATGTGTGGTCTTTGTTCAAATCCACAGGCTTCAACCGCTCAAATCCATTTTTCACGACTGATCTGAGAAAATTGGTTGTATCCAGCGGATAATTTAGATTTATCTAAACAGCCTTAGCGCGTGACATTCGTATGAAAGTCTCGATTTAATGAGACTATTTAGGATCGTGACCGGAGTTTTCCGTTTAAGGCAGTACCCGGCTATACAAGTTGTGCTTATCCTTTGTTGTCTGGTGCGCATTAAAAATAATTCTTACAGCTTTGCATTGTAAAAGTTTTTTCCATAAGAAATTCTCAGAAAATAATGTGAATATAAAATCTCATTGCAAATATGAAAAAAAAAATCAATTGTCTGTGAATTTTCGTTAATGAAAACATAATTGAATAATTGAATCGATGTTATTCTAAATAAAGTATAAATCTATTTCAATAATTTTAACTTTAAAAGAATAAGATGGAAAACGGTAAAGACTTCTTAGAACAACCAATTCGTCTCAAGCAAAACAATAATTCCACTAAGATAAAAAAAATAGGTTCGCTTATCGACTGGTTCACACTCCCCCGCAGTTTTTTTTTTTTTTAAGTAGAGGTTTACCCTTTGGTTGCTCTTTAGGTTTTTTTTTTCTGTTCCTTCTAAGGTCCGCTCCGCTTAAGCTCTTAAAAGCTCCGTGTACTTAACGCCTGTTCTTTCCTATGCTAATATAAATCCGCTTAGTAACGCCCCCTGCCTTGACTGGCTCTTGTACCTTTTATTGGGTGAATATTATTTAAAAAGAAACAACCTTCTTAAACGTTTTCTATTTAATGATCATTGAATAGATAGATAGATAGATAGATAGATAGATAGAGAGAGAGAGAGAGAGAGAGAGAAATAATATCAAACATATCAAATACTGTACAATATATAATAACGGAGGGCAGTGGAACAAATAAGTTTCATGCTTAATACAATCGTCAGGTGCTGATTGAAAATTGAGAGAATTCACTAATTCAGAGTTACACTACTGGTGAGAAAAGATATATATACACTATACAATACACAGGTACAATATGTCCATAAATGAAACAGACTGTCTTTTTTCGTTGTTGACCTCAGTGTCCAGGAATTTCTATCTATCTATCTATCTATCTATATATATATATATATATATATATATATATATATATTAATTCATTTTTCATTAAATAATATAGTCAAGTTCTATCTATTTGCTTTATGTAATTTTTTGATATTCTCTATTAAGCTTAATAGCATTATCATTAAATGAAGAAAGAAAATTACAATATTGATACCTATTTTTTTTTAATAATCCAATCTGAGCTTTCGGCATAAATTAGCCATTTTCAAAGATGTCAGAATTCCAGTTATCTTTCCATGGGTAAAAGTGGTCAGTATCTGATATAGAGCGTGTGTAAATATCAAATGCAAACAGAATACTAAACACAATAAGTTTATGTTCAAAATAAATCAGTTGTCTTCCGGTTTTGACCTCAGTGTCCATGTTTATTGAACTAACTATCTATCTATCTATCTATCTATCTATCTATCTATCTATCTATCTATCTATCTATCTATCTATCTCTTTTTGTTTTAATCTATCTATCTCTTTTTGTTTTAATCTATCTATCTATCTATCTATCTATCTATCTATCTATCTCTTTTTGTTTTTATCTATCTATCTATCTATCTATCTATCTATCTATCTCTTTTTGTTTTAATCTATCTATCTATCTATCTATCTATCTATCTATCTATCACTTTTTGTTTTAATCTATCTATCTATCTATCTATCTCTTTTTGTCTTTATCTATCTATCTATCTATCTATCTATCTATCTATCTATCTATCTATCTATCAGACTAAATAAATTGCAAACTGTGTCTGCGTATTTTTAATAAAATTCATTCATACTCACGGATAATCTTCCGCGTATTATAATTGAAAAATGTCAGAAATGCGCCGTAACGTTGACATGTTATTATCATTCATTTTTCAAGGGACCAAAGTACTTTCAAGATTATCTTCAGGGATGTGAGTTATGGTAACAAAAAATAACTGAAAAAATGTGTTGCTAAAAATTACTGTAATTTTTTTTCTGCTTCTAATATAACGGTTGACAAATTGCTAGTGCTTATTAGAACGTGAAAATTATACAAAATGAAATGATTTTTATATATTGTAATATCATGGTCATGAACGTGTTAAAGCATGAAAAAACTATTCTTTTTACAAACATTTTAGAACATTACTACAGTATACGTAGCTGTTTCTATTAACTGACGGCTTAAGTGTATTAATACGCGAAACATTACCGTGAGTATGAACGGATTTTTTAAAAATAAGCTGACAATATTTGCAAATTATTTAATCTGACATGTCTAAAAGATAATTTTCTGCCTAAATACACAAATTTATATTCATATACATATATATATTTATGAACTGATTTGTTTGAACATTATTTTATCGATACTCGAATTTAAGTATATATTCTGTTTTTACTTAAACAGTATTATATATTTATATCTACTGGCCTGATTATTTGCGATAAATTTTTATTACGAAATGTGTGTCATTCGACATTGTGGATAGGGTTGAATCCTGCTGAATGACAGACATTTTCGTAATAAAAATGTATCGTAAATAATAAGGCCAGTAGATATAAATATATAATACTGTTTAATTAAAAACAAAATATCTACTTAAATTCGACTATCAATAAAAAATAATGTTCAAACAAGTCATTTCAAATTGTCGGTTATTTATAACAAAGTTTCGTTAATCTTCGTAACATATATATATATATATATATATATATATATATATATAGTCATCCGCAGACAGATCTGTTTCGCCGTATCAAAGCTCATCAGTACGGTTAAACTCCGATTGCTTTTTTACCCAGGATTGTAACCCGACCGAAATGGCGTCAGTCTGTGACTCTACCCCTGGGCTATGGGCGTTCGGTGGAAGTAGGCAGACTTTTTAGCGCATATCATTATACGCGCCCAATATCTAGAGCGCTCTAATTCATTTCACTGAATGAGAGATGCGTACATGCCTGAGTAGCTACTGTTTATCAAAGTCTACTATTTTTCCAGAGTGCTTAATCAAGGTGTGAGAGCGTAAATATTGTCATCCGCAGATGATATATATATATATATAGAAAGAAAGAAAGAAAGAAAGAAAGAAGAACAACAACTACTTTGTATTTAGCGCTTTAGTTGTTAGGGTATTTGACGTATGTTCATGTACTTCGTTTGTTTTTTTTTTTACTCTCCCCTTCTTTCCCCTCCGAGTTTGTTCTCGGTGGGTTTTTCAGGACGAACTAAAATATAGTTTCACAATGATTAGTATTAGCATTATTATTTTTGTTACTGTAACTATTTTTATTATTATTATTATTATTATTATTAATATATATATATATATGTGTGTGTGTGTGTGTGTGTGTGTGTGTGTGTGCGCGCGCTTTCACTCTCTATAACTCACTGTAACCCATTACATCTTCACCATAGTTCTAGTGAAACGTTTAATATATATATGTATATATGGTGAGCTGACCAAAAATTATGTTACTCATTTTTTCTCGGCTGTAATAAATTACTGAAGCTTTATGGATTCGTAATGGGTAATAATGCCAAATAAGTGCTTTCGCTGTTTATTTTTGTTTGTTATTTTACCCCCAAATACATGTTTTATTTTTATTCTTTATTCTATTATTCGCTCCTCCGTCTTCCGTGAAGCCGACGCCATTCCGGGACGCTAGCTTCCATTCTGAAATCATTGATTCGATTTTCGGATTTTTGATGCCGATTCTTCCCTTTACTGAGTTGCCCCACCTCACACTATTCGTTCGTGGAATTTACTGGAATTCACATCGAGAAAATGTCGGCCTCACCTGCAGCCGTCAAGCCAACAATCGACGTCTTTCCTTCTACCGTTCGACTTATCCAAAGCGTTTTTCCCCATCTTAACAGAAAAAAAAAACCTCTCCTACTTCGTTGCAACTGGACAGGAAAAAGACGTGTTTCTCCTAAGCGAATTAAACGCAAAGGTTGGAGAAGTTTTTATGAGATTGTGAAAAGTTCTCCAATCGTAAAAATTAGTCGTGAGCTAGTTCCCACTATTTATTTGTTATATTTGTGACGACATTTCTCTCCCTTTCTCTCTCTTTCTCTTTTTCTCTCTCTGTCTCTTTCAATCTTTCTCTTTCTCTCTCTTTCTCTTTTTCTCTTTCTCTCTCTTTATTTTTTTCTCTTTCTCTCTTTCTTTCTCTCTCTTACTCTTTTTCTCTCTCTTTCTCTTTTTCTCTCTTTCTCTCTTTCTTTCTCTCTCTTTCTCTTTTTCTCTTTCTCATTCTCTTTCGTGTGTATGTATTTACTTTCTGGATACTATTACAGAAAATTCTTAACCATTTTTTCTAGATTCTTTCTCTTTCTTTGCATTTTTGATTCCATTTTCGCTCATTTGTATTTTTTGTAAAGTATTTTCTTAACAGGACAGGTAGAGGGAAAAAGAGACAGTGGAAATCAGCGGATAAAATATTTAAAAGACCTGGGCAGGTGAATGACAGAACGGGGCCTGAGAAACGTTACAGGAGAAAGCGTGCTAAGAGCCACCAGGGATAGGGAGACGTGGAAGGCTATGATCGCCTACTTCCTGACGGGACAAAGTACATAAAAGAAGATTGTCTTACTTCTTTCTTCATTTTACTGCTCCTTTCTATTTATTGCTTCTTTACTCTTGTTTTTATTTTAAATCTGACTACTTACACTCGTATTGGTATTTATTTTATTTCTCTATTCTAACTTTTATAACTCATGTCACCACAAGCAAGGACAATAAAAGACACGAGGGGTTACAGAGAGTGCAAGAAACTGAAAGAGGACAATTACAGAAGAGGATTCAAAAAGATGGTCACTGGCATTTAATTTACATTATGGAAGATCGTAATTGACATGAATGCAACACCCAGAAGAGAATTTTACAAGCTATTAGCATAGTAGTTACGGTTATAGGATGTGTGTTTTGGTGCAGTGGATATCGGCTAGGAACGATAAATCTGGAAGCCGAGTTCGAAATCTAGTTGAATTCCTTGTATTCACTTACGCAGAAATAGCTTATGGAAAGGTATTGGTCCGTCTCTTCCCTCCAGTTATACGTTAAATAATAAGACAGATTGGGTTCTATAGCCTTGGATGGCAACCTACTGTGGGATAATCATCTACCCAGTCAGTTATGTCTCTTTCGAGACATGATCGCCCAAACCGTGTATCACGTATGGCACTCAACTGACAGACTGAGTTTCGGTTATGGCTAGCAATTTTAGTAACTGAATTACGAGACTTATCTACTATCCTCTACTGCACTTAAGTCCTGTATATTGATGTACTAAAGAGGTAAATTAACTAAACGAATTATCGTAGAAATGTTTCTTATAATCATTTTACTACAAGTAAGGCAGAAATGTCACTATTTTGCAGCGAGAGGAAAAAAAGTACAAACGATGTTAAAAAAAAATGGGATGAATGTGAATCAAATAGATAAAATATTGCAATTGACTTTGCATTTAAACTTTTGGCGATTGGAGGTGTCATGGAAGCTAGTGAATGGAAGTAAGTCCTACAAATTGGAAATGCGAGAAAAAAAACTGTCAGAATAGAATAGGCTGTTAAAGTTAACTATTTCTACGCTAAAAGGATGGGGATTGCCAATCTAGTTGCACGAGTAAATAAACGTCTATATAAAAAGCGGTGAGAAAATAAATGATGCCGAGATCAATGCTCTGGACTGATAGTATTATAAATTCTGTTTTGGATCTTGTCCATATGTTATGGTCTCCTATCTATAAAAATGGGCTCTACCTCCGCCAATAAATACTAACCTCCGTGACTTCAGGGGAGGCAGTCGCCTTGCAGTAACTGCCTTTGTCACTCTCAGCTCTCTGCCTTCGGGCGGAGAGCTTTAACCCAGTCGTGGCTCCGCCAATGGGTAGAGTCACGACTTGGGAACAATGGACAGATATTTTTGGCCGGGCTATATGGCTTGGAATACCCACATAAAAATGTCCTTGTGTCACAAGTTGCCTTAAGTGTTAAGGCCAACTAAATACTACAGTTGTAAGGCAGTCGAGACGTAGCCTATCTATACAGTTTGGACTACACTTTTATCTGCTGACTACTAACACTCGTATTGGTATATATGTTCTGTTATTCTAATACACTGGTTAGTCCTACCTTTTTGCATTCCGTGTCTTTCTTCTTGGCCTTGACATGCCACAACAACTTGGCGACGAAGATTTGTCACAGCACCATAATATCAAGATATATATACCAGAAGAACCAGACCAGATATGATCGAAATATTCGATGCATGAACGAAAGGCTAACTTATGTGTCATAAAATTATCTAGCACTATACAAGGAACTAACTTGTCTGGCAGATCTGCTAAATTATTGACTCAATATAATCGTTTCATTTCATGTCAGTGGAAAACGGGAGACCAAGAAAATGCAATGAGTTTTTATCATTTTAGCCATGTTGCTGGAAGTCGAAAAAAATTGTATTCCTTTTTCTTTTTCTTTTCTATTCTTTTTTATTTTTCTATTGCTTTTATTTCTTGCTGCATATTATTATTATTATTATTATTATTATTATTATTATTATTATTATTATATATAAATATATGTGTGTGTATATAGGTCAACACTATATATATATGTTATGTTACGTATATATATATATATATATTTAGTATATCGAGGCAGCAAGTAATTTTCTAAACATAATAGACATTCATTGTCTCTTATATTTAATAGAATATGTTTAGAAAAAAATATATATATATATGTGTGTGTGTGTGTGTGTGTGTATGCTTGTGGAACTCGCTTCCGTTCGACTTCTCCCCTGATAGCTATAATCTTCAAAAATATAAATGGAACGACAGTTGCAATCTGTTCTTTTTTATTTTTCTATTGCTTGTATTTCTTGCTGCATATTATTATTATTATTATTATTATTATTATTATTATTATTATTATTATTCGAAGATTTGGGTTTATTTATGTTGTGGCGGGACTTCATTGCCAAGTTGTAGTTGTGACCTGTTTAGGCCCATAAGTAAGACACGGAAACAAGAATGTAAGTTTAAACTGTGTATTAGAATAACAGAACATATATATATATATATATATATATATATATATATATATATATATATATAATATGCTTTAGTAATCAGCAAATAGAAGTGTACGTCAGGCATTTAAGTAACGCTGAGTCTAGAAGAAAGAAAAAATTCAAATTGAAAACCAGCCTCACCCAGAGGATAAAATGGCTTCCGTAGGTTTAACACGCGGGGTCATCGATGGCCTATTCTCCACTGGGTGCGATGGGCTAAGAGAGCGCGAGTGAGAGAGAGAGAGAGAGTGAGTGTGTGAGAGAGAGAGAATTTAAAATATAAAGCACTGGAATTTTCTTAGTTGGAAATCAGATTTTACATGATCTAAACTTATTTATAAATGGAACTTTGTCTGTGTGTGTGTGTGTCCGTTACCTATAGATTCCGAAACGGCTGAACCGATTTTCTTCAAAATTTGCACAGTTAAACTATAAGTGTCTGCGAGTGTTCTTAGCTAGGTTTTGTGTCCAGGTACCCCTGATAAATATCGAAAATCGATAGTCGAAAAAATTTGGTTATAGAAGAAGTGGTCCGATTTTAGTCAAATTTGATACACTCATAGACAAAGACATAAGAAACGATCTTCAGAAATTTAAAGGTTGCAGTTCTTACAATAGTGCAGAAAATCGATAATATATATATATATATATATATATATATATATATATATATATATATATATATATATAAGGCAAGATGTTTGTGTGTGTGTTTGTTTATCTGCCTGTATGTCTGTAGTTTTTCAGCCCTTTGATGTTATTTTTTCTTCGGGTTTGGCTCTAAGTAGGTATAATTGTAATTCTTAATCTCAGCCATGACACCATTTACTCAGAGGACTTATTTAGCTTTCAAAATTCAGTTTACGACAAAAAAAACTTATTTGATATCGATACCAGGAAATCAAAATTTGACTTACAGCCATTCAATTTTCTTTTAGACTACGGTTTCGCATAAACTGGAAACAACTATTGCTTTTTAGTTTTTCGTGACAACGTCCAAAGAGTCTGAACTCCAGGACCATCGATTAGTTTTATAGCTTTCATTACACCCGAGGAACGCCGGGCTACACTGCTAGTAAAACTGGCCCTAATTATTAGGCAACACAAGTTTTTAAAAGAAATGATGTATTTTATACTATTTTTAGTGTTTATTGCTAAATGAAAATAGAATGGTTCTTTTCTTATTATTACTTTGCAAAATTTTACAAGTCAAGGAAGCAAAAATGAACTCGTTCCAATCACCCTAAATTTTCTTCATTCTTTCATTGATTAAACTGCTATAAAGGTAATTATTAAATATTTATAAATTCATTTGCTGTACATGTTATTGTGTCGTATTAACAAAAGAACTATTCTATTTTCATTTATAATTACTCACTTGGCAATAAATAATAAAAAATAGTATCAAATAAATAATTATGCTCAGTAGTATATATATTCATATATATATATATATATATAAACATTATATATATATATATATATATAAACACCTCAGCACTGTATCATGTTTATCTATACAAGCTAGCAAGCATTTGTGTATACGGGTTAAAGTGAAAGTATTTAAAACGAATCCTACTATTAAAAAGCCTACTGTGAAAAAATAAAGAAATGATAAATAAACAGATGACAACCTAAATTATTACTGACAGTGTTCAATGATGATAGAAATCTGAGATGGGAAACAATTTCAAGACAGAGTTTTGAGAATAACATTCTGGAAATGGTCTTCTTATACGAATCTAAATCAGTGAGTTTGCGTTATTGCGCGCCAACCATTACCTTCAGACGATTAAGTTATTCACACACACACACACACACACACACACACACACACACACACACACACACACATATATACATATATATATATATATATATATATATATATATATATATATGTATTTACGCTCTCACACCCTGATTGAGCACTCTGGAAGAGTGAGAGGCTTTGCAAACAGTAGTTACCCCGGCATATACGTATCGCTCATTCGATAATGAATTGGAGCACTCTAGCTATTAGGCATGTTTATACGCGCTAAAAAGCCTGCCTTCTTCTGCCGGACGCTTGTGGCCTAGGGGTAGAATCACCGACTGATGCCTATTCAGTCAGGTTTCAATCCTGGCTTAGGAAGCGAACGGAGTCTAAACCGTACTGATGAGCTCTAATACAGCGAAACAGCTCTGTCTGCGGATGACTATATATATATATATTTACGCTATCACACTCTGAAAATGGTAGGCTTTGTAAAAACAGTAGCTACTCTAGCATCTACACATCTTTCATTCAGTAATGAATTAGAACACTCTTAGTTACTGGCGTATGTTTATATGGTATATCGCACGAATGCTACCGAGCGCCCATAGATCTGAGGTAGAATTGCCGACTGATATCAGTTCGGTAGGGTTTCAATCTTGTCTAACGGCAATCGGATGTCTAATCGTACCGATAAGCTGCGAAATAGATCTGTCTGCGGATGACTATTTTTAATATTTATTACCAAGTGGATAATTCAAAATAAAATAGAATGGTTCTTTTTTTAATACTGTACAAAAACATGTGCATCAAATGAACTGTTCTGTTGTCCAGTTTTTGTGCTCTTTTCCCCATGCTAGTCTCTTCTTCTTATCGGCTAGCCCTAACAACGACTTCCTAGCTGCCTTATAAAATTTTGCAAGGTAATAACAAAAGAACCATTCTATTTTCATTTAGATTTATCCACTTGACAATAAATATTAAAAATTGTATAAAATACATAATTTTATGTGAAATAATAAATATACATATTGGAATACACACATGTATACAATATTATTTAGGTTTTAGGAAAATAGTGCTCAATGCCGTGCAAACAGAGCTATTAATGATGTATATTAATAAATATGCGTATTATCCTAATAAAGCAGGATAAGTATATTCATTAATATATATATATGTTTGTGTGTGTGCGTGTGTGTATAAATTAATGAATATACTGGCACGAAAGCACACACACATACATACACGTACACACGCACTCACACACTTATGTATATATATATATATATATAAATATATATATATATGAGTGTGTGTCTATGTTTTTGTGTGTGTGTCTCTATATTCATATTCCGAATGTAATATTTGTCTCAACTTTGTCTAAGATCAAACAAGAAAATATTCTTTGGCATCATAATTATTGATGACTATTTGAATGAAAAGAGACGAGAAAAAACCATCAAAGGATCCAAAAAAGAAACCTGTTACTAAATCAACATTAATGAAAATATCGAAGTTTTTCTTTCATTTTTTCCCCGGTTCTTTCAACTCTGTTTTCTAATTCCATTTGATTTAAAAGTGATTATGTTTGATCTGAAGCAAGCAGCTTCCCTTTGTTATAAATGTTTAATCTTAATTTAAAAGGCAACCTAATAAAAAAGCAAAGATTTTTAGATTTCCTGAAAGAAGATTCGATGCAAATACACACACACACACACACACACACACACACACACACACACATACACACACACACACACACATATGTTATGATGGATGGGTTGTCTAAAGTATACAGAAATTGAAATAACACTGACCTCTCATTTCATTTTAACCGATATCAGTCAGTTAAATACCATACGCGATACACGCTTGGGCCACCAAGTCTCTTTCGAGACATGACTGACTTGGCAGAAAATGATCCCACAGTAGGTTGCCATTACTTTCTGCGGTAGACTGGTTGCCAACCAAGGCTATAGAACCCAATCTGTCCAGTTACTTAACCAATAACTGGAAGAAAGTGACGGATTCATACCTTTCCCAAGCGTATTTGCGCGTAAGTGAATGCAATGAATTAAACTAGAATTCTCACTCGGCTTCCAGATTTCTATCTTGAAATACGAAAGAATATATTCGTTCAATAAAATCGCCATTGGCTACAATCACGACTTTCAAATGACTTCAGAATCTCTTTTATCTCTTCTTGACGGTCTCCTTCTATAATTTGGTGAATTGAATGCCGCCATAATCCTTGCTTGTAGTTCATATTTGGTTTTACAAGGAGTTTTATTGGTCTCTTTCCCTACTGCGTCTCACACACAATGATCAAGTAATTTTTGGCCCGGAGAATTACCTGATGTAGTAACAAAATATCTGACATCCAGGACTGCTATGTGTGTCGTGGGGCAGAGTGCTGTTTTCAGATATATAGTCTTTCTGCTACCAAAATCTTTACCAAGGGCAGCACTACATCTTAAACTATTTCTTGTAAGCCTTCGTGTTGAGTCTGATATCCTGTGGGATGATGGTTGGGAGAATAGCATCGCCATCAATAATCAGTCAGGTAAGTGCCATACGTGAAACACGCTTTGGGTAATCATGTCTCTAAAGACTGGGTAGAAAATTATACTGAAGTAGGTTGCCATTGCTTTCTGCGGAAGACTGATTGCCAGCCAAGGCTATAGATCCCAACCTGTACTATTATTTAACCCATAACTGGAGGGAAGAGACGGATTAATATCTTTCCCAAGGGTATCTGCGCATAAGTAAATGCAAGGAATTCAACTAGAATTCCAACTCGGAAACCCGATTTCTCGTCGCGAGTCGATATCCACTGCAACACAACGCACATCCTTTTTTTTTCTCACAGACGACGCTAAAATGACCCTACTATACTTAGCAGATGACAAAATCAAAACAAAATAACTATCAGGTGCAAAATTAAAAATATAATATGGCGAGGGTTTACCCATCTCACACTGTACGATAAAAGTAACATTCCAAAGAACTACAAACCTGTAACTTGTCTTACAGCCAAAAAAGATGCTGAAATTTCCACGAAGATAAAGGCAGTCAAATATGTCATACTAGCAGTATAGCCCGGCGTTGCTCGGGTGTAATGAAAGCTTTAAAACTAATCCATGGTCCTGGAGCTCAGACTCAGCCTAAAGACTATTTGCGTGAAGTTTGGTGAGAATCTGATGAAAACTGTGGATTTGTATAAAGGACATACAGACAGATAAACAGACACACACACACACAAACAACTTGCCTTTTATATAAATATATTATCGATTTTCTGCACTATTGTAAGAACTGCAACCTTGAAACTTCTGAATATCGTTTCTTATGTCTTTGTCTATGAGTGTATCAAATTTAATTATAATCGGACCACTCCTTCTATATCCAGAACTTTTCGAATATCGATTTTCGATATTTATCGGGGGTACCTCGACACAAAACCTAGCGAAGAACACTCGCAGACGCTTATAGTACAACTGTGTAAATTTTCAAGAAAATCGGTTCAGCCGTTTCGGAGTCTATAGGTAACGGACACACACACACTCACAGACACATACACTCACAGACAAAGTTCCATTTATAAATAAGTTTAGATAGATGCTAGGATCAACTCCTTATTAACACAATTATTCTTGTTGATTGCAACAACAAGAAAAAAAGTTGTGAATAAACGCGATAGATACAAAAAGGCTTTTTGGCATTGTTCTTCATAGATGGATAGAAAAATATGTTTTTATCATTTAACCGCAAGCCATGCGATAATTCAATTAGGCCGTAGGGGATTTCGGGGAGGGCCAGAGAATGAGAACATTTAGTGGGGGAAAAGAACAATAAAGAAACAGTTTTCATTAAGACAGATTATGGCCACTGACGTTGTGTTTAATTATTTTTTTTATGTCTGTAGATAGAAGAGAACCAAGAAACAACGAAAAAGAGTTCTACAGACAAAAGACACGAGAAAAGAAACTATTAGATCAGAATTGACTGTTTCTGGAGAAAGTGTTTTGTGTCCAGGCTCTGAGTAGGAAATAAGATAGGATCATCACCATCCATCCGAAACAGCTAAATGTCGAAAAGGATATCAGATCAAATATTAAGAACTAGAAATACCAGTCAGAGACTACAAACCTCCGCTCAGGCAATAACGAAATCATCACGGCGATTAGCAGAACATTATTAAAATGAGAAAATATAACTGTAATGTAATTGACCTTACTTAAGAGAAATAATTCTAAAATGACCGCTCTCAAAATTAAATATACGCTTAAAATAAAACAAGGGAGGGAGTCCAGTTTTCAAAATGATCAAGGGAAGGTAACTGACGATTTGGTATGTGAAACGTAAAATCGAAAATATTTTTAATAACACAAGAAAAATGAACCAGAAATTGTATCTCGTATTGGATCGAATTCAAAATCTAATCAGTTCGTGTCAGTCATGTGGCTAATCCCCGCTGAAAATTGGGCAACTCAGCGTTATGTAATAGTTTGCAAACTTCTCTCGCTAGCACCTGTTACAAGTAGGTTTGATCCCCACTGGCTGCCCCATATTTTCGGCCTTGTATCACATCTAAGCGTCTCTTTGAAAGTATTATTTGTTTAAAATCCTGAAAAGTTTAACGCTGCTCTATTCACCAAAACAAAAAGTCTGCTGGTGGAACTGTTTTAGTCGTCGAAAACCCAAACATATGGCATTTATTACTCAGTTACATGGTACCAGTAACATGGCATATGAGTAAATGTTTCTTTTTTTCGACGGAACGCAAAAAAATGCGTTATCTACACGCAATGAAATTCAATGACAGTCTTTTTCTTTAAATCAGATTTCTCACCCGATTTGTGACCTAACAGATCAGATAAATTATTTAGTAGATTCTAACTCTAATTTAAACTATCAATATTCGGAATAGTTTCTCTGCCTTTGTTGTTGTTATCAGAAATCTTTGAATGTTGCTCTCTCCGGCCTTCCTCAGGAATATATCCATCTGGATAACTTACAGTGAATGCTGAACTGAAATGGCATAATATTAACCGCTTTATAAGGAAACACTCGGCATTCATTGACCGAGAATCCAATGCTACCGACAGTTAAAATTTAGAATATTTTTCTGTTAAAACAGTTTTTTAGGGAAACCCATAGGCTTTTGGATGTGCGTTGTGATGCAGTGGATATCGGCTCGGAACGAGAAATCGGACACCCGAGTTCGAATTACAGTTGAATTCATTCCATTCACTTACGAGCAAATACCCTTGGGAAAGGTATTAATCCGTCTCTTCCTTCCAGTTATGGGTTAAATAGCAGGACAGATTGGGTTCTATAGCCTTGGCTGGCAACCAGTCTATCGCAGAAAGCAATGGCAATCTACTGCGGGATAATCTTCTGCCCAGTCAGTCATGTCTCTTTCGGAACATGATCGCCAAAGCGTGTTTCACGTATGGCACTTAACTGTCTGACTGATAGGCTTTTGACGAAGTTTTCTCTCATCATTATACACGATGAACAGCTGCTCTACCAGAAAGCAGTGTTGCCGGCATCAGGGTTATATCAGTCTGAGTAAAATATAGGGTATGCTGAACTGAACCCTTTATTCAATATAATAAGGTAGACAGTTCTTGTTCCATTTAGCCTATATCTAAGAATATCGTTTTATTTTCTACTGTTCAGTTATTGCTTCCTAGTTTCCTCTCAATGCAAGTACACTCAGCCTGTTCCAGGGATTGAGCATCTAATTCTGTCTGTAAAATTATGAGCGTAAACAACACTCGAATATTTGAATTATGATTTCAAATCCCCCTTAATGTTTCAAGAGTAATTTAACACGGAAAACCTTAAGAATCAAACAAAACAATACGCTTTGGTTGTCGAAGAACTGATTAACTTTAAAAGTTAATTTAAATATTTAAATTAATTACATTAAATCAATTAACGCGCCCATTAGAGGCAATATGCCTTGGGTTTGTTGATCTTATCTAAAAGAACTGATATAAATAATTCCTGAAGCATTCAACTTTACATCGCAGTAACTTTAGAACGAGAATTTCGAAAAATGTAAGTCTATCTGATACAATGTTGAAAATATCCAAAAATATTTCTTTCTGATATATCTGCCTTTATTTCATTTTAAGACGTGCGCGATAATATCTTCTGAAAATGTTCTATCCTTTGTAGACCTGAAAAGATTTTTTTCGTTTTACTGTCTCTCCTAAACGCTGTTATATCACCCATTTACGTTATTAGATGATGGGCTGTTCTTCTCTGTTCCTATTGGCATAAGGTTTTACAAGCTTTCTTTTCATATTATGTGGTCTAAAGATTTCAGCTGTTTCATTCTGATGCTAAATGTATGTCTTTTGTTGTTCTTCTTCTTCTATACGCCATGTTTTTTCAGGACGTAGGCGATCATGGCTTTCCACGTCTCCCTAGCACGCTTTCTCCTGTTACTCCACCCAGATTCGGATTTGTCATCCACATGCTCAGGCCCTTAAATTATGTTATCCACTGCTTTTCCCTGTCTCTCTTTCCTTCTATTTAACTTGTAAGTATCAGATTCTTCAAGCCTTCCTTCCTCATCACATGTCACAGGAACCTCAGCTCTCTCTTTCTGATGCACAGTAACAGTTTTCTTTCGTTTCCATTCTTTCCAGAACCTTATCACTGCCCACATGATGATCCATGGTATCTGCAGCTTCCTTCTGTATAAACACATTTCAATTGCTTCAAGTTTTTCTTTCATCTTTGATAAGATTGTCCAGCATTCATTGCCATACTGAAGGACAAACATTACATAGCAATTCAGCACTGTCTTCTTTGTTTCTATCGAAATTTTCCTGTCTCTTAATACTCTGCTCAGCTTCTGGAATGCGTCCTTGGCTATTCCAATTCGCCTTCAGATCTCTGTGTGGCACTTTCCGAATTCTGTTAAAATACTATGTACCTAAATTCTTTCCCCTGCTTGATTTTAGTATCCCCAACCTGTAATTGGCATTTTGTGCTCCTCTGTCTGCTGATGACCACATATTCGGTTCGTTTTTTTATTAATCATCTCACTCCAAGCAAGTCATTCTACTGCCACTGTTGCGCAGGGGGTTATATAGTGTAAAATGATGAGAAAGAGGGGTTAGTTATAGGAAATGTCACAAGGAGTGTAATAGACGGATGAAGATACCAAGGATGAGGGTGGAGTAGATGAAAAAAGCTTGAGAGAATGGATGCGTATTAGTGTGAAAGATGTCTATTTACCTTACATTTAAATTCCTGGAGATTGTAGCTGTCGGAGAAGCAAGTATATGGAAGGGAATTCCACATGTGGGAAGTGCGTGAAAAGAAGCTCTTAGAGTATAAATTGCGGTTACATTTTATCGATTTCGCTCTAAAAGGGGTGGGACCTAGTTGCTAATCTAGTAGCTCGTGTAAATTCATACCTACACGGCACCAGTTCATTGGAGCAGAGGCCGTGAAAGTATTTATAGAAGAGACACAGGGAAACCACGTCACGCCGGTGAGGCAAGTAGGTATCAATCGCATATAGATTCTCCGAGGTGAATAGCAGGGGCACCCGACCAGATGTGGCAGCAGTATTCAATACACTGGTGGAGCTTGTAGTTTATTTGTAATCCTTTCTTTTTTAGAAGGTTTTGTATTTTTCTTTCCATGTCTGCTATCAGCACTCTATCATCTGCGTATATTATGTTGTTCAGATTGGGACCACCGATAACAGATCCTGGCATAATACAGTGTCCTTAGGATAGTCTTGCATAAAACCTCTTCGTTGTGTATTCTAAGCGTGTTTGTGTTGTTTCCAGCTTCTTTATTTGTAGAGAAATTGTTCTACCCTTTCTGTCATGCAGAAGGATATATATTACATAACATTTCAGTACTCGTTTTTTTGTTTCTAACGAAATTTTCCATTTTCTTAAAACTTTGCTTAGGTTTTGGAACACATCGGTCGCTATTCAAATGTGTCTTCGGAAAGCGTGTCTCAATTTCCGTCAAATGTAAAAAGATTTTGCAGATATTTAATTGTTTGATTTCGGTATCTCCAATTTGTAACTTGCATATTGGTCTGTTCTTTTTGCTAAGAATAATGCATTTCAAATGGCGATTTGTCCTTCCTTCTCGCTTTCCTTTACTACCTTCTGTAGGAGTTCTGCAGTTTCTTTTCTGTGTCTGCTACCAACACTGTGTCAACTCCAACTTCAGCCCATGGTATTTTCAGTATCTTTCGTTTCTTCTGATCCTTTCTTCATGTTTAACGAGTTTGTTCAGGAATCACTGCCATATACGATAACTGATATTGAATATCAATTAATCAATCTTTCCTTTGTTTCTGCGAAATTGTCACGCTTCTTAATACTTTTCCTAGATTTGCAGGGCATCTCTCGATAGAATAGAAAAAGAATTGTCATTCTGATTTGATTTTCATCTGTATGCGCATCGCAAGAACAAATATTTCTAGATATATTTTTGTATTTGCTTTATAAAATAAAGATCTTACTATAATGTAGCCAGTGTCAACATTTCTCATAAATTCCACAACAAAAGTCCGAGAAAGAAAAAAAAAACAAATTCGATGAAAGCAAGATTTTTAAAGACTGCATGGAAATTCACATATAAAAGAATAACGTGGAGCGCCGTGATTACCTATGTCTTGTTAAATCGTGTTCATGATTAAATTTAGTAGTAAATTTGTTCGAGTAAACTATTGAGATTTATAGACCACATTAAGGTAAATAATCATTGGTTCGTGAATTTGGTGATATAATAATTGCCTGTCTAATCGCTGGGCCGAAAAGTTTGCACCAGGAGTCATTGAAAACCGGTCGATTGATAGAAGAAATATACTTAGTCATGGTCAATGAAAAGGAAATTAAAACTAGATTAAATAAAGGTTTCAGCACATAATTACTCGGTTTGATAGGAACGTGATAAAGGACATAATGGCCGAAACGTTGTAATTACAAAACGACGAGGATAATAGTTTGAAGATAAACAGTGTAAATAATGATCACTCTTCATCCCATAAATTCAGATCATTTAATACTTATTAACATTTTATAGTATGAAAACTTTATAGCCCGAATGTCAATTAGTTAAATGCCATACATAGTACATGCTTTGGACAATCATGTCTCGAAAGAGACATGACTAATTGGGCAGAGGATTATCCTTCAGTAGGTTGTCATTGCTTTCCGCGGTAGACTGGTTGCCGATCAAGGCCATAAAACCCAATCTGTTCTATTATTTAACTCATAACTGGAAGGAAGAGACGGATTAAATATCTTTCCAAAGAGTATTTTTGTGCAAATGAATGCAAGGAATTCAACTGGAATTCGAACTCAGCTCCCCGATTTGTCGTTCCGAGTTGATATCCACTGGACCACATCGCACGTCCCTATGTCGTTCCGAGTTGATATCCACTGGACCACATCGCACGTCCCTATGTCGTTCCGAGTTGATATCCACTGGACCACATCGCACGTCCCTATGTCGTTCCGAGTTGATATCCACTGGACCACATCGCACGTCCCTATGTCGTTCCGAGTTGATATCCACTGGACCACATCGCACGTCCCTATTTAAATGATGTAAAGAATGATAACTCATCATCCTTAAAAAATCAAAAAGAAATATATTTTACTGTATATTATCATTCCATTTACTTGCAACTTTTTGATAACAACAAAGATGAGGATAACAGTCTGAGGATATATGGTGTAAATAATAACAAATCCTCATTCCAGAATTTTAGACTGAAACGTAGTTGCGTAATTAATTCCATTTTATTTAATGACTACTTAATTTAATGGACTCTCCCACCTATATTAATAAAAGTAAACAAAGTTCATAGGATTTCTTTAAACTTCTATTAGAGTTCAGTAGAACTACTAGGCAGTTGATATTAGTCGGCAGTTAACCGAATACTAAGGAGTCAGCTTTCAGTGGAAGATTACCAAGTTCCTAACATTTTGGGTACGTTAAGTCAATTAGCAACCGACATAGCAAAACTACATGAATTGCACTTCAAATTGCTTCTGCATCCACTCTATTCTCCATATCTGACGTCCAGCGACTACTGCTATTTGCAGGCCTCAAAAGAAAGAGATTTGGCTCCAATGAAGAATTAATATCGGAAACTGAGGCGTATTTTGAGGATAACGACAAATCGTTCTACAAAAAGGACATCGACTTGTTAGAGAACCGTTGGAATCATGTATCATCCTAGGAGGAGACTCTGGTGATGAATAAAGTCGAATTTTGCATAAAAGTTGTTTATTAGTTAGGACCGGGATTTATTGAATGATTTTATCTATATATATATTTACTAATGAATTAGAGCACTCTGGCTATTGGGCGTGTATAATGACAATATATATGCTCAAATGTCTGCCTTCTTCTACCGTGCGCCCATAGCCCATAGCCCAGAGGGAGAACCGCCGACTGACGCCACTGCGGTCGGGTTTCAATCTTGGGTTAAAAGCAATCGGAGTCTAACCGTACTGATGAGCTGTGATACAGCGAAACAAATCTGTCTGCGGATGACTATATATCCATACAGTCTTATCTGCGTATCTCATATTGTTAATATTAAACCGAGTTATGAATACATAATTGCGTATTATTCAACGGCAAATATTCGCGTGTTAATTTTTAAAGATACTAAGACACTTTATTTAAAATATCGGAGCTACGCTCTATTGCTTTCGAATTTACTCTAGTACCCGATTTAGACTCGTCTGATTCTTACCTACCTCTTTCTGAATGAACGAAAGAATATTATATTAAAAGGAAACGCTTCTTGATATGTTTTAGTACCGGATTTAGAGAGAGAAAATAGGTACAAAGTATGCATATATATATATGTATGTGTGTGTGTGGCTGTGCATGTATGTGTAAGTAAACGGAAGAAGAAAAGAAATATCTTGATTATTGATTCTTTGTTCGATCGAAATCACAAAGATAGATGCTAAAGCAGTAAAGTGACAGAACGATGGAGAGTCAGAGTAGCTGACAGTTTCAGGTGAGAAGCGTCTCTCTTTGCCAGTTGCAATTGTATCTTTGTATTTCGTCCCGAAATAAACCCATCAACGGCTTTAAAACATCGCCTGTCGGACGTATTTTACACAGGTTCAAAATCACGACCGGAATAGATCCGCCAAACGCTAGCGTCTACAAATAGATGGTTGGGAAGCAGATCAATGCTGAAGGTGCACTTGCTTCACAACTGGCAAAATTCTTTCGTTCGGGGAGTACCAAATAATGAAAACGCTGTAGCGCCGAATTAAAGGAATTGGTAAAACCCGAATTCAGAAAAAAGAACCCTCTACAACAGTGCTACGCGTACCGTTGCCGATACCCGAGCCATCATCTTCCGGTACGCGGAGATTTTTAAAAAATCATCTCATTTTGGATTGATAATTATTTTTCGTATATTTGCATTCATTTATTTTTTGTCTTATTGAAAATCATCGTCCATGGCGAATATTGGAAAAAAAAAAGTTTAGTCATAAAGATATTTTAAATACGTCTTAAATTAATATTTTGTTTTACTGTTTGTCTATTTTTTAGAAAATTAATTCCTTATATTAAATTCAAATTGCTTACGAAGTATTAATATTAATTTAAATATTTTTTCTGGATTGTTAAAAATTTATACCCTCAAAACCAGTGACCATAACATATATGCACAAATATGGTACCAGTCAATGGCACACTGGGAAAACTTGTTACGTCAATGACGACTGCCCTTAGAATGAACAAGGTATCATGTCCTCACGTTTATTACAGATAGTCTCAAAATATCCATGAAATAGTACATATCTCAAAAAAAAAAATCTGGGATTCACAGCCCCCCCCCCACCACTTAATCAGCTGGATTGGCTTGCTTTGCATGCTGGTCCCTGTCACATGAAAAAAAATACCGGTTCGCCACATCAGATAGTTTGAGAAGCACTGCTCTACAAAATCAAAATAAATGTTGACATGACGGCGACATTTAAGGTTGGTAAGAGTTTTGGGAAAGGATAGAGACTAAAAGGAAATTAATACTGAGCATCAGGAAGAGACAACTAATGTTCCTGCGACATGCAATGAAGAAGGAGGGCTTTGAGAACTTGTTACTAACAGTCTAAATAGAGGAGAAAAGAGACAGAGGAAAGCAGCGGATAACATATTAGAAGGACCTGATCAGGTGGATGATGGAACGAGGGTTGCATAGTGTAACAGGAGAAAGCGTGCTAAGAGCCACCACGGACAGGGAGATGTGGAAAGCCATGATCACCTACGTCCTGAAAGGATATGGCACGTAAAAGAAGAAGAGTTTGTTATTATCACCCTTACAGCTAAATTAGTTGAGATAATAGCATAGCATGAATGTGCGTTGTGGTGCAGTGTATATCGACTTGGAATGAGAAATCGGAGAGCCAAGTTCGAATTTCATTTGAATTCGTTGGATTAACTTATGCGCAAATACCCTTGTGATAGGGATGAAGCCATCGCTTCTCTCTCCAGTTGTGGGTTAAATAGCAGAACAAACAGTCTGCCGCAGAAAGCAATGGTAACTGCAAGAAAAACTACTGCTCAGTCAGTCATGTCTCCTTGGAGACATGATCGACCAAACGTGTAGCATAATGGGTTTATAAGTATTGAGTGTTGAATTTGCTGACATAATAATTGTGAGTTTAATATCTGGGCCAGGGAGTGTGGAGTTGGTTAATCCAAATTCGGAAGAAAGATGTTCCACAACTCCAATTAAATTAAGATTGGTAATGAGTTTGTTGGTATCTCCATTACACCTAAATTAGACAAAATGCATAATGCATGAAGTCAGTGGTTCGTGAATTTATGACACAGTAATATAGAGTTCGATTCCTGGCCGGGTAACGTGTCAGTCAGTCAGTCAGCTAAGTGCCATACGTGATACACGCTTGAGCGATCATGTCTCAAATGTGACATAACTGACTGGGCAGAATATTACAGTAGGTTGCCATTACTTTCTGCGATAGACTGGTTGCCAACCAACGCTATAGAACCCAATCTGTCCTGTTATTTAACCCATAGCTAGAGGAAAGAGACGAATTAATATTTTTCTAAGAGTATTTGCGCGTAAGTGAATGCAAGGAATGCAACTGGAATTCGAACTCGACTCCCCGAGTAACAATAAAAACTAGACTTTTTTATCTCTAGACATTAGAAACGTAACTAGGAAAATCTACCTTCGTGCATTAAATAAAGGTTACATTTCAGAATTCCCTGTACGTTACCCGGATCTATATACATCTGATGAAACCCAGAAAGCACAACGGCCGAAACGTTATTGCAACACCAAGAAAGATATCACAATAGTCTCAATGTAAACAGTGCAAATGATGATAACCGCTCATCTCAGAAATCTAAACGAATTGCTTACTCCAGAAAGCCCGCTTAATATCGGCATTAAGGAGAGCTCAGTATTTCCAGGGACGAAGCCTTTTCTGAAGCAACGCGGGAAGAATCAGCTTTGTTTTCCTGAATGAGTGGGTCTGTTATGATCAAAAGCAGCCTCAGTCGAGGTTAGAATTCAGTTTAACGACGTCAAGTGTGATAAAATTATTTATTTGCCTTCAAACAAACTATTGAAATTGATTATCTTAGTCTGATACAATCCATGTCTCTCAGTATACCAAACAACGATTTCAGCTGATATTTGGGCGATAATAAGCTTAAGTGGGTGCATGTCCCAAGTTCCTGACAAGCAGGCAGGATGATGGGTTCTTTGGAAAATCATTTGATTAGTCATGCCATTTTCATTAACTAGTACAAATACAATCCTACGAAAATACTAGTATAAATATATAACCACGAAAATACTAAAAGCATTTTTTAAAAATTGATTAAATTCATAATCTCATATTCTTCAGCACATATAATACACAAATTAATAAAAATTCCAAATATAAAAATCAACCATCCAACCATGCTGTTGTCATATCTGGTCAGGCGCTCCTGCTGTTCGTCTCAGAGTAGTCGACAGACTCCAAAGAAGTATCTGTAATGTGATTGGTCCCCACCTGGCAGCTCAACTCCAGCCTCCTTCTCATCGGCGGGATGTGACTTCCCTCTGTCTCTTTTACAAATATTTTGATGACTTCTCTTCGGACGAACTTAGGTCACAAGAACTTACTAGGGCAACCAGACTGGCAACATGGTCCCACCAATTTACAGTTACATTAACCAAATGCAAGCAAAAATTCTACTCCATCAGCTTCTTTTCTCGCGCTACCCACCTGTGGAACTCCCTTCCATATACATGCTTACCTAAGGGCTACAACCTCCAGGAAATTAATTGCAAAGTCAATTCGTATCTCTTATCCATTTAACTCTAACCCTTTCTACATCACGTCGTGTATCTTGTTATTTTCATTTCCGTCTATTTTAGCAACTTTCTTTACTCCTGTTTTCACATCCGTCTCTAGCTCTTTCTCTTTCGCACCTTGTAGCTGGTTTGTCTTTCTCTTCACTCTCCTCATGCCAAAACTTTAGCTCTCTTATGTAGCCCCCTGCACATCAGTGGCGGTACCGCCTACTTGGGATGAAATGATTAAAAAAATAAATAGATAATTGGAATATTTATTGCCATATTTATACATATTAAGAAAGCACTATTGAGATTATTCAGACTATTGTCCTCATCTCTGTTGCCATTTGTAGGACATTTTGGCCATTGTACGCTCCGCATTCTACGGATGCTACGAATTTCGAACCGAACCTTTTATTACAATTACTGGGGGATATGATCTTCTTTCCTTGCATAGAGTCTCTTTTTGTAATCATGAGTTATCTCCCTCTAACCCTGTAAGTTCCTTGTTCACCTATGCTGTAGCCTGATATTTAGACTCTTTTTCTCAAGTCCCACGAACTGACCAACATCTACATCCACTGGGATATGTGTCCTTAATATAAATAGTGCAAATACTACCTCATCTCAGAAATATTGTCACAATTTTTTAAAAATCTACTCGTTTGGTTTGATATGCATTGATTTTTTTATCTCACGATTAACTTGCGTGAGCTTTCTCTGAACTGTTGAATTTTGAAAAAAAAACAGGAACATTATTGCTTTTGTTTATAAAAAATGGTCACAAAATATAATACTTTAAATTGTTCTTGTCCTATATCTTGACGGATTCTACCTCACGCTCTGTTCATCAGAATCAAGATGACGAGTTTTGTTATGTGGTTCATTACGCTGATTGTTTGATGGAGTTCACTTTCCTTTTCACCTAGCTTCTTAGCTAATGCTATTAAAATTGATCGGCTTAGGTCCTCCGGTATATTGCCGCTGTTGTAGATTTCGTTTATTATTTCTGTGAGCCTGTCTTGTTTATTATTTCTGTCAGCTTTCCAAGGAGCTTCTTTTATCATACCTCCCGCTTGTGAAATTCCCTTCAATATACTTGCTTTCCCCGACAGCTACAATCTCCAGGAATTTAAATGTAAGGTCAATAGACATCTCCCATCTCACTAACTCGCATCCATTCTCTCAAGCTCTTTTTTCCCTCTACTCTACCCTTATTCTCGGTATTCTCTTCCGTCTAATACCCTCCTCCTGACATTTCCCATAACTAACCCCCTTTCTCATCACTTTCTCTTTTGTAACCCCCTCCGCAACAGTGGCAGTAAAATCCTTTTCTTGGGGTGAGAAGATATAAAAAAATATTAATTTCTCTATTACAATCCCATGGGTTTCTGCTACTTATTTTCTGTTCTATTTGGAAAACTGACTTCGGTTTTTAATTTTTCTGGGCCATTTTTGTGTATTGTTGGTTACTCTCTCTTATCGTGGAAGGAATCACCAATATACTCATCCCATCGCTGAAGTATTTTTTTTTCTTTTTCTAGCATGGGTGCACCGTCTTTTGCTTTTACACCCACTCAACGACAAAACGCATCGGTTAAGATTTATTAACTGGTATGTGCAGCTAGCACCACATAAATTATTCACATGATTTTCATTCTACACAGTTATCTTTTTATGTGTGAATGTATCAAGTTGTACTGATCTTACATACACAGTCACACACATACACGCAATCACCGAAAATATACATTGTTTGTTAACACACTGTTTATGAATTGTTTATGAAGTCTTTTCTGACTCATTTATTCTTATTCTTTTTCTATTCGGATTATCTCTTAGGAAGATTCGGTTTATTTTCCTCCAAACTAAACAAACAAAGCTTGTACTTACTACATACAAATTTAAACAGGCATTTATTTCTTTCGTTAATCATTTTTGCGTAGCATTTGTTCTTTTAATAATCTTCAAGTATCTAAAGCTCACATACGTCACAAATGCACATGTAAACAAATCTCTCTCTCTCTCTCTTTCTCTCTCTCCCTATATAGTCATTCGCAGACACATCTGTTTCGCTGTATCACAGCTCATCAGTAACTTAAGACTTCCGATTGGTTTTTACCCAGGATTGAAACCCGGATGAACTGGCGTCAGTCGGCGATTCTACCTCTGAGCGATAGGAGGCAGACGTTTAGCGTGTAATATACCATGTATTTATACTCCAGTAGTGAGAGTTTTCTAATTCATTACTGAATGAGCGATGCGTAAATGCTAGAGTAGCTACTGTTTATTTCAAAGTTTACCATTCTTCCACAGTGCTTAATCAGGGTGTGAGAGCGTAAATAGTTATCCGCAGACAGATATGTTCGTATATATATAAATATATATATATATATGTGTGTGTGTGTGTGTGTATGTGTATGTGTATTTGTTTGTATGTACATGTGTGTGCGTTGTTGTGTGTCTGCTGTTGTTGGGTGTGCGTGTTTGTGTCTTTGTATATGTGTGTGTGTGTTTGGTGTATATATGTTGGTGCGTGCATTGTTGCTTTTTCTCTTTGTGTTGTTGCTACTCTCGTGTTTGTTAGTGTGTGCTTATATATAGATACTAGATTAGCAACTAGATCCCACCCTTTTACAGTGAAACCGATAAAATGCAACCGCAACTTCTACTCCAACAGTTTCTTTCCTCGCACTTCCCGACTGTGGAATTCCCTTCCACACGATTGCTTCCCCGACGGATACAATCTCCAGGAGTTTAAATGTAAGGTCAATAGACACCTCCTAACACACTAACCTGCTCCCATTTCCTCCTGACATTCCCTATGTCTAACCTTCATTCCTCCTGACATTCCCTATGCCTAACCACTCCTTCTCTTTACCTTCCCCTATGTAGCCCCATGCGTAATAGTGGCAGTGGAATGCCTTTCTTGGGGTGAGATGATTAAAAAAAAAAGAATATATATATATATATATATATATATATATATATATATATCAGGTTTAAACTAATGAGTATACATTTCACAGCTTAATATTTACTCTTTATAAATGGCTCTATCAAGATGTAGTGCATTTTTAGATATATAGTCATTATATATAGTTTTTATTATTGTTATAATAATAGTATATTTCAACTCAGAATCTATGACGCTTCGTTGCTCAGTGAACTATCATCAGGCAGTGATAAATCTTTATATATTTTCCTTATAAAGGTAAACTTCTTTCGGACAACACCGTATCAGAAAATCGTTGGCCAAAAGTATAATATAAGGATAATAATAATAATTATAATGATAATAATATAAGTAGTCCCTTGTGTCCTGTTTAGTCAATAGGGTTACCCTGAATATTTATGTACACATGGGTATTGATTAGTAAAATCAATACCATTGTCTGTTCGTAGGTCAGGTGCAGTATAATCACATTAACAAATTTTAAACCCATAAAATTCTACTGAAAAAGTTTTTAAACAAATTAATAAGAAGACAGGTCGTCTCAGAACGATCTATTTCAATGTGAGCAACCAATGTCGGGGTTGGGAGTTGGACAGCAAGTATGTAAACCAATTTAACCATGTGTCTAATGTAGTTAAAAAAGGTAGAAATATTCCGATGCAGCAAAGGTATACCGATATATGACAGCCAGAAGCGAAGCAGGCTGTAAAGAGTTTTATCTGATGTGCTTTGTATAACGGTATATCAACAACTTACAGTTCATTAAATGCCGAAATGTAATTGTCTTGTGAGTTTAAAAGTAATAAACATATAATTTTTGTTACAGTATTTACATTATTCAGACTATTGTCCTCATCTTTGTTGCCATGTGTACGACGTTTCGGCCGTTGTACGCTCTGGACGTCTTCAGGTGCTAGGAATTTCGAACCGAACCTTTATTACAATCACTGGGGTATATGATCTTCATTCCTTGCGTAGTAGTGCCTCTTTTGGTAGTCATGAGTTATCTCCCTCTGAACCTCGTAAGTTCCCACTCCAGTAGCTTGGTATTGAACTCACAGCTCTCAAGTTACAGGAACTAACCAACGTCTATATTCACTGTGCTATGTGTCCTTAAAAACAACTGAATCTTGAGGACTTATAAACCTAATGTTCAGTAAACCTTTTTTATCAGAGTTCATATTGCAATTTTTTGATGTTGATGGTTTTTCTCTAGTATTTTTTATGTTAATATTTTTTCTAGTATTTTTACCAAAGCTCATATTGCAATTTTGATACTCATAATTTTTTTCTGCCACTCCGTATTACTGGTTTCTATATTGTGTTTATCTCTATGCTTGGTCGGCTTAGGAAATTTTGGTAGCCTAATATATGTGCTGATTCCTTAAGTTTACGTAGTTTCCAGTGGCGTTCTCTATCTATTATTTCAACTTCATCCCATAGGGGACTGTGAACCCCTTCCTCCATATGTGGTCAGCTACGCCTAAGATTTCTAGGACCTGAAGAAGACCGGAGCGTACAACGGTTGAAACGTCGTACAAATGGCAACAATGATGAGGACAATAGTCCAAATAATGTAAATACTGTAGATGCCACCTCATCTAAGAAATATAGACATATGATTTTTGTTGTTCTACTTTCACAACTGAATACATGGCTGATGATACTCAGCTTTGGTGTATTTACATGTTTGTGTGGATTTAATTACTATAGGCGATGAAATGTGTGCTCTATTTTGAAGATTTGTTGCAGCTATAATTCTTAATACAGTTTTGATTTCTTTAAGAAAGTATATTTTTTCTAGTGAGTAAATTTTAAAAGAGATTTTTGTGAAGTCGCTTCAGTATGTTAGCATGTGCGTATTATTGGTAATTTTATTGTATGTACTGTTGGTAGATTTTTTTTAATAAAAAAAGCATTGCTGTCATTTTTAGTATAAAAATATATTTTTATACTTTTACAGTGTTTTTTGAAGGTTTAATATTTGCCCATAACTAGGACCATAACAGGTGCTACCACCCTGGGTCAGAGTGAACCCGGAGACAACAGCATTTAAGAGGTAGTTACACGCTCTGTAAAACTTCTAATCTTCAGATCAGATCGCTTGTTGCCGGATGTACTTTATCGTCATATTGAGAACCAGTTAAAAGTTTAAAATACCTTCAGAAAGAAATAATAATGTTTTGAACTGTTATGTAGGTAGGATGTTATATAGATGAAGGTCATAAAAGAATCGTTTCATGTTGGTTTTCTGGTTAGTTTCTTTTATTTAAAGGCATATGCGGTATTTAATGCCGAATTGTAAATCTTTTGAACACAATTTTATGTCTTCAATTACAGAGAATATGTATGTTTATTCCTTTTCCATTAAATGTATTTTTGTTAATTTTACTATAAATAAGTGTTTTCGTAATTTTACTATAAATATGTATTAATAGTAAATTTTTATTTTATAAAGAAACAATTTTAATTCAAAAACGTACTAAATTCTTTTATAGTGTTTTATTTTATTTTATTTTGGTTCTTTTGCCCATAGCTGGGAGCCTAACAGGTATTACCACCCCATGTCTGGATGGACTTTGGAACAGCGGCAATTAAGAGTTGATTCGACGCTTTTCAACATCTCCAATCACCCGATCAGAGCCAGATGTATTTTATCATCATGCCCAGGAATAGTTATGTTTACAAACGCTCTTAGAAAGAAAAACTAAGTTTATGAACTGTTATACAATATATAATCGGGTATATGACCGCCAACGCTGCACAATCACCTCCCAGCTAAAGAAGAGCTAGTTCAAACTACTTCCGGGGCTAAGTTTCCGTTTCCTTCTCATATATATATATATATATATATTAATTTAATTTCACTCCTAATAGCCTTAGTGAAATTATCCCCTTGCCTGAGGGAAAATGATTTAAAAAATAATTAAAACGAGTAACAGAGATATTACAGAAGGATGCTACGGATATCGTGGACTGAGCATACAAGCAACGACGAAGTGTTAGAAAGAATGGCAACAAAAAGGAAATTGATGCTGAGCATCAGGAAGAGACAACTGAAGTTCCTGGGACATGCAATGAGAAAGGAGAGCCTGGAGAACCTGATACTGACTGGTCAGATAGAAGGAAGGAGAGACAGAGGAAGGCAGCGGATAACGTATCTGCAGAGTCTGATCAGGCGGATGACGGAACGGGGGTTGCCAGGAGCAACAGGTGCAAACATACTAAGAGCCACAAGCGATAGGGAGACGTGGAGATCCATGATCGCCTACGTCCTGAAGGGACAGGGCACATAGAAGAAGAAGAACAGAGATATGGTTCCTCAGCTTGATGCAGAGAATAGCAGTGATATAATATAAAGAAACGAAAATATCTTCGCGAAAAATGAACTCTATGAAAATGTATACTTACAATCAGAATGATACAATGTACATTTTTTGGAAACATGATGGAGAAAAGCTCCCTAGCTAGTTTAACATTCATAGGAAATGGAGTATTAGAAACAACTGGTTACATAACGATTATGTGTGCATGTATTACTAAACAGAGTCAAAAATGAATAGAAAATGTATCAAAAAGTTTCTGCGAGAAAGAAAGGAAGGAGTGGAGGGGCATAATCACTGAAATTCTCAAGTGATAGAACATATTAAAATCAAGATCGTCCTTGCTTTTAACATTAACGTTGGAAGTTCGTACTTTTTAACAGAAATAAAATACCTAGATCTGCTTAGAAATTCACAGCTAAAATAGCCTAAAGGTAGGCCAATATATATATATATATATATATATATGTGTGTGTGTGTGTGTGTGTGTGTGTGTGTGTGTGTGTGAAGTGAAGAAGCGAAGGGTGGGTTTTATTATACTTTCATTGTCTTTCTAATGTAAAAACAGCAACGAAAGCGAATTCCCCGTTTCCTATTATCTTCCCCGATAGGAACAGTCTCTATCACATCTTTGGAATATCGTGTTGAAAGCTTCGTTTCGTGATGACATCACCGCCTCCAGTTACCCAACCCGTTCAGACTCGATTTCCTCTTGCATCTCCTGTTTCTCCCACGTCCAATCTAAACCGAAGGGTTAAGTCCCCGGAGTCCCAGTTTATTTCACTCTCTTACAATCGCGTGAAACCCACTGACTGGAATTGATTTTGCTGCGGACAACTCAACAAGACACCCGGACTCGGCTTGAGGGTGTGGTGGCTGGGAGTCGGGTTTGGAACGGCTTCTCCTGTTTCTTGTATTTCCGGACGCACAGAGGAGCAGAGCAAAGACAACGTTGATGCAACGAGCTGGACGGACGGTCCTATTTGCTACACCGCCTTCCTGAATTCCTTCGCTTGCCAAATAGATGTCCAGTCACAGAGATGTTTTGCGTTGTCAAATAACGACTAAGATGAAGATTAGACACTGGTATTCTCATTTGGTAGATGTGCAAGTAGTGTACATCATATCTGCGCCGAAAAAGGAAGATAAGTGTACCGAGTTCGATATCCAACGTTCGCTTTCACGGAAAGAGGTGGATCATTGCAACCGATGTATGAGAAAAAATGCTTAACTTCGGTAATCGGATGAGAACCGGTATTTTAACGTGATACAGCCGTAAACTACATTCCACATTAAAGCACCACAACTCACAGATAATAAATATAGGGGATCTATGGAGAACTTTGATAGCTTACGTTTAAAATTAATATCCCAATGAAAATTTGACATTATACACCTTTTCTACATACATTTACAATACATATATAGTCATCTACATTCATGACTTTTTCGCTGTATCACACGCCATCAAAGTGGTTAGACATCCACTTGTTTCCAGCCGGGATTGAAACTCGACTGTTTTGGTGTTATCATGAATGAGAAAAGGACATTTTAGCGCGTGATATATACATTTTACGAAATCCGTTACAAAATGGTGTAACTCCGATATATTTTTAATTTGATTAAACATATTTTTAAGTTATTTGATTAAACATTATTTTTAATGGATACGCTTATTTGAGAAGATAATTTTTAAAAATAATTAATTTGTATAGGTATTTACATCTATAGTTTTAAATAATCGAGAAAACTTGTTAGGAAAGTATTTTGAAGATTTCTCGTCTATTTAGGCGCACTAAATGTAAATAGATATATTGTTGAATTATAAAAAATAGAGAATATCCTCAAATACGAATATCCATTTCAAATAATATTTAAATAAATAATATATATATATATATGTTTCGTCAAAAACTGAAAAGATACTGCATTTAATTTTTTTTTAACTTTTTATGTATTTGTCTTTATTTCTGAGATGAGGTAGTATTTACAGTATTTATATTATTCGGACAATTATCCTCATCTTTGTTGCCATTAGTACGACGTTTCGGCCGCTGTACGCTCCGGCTTTCTTCGGGTGCTAGAAATTTCAAACAGAACCCTTTATTACAATCCCTGGCATATATCTCATCTCCGTCCCTTGTGTAGAGCATCTTCTGGTAGTCAAGAGTTATCTGCCTCTAACTCTGTAAGTAACTAGTTCACCTCTGCTGCAGACTGGTATTGAACTTACAAATCTTTGGGTCATGTCAAGTCTCTGTAAGGGATAGAGATGATATACCCCAGTGATTGCAATAAAGGGTTCTGTTTGAAATTCCTAGAACCAGAATAAGGCCGACGCATACAACGGCCGAAACGTCGGAAGAAATGGCAAAAAAGATGAGGATAATAGTTCGAATAATTTAAATACAGTAAACTTTTTATGTGTTGTTATAATTTTCTGGTATCTTCTGGCTTTACGTTTAGATATCAGAAATGATGACCTTTATTTTTTTACTGTTAACTTAATGGATTTTTTTTGTATATGTCTAGAATTGTATGAATTTTTTATTTTTCAAACATGCTCAACACATTGTCTCCGTGTTCATCGTTCATATTATTGTGTCTTAGATTTTTCTTTCTTTTTATTAATAATAATACTTCCACTATTTAAAGCTTTTTACTCATGTGAATGAGGCTTTTTATTATCAACTTGATTGATGCGGATGAAGTTTGGAAGGTTTCAAAATGATCCCTAATAGATCTATGGTCAGAGAGACGTAACGGGAGTCTTCTTGATAGACGTTCTTGTAGTATATTCAATATAATTATTTAAGAATTTTGGATTGATCAGGAACCCAGTTTTTCATTATGCATGTGACTTCGTAAATAATAATAATTATCTAAACTTATTTATAAATGGAACATTGTCTGTGTGTGTGTGTGTGTGTGTGTGTGTGTGTGTGTGTGTGTGTGTATTCGTTACCTATAGACTCCGAAACGGCTGAAAATCTACACAGTTGTACTTTAAGCGTCTGCGAGTGTTCTTAACTAGGTTTTGTGTCGAGGTACCCCCAATAAATATCGAAAATCGCTAATCGAAAAAATCGGGTTATAGAAGGGGTGGTCCGATTTTAATCAAATTTGATACACTCATAGAAAAAGATATAAGAAACGATATTCAGAAGTTTCAAGGTCGTAGTTCTTACAATAGTGCAGAAAATCGATAATATATATATATATATATATATATATATATATATAAAAGGCGAGACGTTTGCGTGTGTGTCTGTTTATCTGTTTGTATGTCCTTTATACAAATCCACAATTTTTATCCGATTCTCACCAAACTTCAAACAAATATTCTTTCGGCTGAGTCTGAGCTCCAGGACCATGGATTAGTTTTAAAGCTTTCATTACACCCGAGCAACGCCGGGCTATACTGCTAGTTAGGATATAACACAAAGTGAATTTCAGCATACGTGTTTTGTTAAAAATATTTTGATGTTATTTGATGGTGTGTAATTTTAATCGTAGCTTGTTAAGGATATTGTAAATACAATTTGAAACAGTAATTTAGTTTATAATGGTAGACTGAAAAGTTCGTAGACTGACTGTGAAGTTAACATGATTTAATTTCCCCTCTTTTTATTAATAACTTTTTTTTAATTGCTTCAAGCAAGGCGGTACCGCTACTGATGCGCAGGGGGCTACATAAGAATAAAAAATTAGATAGGAGGAGAATAAAAAGAAACACGAACCAGTTACAGAGGATGTCAGAGAAAGAGCAAAAGAAGGAGGTGAGCACAGGTGTAAAAACAGTTGTGAAGGGAGAGAGAAAGGAAACGAGCAAGATATTCAGGGTGATGTAGAAAGAACTGGACTCAAGTGGATAAGTGAAGGGTATTGACATTGCATTTAAATTCCTGGAGGTTGTAGCCGTCAGGAAAACAAGTATGTGGAAGGGAGTTCCACAGGCTGGTAGCGCGAGAAAAGAAGCTACTAGAGTAGAATTGTCGGTTGCATTAGGTTGATCTAATGGGTAGGACCTTGTTGCCAGTCTTGTTGCACAAGTAAATTCTTGTAGTGAGGGTAGCAGTGACTTAAGTTCGTCGGAGCAGAAGCCATGAAAATATTTGTAGAATAGACAGAGTGAAGCCACATCCCGCCGGTGAGAAAGTGGCTGAAGTCGATCCGCCAAGTTGGAACCTTTCACATTACAGATTCTCCTTTGGAGCCTATCGAGAACACTGAGATGAACTGAAGGGGCGCCTGACCATATATTATCACAGTATTCTTTACATGGTTTTCTTTACAGGTAACCTGATATCTGATTGTTCAAATAAGTAACTAGTAACGATTTCTTTTGAAAATAGGCATTTGAAATTATAGTGTTAACAACTACCTGTAAAGAAATATCTTAGACCCCAAGGACATTCATGCTGACATAGTTTGTACATTAGGTGTTGACAATATAGCTTCATCAGTAGTGCAAAAATGGACAGCTGAATTTAGGAGAAGAAAGGATATTCTTGAAGATGACTCAATGTCTGAACGTTTTGTGACTGCCACAATCGAGGAAAACATATATAGCGGTTCTTATTATAATACAGAGTATACATAAATATGCTCTGGCGAGTTCGATAAAACACTACAGAGAGAAATAGAGATAGAGAGATTTCAAAACAGTAAGTATTTACGGCTTTACGCAAGGTTCTTTGGTTAATAAATTGAACTCAGTTTGATCCGGCTATCAAATTGAATGCTTTTAGTTAGTTTGGTTTGTTTACTACCTGTGAGTAATCTCCTATGATAGCTGCCTGTCTCCGCCGTTATGCTGATAGACCTGTGGTAAGATATTTGCCTGTTTGCAAATCATTTTAACACCTACTTGCAAAATCTTTTTTCGACTTTTTCGTTAAGCAGATGGTCAATCCTTTTTCTGTTTGGGAAAAGCAGGATTTCACACGTCATTGTGAATTTTTGTAAAAGTGAAGAAGGGTGTTGACTTTAATTAATTTCTGATCCGCTACATATACAAGAAGTTAGATATCTGCGAATTGTTGTAACAGAGGAAGGACAATGAAAGACACAGTCGATTCCGATATTGAAATAGCAAAAGATGCTTTTTAAAAGGTAAGCAAAATATTAACAGACAGGAAAATTCTTTTAGAAATAAGTAAACCTCTGTTGTACGCCTATGTAATATGAATCGATCTATATATAGCAGTGATTACAAGACAATTCCAGTGCAGATAATTAAGAAACCTGAGGCAACAGAGACGAATCAGAAATGACTGACAGTCGAAATTTCCTTGACAAATAATGTTGATAGTGGATTGATTGATTTGTTTTTACGACTTATCAACCCTTAGTTGGTTAATTTAAATCGAAACATATTTTGTATTGTAAGAATTTTTTTCAAGTGAACTAACAATATTTACATTTTTCGGATTATTGTCTTCATCTTTGTTACCATTTGTACGACGTTTTGGCCGTTGTACGCTCCGGACTTCTTCGGGTGCAAGGAATTTCGAACCGAACCCTTTATTACAATCACTTGGGTATATCATCTTCATTCCTTGCGCAAAGCTACGATTGGAAGTCATGTCATGAGTTATCTCCCTCTAACACTGCAAGTTACTTGTTCATGGTATTGAACTCACAACTCAAAACGTCTATATCCACAGGGCCATGCGTACTTAAGGACACATGGTCTAGTGGATATAGACGTTGGTTAGTTCCTGATCTGACTCTTAGAGTTGTGAGTTCCATAACAGTCTACAGCAGTGGTGAACAAGCAAGATCTTTCACTGCCACTGTTGAGCAGGGATTTACATAGGAGGAAAGTTATGAGCAAAAGTGAGAGGTTACAGGGGTGTAAGGAAGAGGGTAAGAAAAGAATGAGAATACTGATTAGAGTGGAGTGGATGGAGAAAAGAGCATAAGAGAGAGGATGAAGGTTAATGAAATAGGAGATGACTATTGATTTTACATTTAAATTCTTGGAGATTGTAGCTGTCGGGAAAGCAAGTAAACGTAAGGGAATTCCACAGGCGGAACGTGCAAAAAAAGAAGCTGGTAGAGTAGAATTTGCGTTTACAATTTATTGGTTTCGCTGTAAAAAAAAAAAAAAAAGGGTGAGACCTAGTTGCTAATCATGTGACTCGAGAAAATTCATATATAGGGGCTGAGTTCATCGAAGCAGAAGCCGTGAAATATTTGTAGAAGAGACACAGGGAAGCCACATTGTGCCGGTGAGACAGTGACTATATCCGAGCTGCCAAGTCGGGCTCGATCACACTAAAGATTCTCCGTTGGATTTTGTCAAGGACCCCTAGATGGATAGCAAGAGCACCCGACCAGATATGGTAGCTGAATAAGTTCTGCATTATTGAAATACCATTCCCAAATAAATCAAGCTTACTAAGTATTACTGACAATACTTTGTGCTGTAATTCGTAAAATTATGCCTTATAGTCTAAAATATTTGTAATTTTCTTTCTAGTATCATTCTGAACATAAATATCTCAGAAAGGTTTAAATGAATGGTTAAAAGAATGACGAACAATAAGTAAAGGGTGAGTAACTCGATATCCAGAGCCTTTCACGCCTGTTAGCGGATCCCCTCTCTTGTTGAACTCCATCGCTTCCCATCTAACCAAACTGAGTCATGCGAGACGATGGTATCGGATCAGACTGTCTCCCAATCTTGACTTTGGTTACCTTCTACATTTTTCCTACTTCCTTGGTGTCTATTTTGTCGCTCTAATTGTTCACCTCTTGACTCTTAGACAAAAAATGTGCCCAGCCCATGTATTTAAAGCAACGGAACCGATATTAATACATAAAGTAATGAAAAATTAATTGATTCTTGTAAATTATATATTGTGTTGAATAAATATATGTTGCTGAAGCCAGTGTGTTTGGATTTAATTATTAATAAAATTGCAGGTTTCAGTTAGTTTATTCCATAATAAACCAGTTACATACGAATCAAACATTCCATTACTGGATTTAATATCTATAGTTATTTTAAACCGAAAGGAAAAAAAACATTTGACTCATATATATATATACTGAAACAGTTGCCAATATTATTGTGGAACCAATGACTTGCCTAATGTAACGTAATTAACATAAATTTCAAACAGTTAAAAAGTGAACAATGATAAGGACGGAACATAATTCCAATTACGTAGTTGCTGGATATCTAGAAAAACAACAATCATCTTCACAGACAACGAAGAAAACGTATATATAAATATATAATCTTATATTTTCATTGTTTGTCGTTGACGATTGTAAGGAGTAAGGAGGGTAAACGAAGAGAGATTGGGAGTCGTTAGCCAGTTTCCACTTCTTCATCCAGAGGAGGTCTCTGTCATCGACCAAAAACCCCAGACTTATATAAACCCATAAATCCTACATTGTCGCTTTATTGACGTCATTTACGGATAGATACATCTGGAAATCATCTTCGATGGCTATCGCCTTTCAAGCCGATTTTCTCCTGTATTTCTGCTTTTGATGTTGCACCCCGCTGCCACCACTCACAGCAGGATATTTTTGTCAATCAAATCTTTGCAGTTCAAGGTAATATATTATAATTAAATATAATATTTTTATATACATTTCTGATTTTACACTGAAATTTTTCTGAGTGGTAGCACCTGTTAGGATCCCAGCTATGGGCAAATAATTAACCCCTCAAACTGGGCTCAAAACACTATGCAAGTATAAAAATAGACTTTTATAGAAATATATACACAAAAACAAACATTTATAGAAAATAGACATTTATAGAAAAGTATATATTTTTGAAGAAAACATTTTTAAAGGAAAAAAATTCCCAGCAAAACATTTTTAAATACAAAACTAGAAGACATTTTCAGTTTTCTAAAATAAAAAAAATAAAAACAGAAAATTCTCATTAAAATCGGACTAAATCAACCTTCTCACTATAACCCAACATTAAAAAACAATCCCTTAAAACCCCACCTTTGACATTAAAGAACCCACAGAGTTTGATTTGCCGTTAACAAATAAATAAAAAGAAAAAGAAAAGTAAAAGACAGGAGAAAGCTTAGTTGACGTTCCAGGTTAGGACGATTATATTACACATCCTTCTTGAATTTTATCAAGAATCTCTAGGAACGACAGAGCAGATATAGTGGCGATATTCTATGCCTAGATGGCTGGTATATTTATAGATGAGCAAAATGTACACTGAAAGAAAAATTATCTTCCACGAGAAAGAGAACGAAATTTCTGAGCGGTGAATCTATCAATTATTTCAGCATAATCCCACGAAAAAGAAATCACAAAGTTTTTCTGATAGAAAAGGTTCACTATATTTACGTTTTGTTTTCGTATATATGCCTGTTTGCATGAGTGTGCATTTGCACGTCAACGTGTTTCACTGCGTGTGCAAAAATGTGTGCATGGGTCTTTGCATATATATTGCGTGTTTTAATCATTTCATCGCAAACAAATCGACAATGACGCAAGGGGGTTATTTGGAGTGAATGAGAACAAAAAGATACGAGGAGAATTGAGAAGAGACAATAAAAGAACAGGCATCTAAAAAAAATATGGCGATCGCTGTTACAATTATTTTTTTTAAGATTGTCACTGAGAAGGTAACAAGAAATCTGAAGGAAGTTCCACAAAAAAGTGAAGAAAAAAACTATTAGAATGGAACATATATTACAGATCCTTCTTTTGTAATATAACAATCTGGCCCCACCCGAGGAAGTGATGCAAGCGATGGTGTTTTCCATCCGTGAAGGGGGCGGCGAAGCGACAAGACAGGTGTTTGTGAAATACATCCTGTCGAAGCCGGAGCGGATGTCGTTTTGACCTTATTTCCGACAGCGGCGGAAATGGCTACAGAGGCAAACAGATCAGGTGCCTCTTAGAATTACGTGGGCGTTGCGTGGGCGAGGCAAAAACCGGAAGAAAAGTCCCGGTTCTAGAGGACTATATAAAGACCTCGACACACGGATTCGCCAGTAGCAGAGAGCGGCCGGTGGAAGCAGAGAGAGACAACACAGGCAGACTACACTCCCGTCGGCCATTCTATATGCGCCCTCACCCTCCCGTTCTCTATTCCACACAGTTCGTCGTCATTAATAAAAATATAACCTTATATTTTTATATATGCGTGTTTGTTGTTTTGTCGTCATACGGCGATATATAACACTTTGAATTCTGTCAAAAACCTCTAAAAACACCAGCTGAGATATAGGAGCGATATTCTATGCATAGATGGCTGGTAGATTTACAAATGAGCTGAATAGATTCTGAAAGAAAATATGTCTTTCACAACAAAGAGAATTAAATTTCCTAGCGGTAGACCTATCAATTATTTCAATATAATCCCACAACTCAATGTAAGTGAAAAATGTGAGTCAAAGAAATCACAAAGCAAATGCTTTTGTAAACAGGAATTTACATTGTCTTCCACATCTATAGAACCTTTTGAGAACCTGAATAAATTATTTTTATTTCAGGAAATTGTTACTGCAATATTTACTAGCAAAACAAATATTCTTTCCATCTAAAATGTTTGTTCGGTTTTAAATAGACTAGAAAGTGTCAATAAACAGCAGAGAAAATTAGTCAAAGTACGTGTAAAAGTTTCTTAGATTATCAACCCTGGCAGAAACAACGAAAAATGTTACATTTTACATTGAAAAATGTATGGTTTCAGTATCGATTTTACATCGGTTGATAACATTGTTGGTTGGTTGGTTGATAAAATATGTCTTCCACGACAAAAAGAATTAAATTTCCTAGCGGTAGACCTATCAGTTGTTTCAATATAAGCCCACGATTCCATGTCAGTGAAAAATGTTGGTCTAAGAAATCACAAGGTGTTGCTGATAGAAAACATTGTATGTAGCTACTTCAATAATAAAAACGATGAGCCCTAATTGCCAATCCAGTAGCACGCTTAAATTCAAAGACTCGAGGCATCAGGTAGGAAAGCTCACCAGAGGAAGTTGGAAAGTGAACGAAGTCAAGATGTCAGGTTTGGATTGATTTTATTACAGGCCCTTCTTTAGATTTTGACGCGGATTTCGAGATTTTGACGCGGATTTTGAGATTTTGACGCGGATTTCGAGATATTGACGCGGATTTCGAGAATTTGACGTGGATTTCGAGATATTGACGCGGATTTCGAGATTTTGAAGCGGATTTCGAGAATTTGACGCGGATTTCGAGAATTTGACGCGGATTTCGAGATGTTGACACGGATTTTGAGATATTGACGCGGATTTTGAGATTTTGACGCGGATTTCGAGATGTATAGTAGAACAATACCAGATATATCCGCTGTATTCCATGCATAGACGACTAGTAGATTTACAAATGTAAAAAAATGGGAGTCTGAAAAAATGTCTGAAACGACGCAGGGAATCAACTTTCCTAGCAGAAGACCTAACTATTGATTGAATATAATCATGACACTCCATGTCAGCGGAAAACATCAGATAAAGTAGGTGCATAGAATTGCCCGTCTTGATATATACCCTTACAAGCGAATGCTTTTGTAAACAGGAATTCACATTGTCTCCTCCATCTATAGAACATATATGAACCTGGATAAATCATTTTTATAAAAGGAAATTGTTAATGTAATATTTACTAGCAAACTCCACTCACACTCCACCCACGTCTATTGTACAGGTGTAGCGGTTCATCCCTTGTTCCCTGTTCAGGATGTGGTTTCCGGCTTTCTCTTTTCCAATCTTTTCACTTTTTTTTCTCAATTGGAGTAGATAGATCTATCTATCGCCCGGTTCACATTCCACCCACGTCTATTGAACAGGTTAAGAGACTCATCCCTTGTTCCCTGTTCAGGATGTGGCTTCCGGCTTTCTCTTTTCCAATCTTTTTACTATTACGTAGCCCCCTGCACATCAGTGGCGTTACCGCCTTGCTCGGGGTGACACGATTAAAAAAAAAATAAATCAATAAATAAATATTCTTTCCATTCAAAACGTTTCTTCGGTTTTAAATAGACCAGAAAGTGTTAATAAACAGTAGAAAAAAATTACGTGTAAAAGTTTCTTAGGTTATCAACCCTGGCAGGAACAACGAAAATGTTACTTTTTACAACAAAAAATATATGGCTTCAGTATCGATTTTACATTGGTTGATAACATCTGCATTTAAACCTTTTATTATCATACAACGTGAGGTTCAAATATCCTGTATATTTCCGATCGAGAAGTGGCCATTTTGTTTTTTGATTTTTTTACAAACTTTTTTGTCAACGGCTGAATGTCGTGCTCGATATTCTACTGGGAATGTTTAGAAAAACGAAACTAAATTAATTTTTTATTCCCAATTTCTTTGCAGCGTTCCTCTTAATTGAACTTGGTATATTGTGCCGATTTATTAGTCCTCTATAAAATAACAAGATGTACTGCAACAGATGTCTTCAAACGACCATTTAACTAAAGTAGATAACATACAGGAGTGATTATATTCAAGGAATAATTTTAAACCTATTCGAATGGTAATGAGCGTCGTGCGAATATAGGGAATTTTACGAGACGAACACTGTTCTAATCAGGATCTGATTAGATCCTTCTTCAGGATGAAGATCAGAACTAATAGGAAGCGATTTGTTCCGGCAGATTTCGACAAAAGTTGAGTTAGAGTTGCCGGTTTTGTTCACATTAATCTGACCAATCTTTAATACATATTTCAGGGCCTACGGCCTATCACGTTGAATACACCGGTTCTCGCCCGATCACCGAAGTTAAGCAACGTTGAGCCTGGTCAGTACTTAGATGGGTGGCCGCTCGGGAATACAAGGTGCTGTAAGCGTTTAGTGACGGATGTGAGTTGTGATGCAGTGGATATCGGCTCGGAAAGAGAATTCGGTGAGCCGAGTTCGAATTCCAGTTGAATATCCTGCATTCACTTAAGCACTGCTACCCTTGGGAAAGGTATTAGTCCGTCCCTTCCCTCCAGTTATGGGTTAAATAAAAAGGATAGGACTTGGAGACCCTGCTCTTAAAAACAAATCCCAATGGATCTTGATACTCGAAAAGAAAAATTATTACTAGACACAAAAACTTATATAAAAACAACAATAAATTGTTGAAAGAAAAAGGTATTACCGGCAATAAATAAATAAAATTTAGTTGGCAATAAATGACCCCCCGAGGTTGATATGCCATAAAAACCAACCAACATATTTTAGTGTCTTCAGAGCATAACAAGTCGGATTCCTAGCAGACACCATCCCAGGTTGAGTGTTGTGGCGAAATCTTCGTCGACAAGTTGTTGTGGACTGTTAGGCTAAGTAAGACATGGAAACAGAAAGGTGGCTTCAAACAGTGTATTAGAATAACAAGAACATATATACAAAGTAAAGTATTATTATTCAGCGAGTAGAAGCGTAATTCCGAACTGTATAGTTACACTTCGTCTTGACTGCCTCTAGACTGTCACTCAGCTGCGTTCTAGCTGCATTCCCGGAAGTCACTCCGGTTAGCATTTATAGCCAATTCCATGTAGAAGGGTACCATAACATTCAGTTAGTCTCTTTTTGCTATTCTCGTTAAAGTGACTGATTGCTATTCCCAGTTCCGGACAGGCTTTTTCATTTTACTAACATTTTTGTCAAGATTCTCGACCTCACCAGTTTCTTATCCTCGCTTTGTATCTTGATTGAACAGACCTTGTGTATTTTGCTAATCGCAAACTGATTTCGCATCTATTTCGCCACTGGAGATTAAACTTCTTGATTCTGTTTATCGAGAGAATAAACAGTGAATTTCATTTTTGTGGGTTGTACCGGTTCATATTAACACTAATTGATTTTCGTTTGAACGTTTTGCTTTCTTTCATTTTTGACTAACATCATAACCCGGCGTTGCCTGTGCAACTCAGAACATTTTAAAACTCGGTCATATAAAAAAATAATTATATAAAAAAATGTTTCAAAATTGTTAAAAAATTTCATTAAAAAATTCTATTTTCTTTTGTTTTTTGCTTAAACTTAATTTGATATTTTGTGTGATATTGTAAACAACATTGCGTTTGTTTTTGTTTCAAAATTACGGGGAAAATTACTTGCATTTTTTGTTGACTAAATGAATTTAACATAAAAAAAAGTATTTATTTTGTTTTACTGAAATTAGAAATATAAAAACTATTACGCTCCACATTTTCTGAAAACGTGCAGTTATATAAAATATGAGGATTTTTTTTTTACTTTAACTTTCGTTTAAAATTGTATCGCATTATATACAGTAACATACGGTAATATGAACACTATGTCTGAGGATCAGGAATTGTAGGAGCCATTCAAAACATTTGAACATTATGTGATAAAACAATAGTCAACATAATATTTTTCCGGAAAGATTCTCAAATTATGTACACAAAATATGCAGCAGGCTGTTAAAAATGTACTTGATGTTCTGTCTCAGGTTCACAAATTTAGCTAAGAAAAAATATACTTTGGCTTTTGCACCAAAAATATGTAAGCTACTGTAATTTGTAATGTGCGTTCTGGTGCAGTGGATATCGACTCGGAACGACAAATTGGGGAGCCGAGTTCGAATTCCAGTTACATTCCTTGCATTCACTTGCGCAAAAATACCCTTTTGGAAAGGTAATAATCCGTCCCTTTCCTCCAGTTATGGGTTAAATAATTTGGACAGACTGGGTTTAATTGCCAGTCTACCGTAGAAAGCAATGGCAGACTACTGCGGATAATCATCTGCCGAGTCAGTCATGTCTCTTTCGAGACATAATCGTCCAAAGCGTGTATCACGTATGGCATTTAACTGACTGACTGTAGTTTATGTTCATTCGTGTGATTTATGTTGTAAATATGCAACATATTATGAAAAAGACCATCGTACATATCTATTAGCCATCCACATACAAGACTTTTTTTTACTCAGTGTAGCTAGAAATCCACTTGCTTGAAGCTGGGATCGAAACTCGATCGATTTTATGTTAGTCTGAGTTTCTACTCCCTAAGCTATCGGCATAAGGAATGTGAGAAGAGTAAATTTTAGCCTGTTTTGTTTCGCTGTATCCCAGCTGATCAGTGTCGATAGACATCCACTTGCTTTCAGCTCCTCTCAAAACTCGACAGATTTGGTGTCAGTAAGTTCGACTGAATATATATATATATATATATATATATATATATATATATATTTATATATATGAACTTATTTGTTTAAACATTATTTTTGATCGATACTCGTATTTAAATTGATATTCTGTTTATAATCAAAGAGTATATATATTTATTTTTAACGGCTTGATTATTTACCATAAATTTCTGTTACGAAAATGTGTGTCCTTCGGCAGGATTTTCAACAAATAATTTCAAATTGTCGGTTGTTTATAATCAATTTCATTAATTTCGTTAATATATATATATATATATGAATTATATCACCCCGAGCAAGGGTACATAAGAGTAAAAAGATGGGAAAAGAGATTTCTCATGAGGATAGAGACAATAGCAAGGCAACGAAGGTTCAGTTCATTTTCTTTGCTACTAGTTGCTAAACTTTACTACCAGTTCTTGTGGCATTGTCGCTTTTTAACAGTACCTTATTACTTTACGCTTTTGCAATAATTTTCTCATCGAGTAGTGAAGAATATATATATATATATATATATATATATATATATATTTTCTCAATAATAGTAAAGAGCTTTGTGTATTTCTGTGTGTATTCCCTTGTTATTTCTCAATGTCGTAAGTTGTGTTTAGATGTCTCACAAGACCAAATATCAGTGTGGCTCAAACTCACCATTCAGTCGTAAATTGATTTATATATGATCAGAGACGGGCTTGCTAAAAATTAAACCACGTCAAAAAAAGGAGATAACGATTGACGTTGGATTTAAATTCTTGAAGATAAAGTTAGCATCAAACCGCGAACGAATCCCACAAACGAGAAGTGAGATGGAAGAAGCTGTTAAACTAGACGTTATGGTCACATATATCCAATTCAATTGTGAAATGATGAGAAATCGCCGCCAATTTAGTATGGCGAATACATTCTCTTGTAAACTAAAAAAGTTGCTGAATGAGAAATAACCAAAACAGAGGTCGGATAATGAAATAGTAATCTTTATAACATCAAAAAATACAATACTCGCCAGCTGTATAAAGTAGATAACCTCTGCTAGTTGTGAGCTGCTTGACAGCAATTTTATATTTAACTGCCTCCAACACGGGACGTAAACAGATCATGTTAGTGTGGTTAATCCGAGCCATATAGCTCGGGCGAAAATGAACTGTATATTTGTCATTAAGCGTGACTCTACCCTTCGGCGCTGCCTTGTTTGAGTTCTTCTCTGTCAGTAGGCAAAATTCTATAATGTCAGAATAGCGTCTGAGCGGAGTTAATTGATAGGTAGTAATTATATGTACCTGCCTACCCACTTGAGACAAAATATAGCACAAGGCTTTTTTAGTGTGGGTAATCTGAGTTGTGAACTGCTTGAGAGCAAAATTATATTTAGCTACCTGGACCTAAAATGTGGCACAAGGTCTTGTTAGTGTGGTTAATCCGAGCCATATAACTCGGGTAAAAATGAACTGTCTATTTGTCATTAAGCGAGACTCTACCCTTCGGCGTTGCCTTGTCTGGGTTCTTCTCTTCCAGGAGGAAAAGTCCTATTATGTCAGAGTAGTGTCTGAGTGAAGTTAATCGATAGGTGGTAATTATATTCACCTGTCTACCCACTTGAGACAAAATGTAGCACAAGGCTTTTTAATGTGGGTAATCTGAGCCATATAGCTCGGACAAAACGTGTCTACTTTTCCCCAGACGAGACTCTACCCGTCGAAGGCAGCTCCCCAGCATTCCTCTCGGCCCGAAGGCAGACAGTCTGACAATGTCACAATTGATCGAACTTGATGGCTAGGCGACAATTATATTTAGCTGCTTTCTCAGTTAAGACAAAATGTGCCACAAGACCATTTTAGTGTGGGGAATCCGAGCCAGATATCTCGAGTAAAAGTTCTTTTTATAAAAAGAGACACAGGAAAAGTCAGTTACGAAGGTGGGAAAGTTACTGAAGTTGTGACGTCAGGTCAGGACCAATAATATCCACTAGAAAACTGATGGTACATCAATAAATCATGAAAGTTGTATGAACTAATTTTTCCAAAGAAAATGTTAGAATAAATTTAGTATTAAGTATTTTGAAATAAGACTTTGAAGTAAGTCTTCACAGAAATTATTTCACTGAAACTGTACATTCTATTTTTTTTGTAATATGTATCACCCTATACAAGGCACTAAAACTACTAAGACACAAGGGGTTACAGGTTGTGAGAGGATTAGAAACAAAAACATTAATAATGTGCAGGAAAAGAAAAAAATATAATCAGGAGGATATTAGATAGTTATTGACATTGCAATTAAATTTTTGCAGAAAAAAAACAGGTGAAAAGCAAAGAGCCGAAAGGGAGATTTACAAGTGAGAAGTGCGAGAGAATTACCAGCGTAGAACTTATGGCTAAATCTAGACAGCTTTACTGTAAGTTGATGAGATTTTGACGCCAGATTAGTATTTCGCTTAATTTTTTTAAAATTAGGTGCCATAGCGAAAATCTATTCAGGAAATTAGTATGAAAGTATGTATGGAAAAAACACAGAGACCAACAGTGCGAAAGAAACTGAAACTGAGCCGCTGGATCAAGACCAATAATATTGCTGATTTTTCTTGCGATCTCATCAAGGAGCTCACGGTAAATAGCAGGGACACCGAACCATTTGTGGCAGCAATATTATGAGCAGGAATGAATGTTAGACATTAATATGTAAGTTGGATTCTCGAGAGAAAAATTGTGTAGCACGAAGCAATCACCCTATTTTTTAACAGCAGGCATAGCAATGAATGTTAAACGGTAAAAGTGCAATGAGCCATTCTCTTTGATGGGAAGCAGAAAAGAGGTTTTTCATCTTAAAGACCACTTTGAATAGAGTGACCTTTCGTTTTAGAGACGTTAAATTTAACAACTATGCCTCAGTTAACAACAAACTGTAGGTTATATTATTTATATCGTTCGCACTGTCGTTTTTATCTTTATTACCATGTTTACGACGTTTCGGCCTTCTTCATGTGCTATGAATTTTGAACCAAACTCTTTACTTCAATCACTGGGGTATATCATTCTCATTCCATGTGCGATGCCACTTCTAGTAGACATTTAAATAATGTAAATATACAAAATCTCGGAAGTATAGACAGATATCGAACTGTAAAACCTTTTTAGATCACCTGTCAATGTCACCTTATTGCACTGATTAGACTTATCATCAAGACAGGAGTAAATGGTAGACCCTGAAGAAGTTGGGAGATAGTTAACATTTTTTTAATTGATCTTGTGTCAAACATAACCAACACCCTACAACTTACTATTATTATTCGTTATCATCAGAAGGTTGGCAGTAGAAGGTTGTAGATTGGTTGTAGATTGAAATGTGTGGATTTGTGGAAGAATAAAAGTGTACATTTTGCATGTTTGACTAGAAATCATTTGATATAAAAGAATAACAAGAACTGGTAGAATTTAAACTTCCCAAGAGAAATAGTTAAAAGTTATAATTATCAAATGTTCGTAGTGGTAACTTGTACGAGTGAGTTTATGTGTACGTAGGCAGGAACGTACGTAGGTATGCATGTCTGTATGATCATTGTCGGTGGATAAGAGTGTCTTTAGAGTTATCGCTCAATCTGGATGGTGAAAGGAAAGAGATGAGAAGTGAGAGAGAAAGAGAGAGGTAATAATAGCGATCGCTTGACGTGAATCAGGGGTAAGTGTTAATTACGCTCCTTATCATAATGTTCTGAAGCGACAGTCGTTCTTGCTTGTCTTTTATTTTGTTTGAGAATTCACTCCCGGATGTGAATCTAGCTTTTCCCTTAGATGACAAACATCGCGGCGTAAAATTTTGCGAGTTTTGTGCGTGTTAAGCAAAGTTTTAAATTCGAGAAAATACGTTTATTTCTAACAGTGAGTCAGATTAGAATTTTTATATCTAGAATTTGTTTTGTCCAGAACACCGCATCAACATAGATATCAAGTTGAGAATCAGACAGTTAAATGAGAGACCTCTTCAAAATTGATGATCGTTTCAAAGTAAATGCTTGTAATTTTTCTATTGTCATGTACAAGTTGTTCTTGCGTAGTACACGTCATTAAAAATAGCTTTAAGCTGATGTATTCGTTAAGTCAAGAGCAGAATTCGTTCTGTTATTTTTAATAAAGTTATCCTCCATTTTGCTATCAAAAGTGTTCAAAGACACTACATTAATAGAAACGTCTTTGGGACCATTCTATTACTCTAGCGACTATCCAGATAATGAAACACTGGAAAACTTCTAGTATAACAATAACTAAAGTGAGTTCAGTAAGTTAATTTTCAAAAAGGTCTGAGATTTCACGAGTTTTGTTTTTGGGTTCGCTTTTGTGTGTTTGCTAAGCAAAGTTTTTAAATTCGAGTCTTTTTAATTTCTAACAAAATCAGTGAGTCAGTGCTTAGCATTTGAATTTTAAATCAAGATCTTGTTTTGTTCATTACATTATAATTAATTTATAAATCAGTTTTATCAAATCAAATCTATCATCAAGTATCCTTTTCTTTTTTTTAGGTTTCGCTAATAACCCAGCTTTATTATATATTTAATAAACATAAAAATAGTAGCATATACGATTTTATACCAATAACAAATTTTAAGAAAGGAACGCAAGTAAATAATTCCAATCAAAAAAAACCCAGCATGATATTTTAAGTGCCAAGGATTGCGAAAATGAATAAAACTAATAGTCGTTCGTAAAACATAGGATAATATGCAGATTTATTAATATGTATAATTTGTTCTGTTATACTGATTATATATTTAGTATACATAAAAATATTAGCACATACGATTTTATACCAATAAATAATTTTTAGAAAAGAACGCAAGCAAATAATTCTAATAAAAAAAATACCAGTATGATATTATAAACACCAAGGATTGCTGAAATGAATGAAACTAATAGTCCTTGAGAAAACGTAGGATAATATGCATATTTATTGACATATATTTTTGCTCTATTATACAGCAATAAGCACTGTTTCATTCACACCTGATTAATATTTATATATAAATATGTACATACGCGTATACAGATATATATATTATTTACTTCCTTCTCTCACTCACACTCTCTCTACTCTCACTCTCTCTCTCTCTCTCTCTCTCTCTCTCTACGCGTTACTCTACAGTAATGAATTGAGTTTTCTCGGTGACTTACGTGTGTATACACTGCATATATATAACACGCTAAAATTTGCCCTCATTCATTGCGCCCATTGCTTAGGGTGTAGTGACTCTGTCTGACACCAAATCTGTCTAGTTTCGATCCCGGCTGGAAGCAAGTGAATGTCTAGTTACACTGATGATTTGTGATACAGCGAAACAGGCTTGTATCTGGATGACTAATATTTATTCTTTCTGTCTTTCGGGTTAGTTTGTTTTGTATTGTTCTTATGTCTTAATGTAAGATACCCAATAACATGTACATCAATATCTATGTTGCCTTCATTTTAGACGGCATATCGATATAAATATTTCGCTGCCATTTTTTACGGTTCGTGCTCTTTCGTAATTATTCACTCTTAGTTAACTAAGAGAACTGAGTTTTACTTTTCAAAATAGTCTATCGCAAAAGGCTTGTCAGTTAATAATCGAGTATCGGATTTGAAAGTTCTAGCGATTGAAGAATGTTTTCTGGTCCGATAATTATCGTATTTCTACAGAATAACTGCACAGCAGGGTATATATGTGTCGTTGTCCACAATGGCACCATGATGCACCGGGAGAAAAGAAAAAAATCAGCTGGAATCAGTCTGCTAGTCTGGGGATCAATCTACTGGGAAACACAGTGTCATGTCATTCATGAGGTAGACAGATTTTTGTCACGTAACACGTCATCCCTGGAGATTAGGTACAGCGCATCAAGGCATTTTTTAACGTCTTTAAGGGAAGATGGTAGCTATGCGGTTGAATACATTAACTGGGAATCTGATATTGTTTCTTCAACACCAATACTTTTTTTATCATATTCTTAAAATCTGGGAAAATATTAAGCTCTTAACTTTCCAAATTTTCTTGTATTTCCCTGAATTTTATTTTGAGTGTTCTAACAGGAGATGGAAAGTGAGACGCAGAGGTCCGAAGGCGAACTGGCATGACGTATGACGCGTTCCAGAAACCGAGTGATGTACTAAGACACAGGAAACTTTCACTAGAAACAAAGAAGAGAGTGCTAGATTGCTATGTGATGTCAGTTTTTCAATACGGCAGAGAATGCTGGACAATATCATCGAAAATGAGGACAAAACATGAAAGGGCGGAAATTGGTTCTACAGAAGGATGCTGTGGATACCATTTACATAACATGTAAGCAATGAAAGAATGCTGGAAAGAATGGCAACGAAAAGAAAATTAATAGTGAGCATCAAGAAGAGACAACTGAAGTTCCTGGGACATGCAATGACAAAACAGGGCTTGAAGAACCTGATACTGACAGGAAAAAAGAGACAGAGGAAGGTAGTGGATAATATATTTGAAGGGCCTGATCAGGTGGATGACGGAACGAGGGTTGCAAGGTGTAACAGGCGAAAACATACTAAGAGCCATAAGGGACAGGCAGACGTGAAAAGCCATGATTGCCTACGTCCTGAAAGGAGAGGTCACGTAGAAGAAGATGAAAGATTCCAGGAGCATTAATTCATAAGCACATAATTGTAATATTTTTGCTAACTGATAGACAAAAATGTTTTCTAATTTTATTTTATATATTTCTGTGTTCTTTCGCCATTGTGTCATTTATGATTTGGCATTATTTTTGTAATTATTCTTTACTAGCAGTATAGCCCGGTGTTGCTCGGGTGTAATGAAAGCTTTAAAACTAATCCATGGTCCTGGAGCTCAGACTTTCGAAGTTGTCACAAAAGTCTAAAAGGCAATAGTTGTTTCTAGTTAAAGCGAAACTGTAGACTGAAAGAAATATGAATGGATGTAGACTGAAAGAAAAATGAATGGATGTAAGTCAAATTTTGAATTCCTGGTATCGATATCAAATAAGTTTTTTTTAACTGAATTTTGAAGGTTAAATAAGTCCTCTGAGTAAATGCAATCATGGCTGAGACTAAGAACTACAATTATACCAACTTAGAGCCAAACCCAAAGCTAAAACAAAAATAAAAGGGCTGAAAAAAAAAACAGACATAGAGGCAGATAAAAAGACACATTCACAAACAACTTGCCTTTTATATATATATATTATCAATTTTCTGCACTATTGTAAGAACTGCAACCTTGAAACTTCTGAATATCGTTTCTTATGAGTGTATCAAATTTGATCAAAATCGGACCACTCCTTCTATAACCTGATTTTTTCGATTATCGATTTTCAATATTTATCGGGTGTACCTCGACACAAAACCTAGCTAAGAACACTCGCAGACACTTATAGTACAACTGTGTAAATTTTTCAGGAAAATCGTTTTAGCCGTTTCGGAGTCTATAGGTAACGGACACACACACACACACATACACACACAAAGTTCCATTTATAAATAAGTTTAGATTATTATTAATTCTTAATAACAATAATATAAATGGTGTTCATTATTATTATTACTCATCATTATTAATACGATTATTAATATTCATTATTATTTTTATTCATTATTGATTATTATTATAATTATTCATTATTGTTAATATTATTCATTATTATTATTAATATTATTATTATCTTCATCATTATTATCATTCATTATTGCTGTTATTATTATCATAAATATTCCTTATTATTATTATTATTATTACTGTTGTTGTTGCTGTTGTTAATGAGGCAATGATTAATTTGGAATACGTAGACATGAGGGTTGCAGGTGCGTAGAAAAGACTGAGAATATGAATTTGTTTTGTCTTTTGCAATAAAAAAAAAGACAGACACGAATGATCAATGACCAGCTGGAAACGTGAGCAGAATATGGACACAAAAGCATTGATTAAAATCATAATCATCTAAAAAAACAACAACATTATTATTGCTTGAACGGTATAAATATGCTATTTACATTATTCGGACTATTGTCCTCACCTTTGTTGCCATTTGTGCGAAGTTTCGGTCGTCGTACTCTTCGGGTGTTAGAAATTTCGAATCGAACCCTTTATTACAATCACTAGGGTATATCATTTTCATTCCTTGCGTGAAGCCTCTTTCGGTAGTCATTAGTTATCTCTCTCTAACTGGGCTTTCTAAGTTACTTGTTAACCACTGCTCACAACTTTCAAATCACTGGAACTAACCAACGTCTATATCCACAAGACCATGTGTCCTTAAAGACAAGAACAACGGCATTTCTGGGATTTATAAACCTAATGTTCTGCAAATGTTTTTTTTTTTTTTTTTACCAGAGTTTATATTGCAATTTTTTTATGTTAATGGTTTTCTCTAGTATTTTTTACCAAAGCTCATATTGCAATTTTGACACTAATGATTTCTCTGGCGCTCCGTATTACTGGGTCCTATATTGTGTTCATCTCTATGTTTTGTCAGCTTAGCAGAATTTTGTAGCCTAGCATATGTGCTGATTCTTTAAGTTTACGTAGCTTCCAGTTGTGTTCACTACCTATTATTTCAACGTCATTCTATAAGGAGCGATGATTCCCTTCATCCCGCCATATGTGGTCAGCTACGCCTGATTTTTCTATCTTATCTCGTGTTTTTTTAATCATTTCACCCCAAGCAAGGCAATCTCACCGCCACTGGTGCGCAGGGGGTTACACAAGAGGAAAGTGATGAGAAAGACGGACAGGTTATTGAAGGTGTCAGGAAGTGGGTAAGAGAACGATGAGATTATGAGAGTGGAGTGGACGGAGAAAAGAGCACGAGAAAAAGGATGCGAACCAGTGAGATAGGATATAATATTGACCTTCCATTTAAATTCTTGGTGATTGTAGCTGTAGGGGGAGCAAGTATACGGATGGGAATTCCACAAGCAGGAAGTGCGAGAAAAGAAGGTGATGAAGTAGAAATTGTGGTTACATTTTATTGGTTTCACTGAAAAAGGTTTTAACCTAGTTGCTAGTCTAGTAACTTGAGTAAATACACGCAGCAGGGACACCAGTGAGCTAAGTTCATCGGAGCAGAAGCAGTGAAAGTATTTGTAAAAGAGACGTAGAGAAGCCACCTTACGCCGGTGAGAAAGTGAGTGCATGTGAGCCGCCAAATCTCCTTTATATTTTTTTCTACAGCTGCATAGAATGATGTACACACAGTTCTAAGTTATTCTTCCTCTGCTGGGGGCCTTACTCGGGAGAGGTACCCGCGAAGTATAGAACCACTTTGAAGATATTTCTGATGTTATATGAACCACAGATTCTTTGTATTTTCTCCGATAACCCATTCCCATAGTGTTGACAGACCATGGATATTTTCTGAAAGTTGTCAACCTTATGCACCCTCCCTTCCATGTGTGTTGGAGTTGTTGTCATGTATCCTGGATAATGTTTGGGTGGTGGAAGAATTGGAAAGTGTGTATTAGATTAGACAAAATCGACTATCAAAAGCTAACCAAAGTAGCAAGAAAAAAAAATCGTTACGAACAAAAAATTAATACTGAACTGTTATGTAATATTGTTCTTCCTATATTCCAGTGTATGCTGAACAATCTCTTAACAACTGAAGAAGAGACTTGAAGTAACAAAAATATGGTACTACAAAGGATGTTTAGAATAACATACGCCAAAAAGTTTAGAGAAAATTAAAACATGCAACGTCAAAGTTTGAGAGAAAATGGGAACAAAAATGGACATTTGTACTTCACTCTCGGAGGGAGAGATGACATTTTTAGGGCATACAGTGAAGAACGATGACTCACAGAGCAGAATGAAAGCAAAAGGGATGAAGAAAAACAGTGCATAAACTTGCTTGAGTAAATGAATAGCAGAACACTGTTTAGAAGACAAAATATTTTAAGATTCACAAAGCGCATCTGAGGATGAAACGCTTCTACTGAAAAGGGTTTTTCTACTTTCGTTATTCATATTGTCGTTTTAGAAATATTATTTGTTTATTTATTGAATTTTTAAATACACACACGCATATATATATATATATATATATATATATATATATATATATATCTGTAAATTCAAATAAACCTTAGCGGTGAAATAGCCTTTTCAACATGTCCTTTTAAGACATGCGTTCTTCAACGCCTTATAAACAGAGAACGAGGAAAAAATTCTAAACCTCGAGGTTAGCTTTGGTAAAGGAAGAGGTTGGGAAGCAATGGTTTTATTAGGGTTGGACTAGGGGAAAATTTAGTAGTAATTCTCTCTTTGATAGTGGGAGGTATGTAGCTTGACACTTGAGTTGGTAATGGTAGGTGGTGGGAAGTAATTGCTTGTCCAAATTTTAAAAAAAACTTTTTGTGACCAATTAGAAGAAAGGATGTTTATTGTAATTTGTACTTATTTCTAGTGCGACACATACTTATGATCTCTCTACGTTTATTTAATAGTATACTTTGGTATTGAAATTATATATATATAAGTGTCTCACTCGATATATATATTTGTAAGTGTGCATGCGTGTAGGTGCGTGAACATATTTAAGAATATATATAGATTAATAAATATACATATTACCTTACGTCGTTGGCACGACTCGGAGTATCATGCAGTTACGCAATTATCAGATGGATATGACAAACCGATCATTTATAAGATTTGAATTTATGTTCACTCTATCTTCGTGGAAGTTAAATCTTCTAATGTTAGCGTAGTATTTTTTAATTTATAAATTGTATAGTATAAATAGGCAAAGATTACATGAGGATAAAAATTCAAATTTAAAAAAAAATAAAATAAAAAAATTTAAATAAAATTCTGGTAGATAAACTTAAAGGGGGAGAGGTAATACCTAATTGTTATAAGTAATAAATAATTGTGAAAGAAAGAACGAAAGGAAAAAGCACGGAAGTGAGAAAGAAAGGAAGAAAGAAACAAATGCTTAGGTGAATCTGGGTTTAAGTATTGGAGTAAGTAGTATATTTTATGTTATCATATGGTCATCAATTCACTTTTTTGTTTATTAAATGAAGGTTATTTATTTGATTTAGGATGACAAACTTTTTTAGAAGACAGAAGTTACATCTCTCTACTTTTCCACAATAAGATTTTGTTGTAGCAACGATATTCAAGGTAATAATTGGTTTATTGTTGTTTTTACTTACCAATAATATATAGATATAGCGGTGCTTTTGCTATATTTACCATTGTTTAAAAACAAGATATGATTATTGAAACAATATTTCCACCTATTTGCTGTGGTTCAAAAATAAAATTTGACGTCGTTACTCCGTATGAATGTTACCTTTATAAATAATACTTTCAGACATGCATTGGCCGTTTAATGGACAGGTCATATTTTCGGCAGTTGCAATTATTTTTCAAAGGTTCATTATTATGAGTTGTGGGTGGCATTTATTATGCTCACGAGCTAAGTATTTATTTGATATCATATTATTGTGAAATATATTTATTTATATTCTTGACCCAACTATAACTAACTTTAACATTGTTGTTTAAAATGTAATCAATGTATTAATTTTGGAGTGGTTAAAAATTTGCTTACTACATAAACACAATTGCATTAATTTATGCAAGCTTTTAATTATTCCATGGTGCCAATTTGATTCTTTCTTGATGTATTTGTGATTGGGTAAATCGTTATTATACGATTTGCACAGACCATTGTTCACGTCAAAAGTTACATTCAAAAAGTTAACTTTGGCGTTAGTTGAGTTAGTGATATTTAGATCGTGGCCTTTAAAAAACTTAAGTATTTGTTTTTTCTAATCGATTCGTATTTTGTAGACTTGTTTTACAGAAGATGATTAATCCATCGTCTCTGTAAAATCCGGTGTTGTTTAATTCAAAGATGCACCTTTGATTTCATAGTAAAATAAGCCCTCTGCAGAATCATACGCTTCTACAGCTATGTACAAATCAGGGTTATTTTACTGGTCACAAGCATCTATCATAGAATAAGATAGATGTTTTGCTAGTTTAATTGTAGCAATGTCTTGTTTGTTGATAGGCCAGTCATTTTTAGACAGGTTTAAGGCTTGCTGTTAAGAATTTTTCAGAGATAGACGGATTGAAATCACAAATATCAAATTAATAAATATGCATTCATTTTTCTTTTTTGTTTGTGAACTAATTAATTGCCTTGTTCGGGTTTTTCCATTAATTCATACAAAAGAGATTCTTTGTAAATTTGGAATCTCTTTCTTTTGATTTTGCTAATTTTTCCACATAGTTTTCGGAAGGTTTTAGAAATCGGTACTGCGTGTTGTTGGTGAAATTTTCTTTGTGGTCTTTGAGTGCGATATATCCCTGATGTTTATGTAATATTGAGATTCAGTCACCGATTTTAATGAATTTGACTATTTTTTTGACTTCTTGTTGATTTTAATTTCGTAGTTATTAGGCGAACTTTTGTAATTCTTATAAATTTTACAGAAGTTGGTTTTGTGGCACGACTCCACGTTGAGAGAATAGCGGTTCTCAGTCTTGTCCGATTTCATAATATTTTTATCAGATTCTTCGAATGTTCATATATCTTTCCACAATATCTTTTGAAGCTTGTTGGCCGTTTTCAGAAATTCTACTGCAAATAAGTCAAGATAATATATATAATGAGATTTTGGTTATAATCAAATTAAACCTGTACTCAATTGTATTAAAAAGTGCTGAGTACTTTTATATTCGAGCTATTGAATATCTTGTATATATATATATATATATATATATATATATATATATATATATATAAACATCTGCAGACATATCTGTTTCACTCTATCACAGCTCATCAGTACGGTTAGACATCCGATTGCTTTTAACCCAAGATTGAAACCCGACTAAATTGGCGTCTGTCGACGATTCTACCTCTAAGCTATGGGCGCTCGGTAGAAGGAGGCATACTTTTAGCGTATAATGTACCATACGCCGATATATATATATATATATATATATATATATATATATATATATCCAAGTGAATAAGGAACGAAGAAAATATTAACATCGTTCAAAACATTGATTTAAAACAGTGCTCAATATAGAAATAGAGCCATGAATATTTATCATGAATTATAGTTTAGAACATGTACAAATTACAATTTGCTACAAAATGTAAATTTTGTTTCGACATCGGGTAGTAAACGCTATTTTTGCAGGGAGGTTGAACATTCGTTTCCTTTTGTTGGTAAATTTTTGTATGTGTGGAAAGGGGTAGACATTAAAGAAATAAAGAACAAAAAGAGGAAAATGGGAGAGTAGGAGAGAGATTGTTAAGAGGATGTTGCGCAAGTTTAGAGACAGGCGCGAGATTTAACAGTAGATAATAAAGTACGGTCATTTACAGCCTTTTATGACCCGTCATATTTACCCGATACTGGCGGTAAAAAAAGCCTTTTGTCCAATATTGTAAAGGGTGCTTCCCAGTTTTTCTTTTTTTTTTTTCCATATATGCTCATATTGTTCCTATTTGGTATCACTTTATTAATCACTGATCTTTTCTTACGCGCAAACATTATCTCTGCCGGAGTCATGGGTGAAGAGCCGTTTTTATTAGATGTCACCTGCAGAAATGATTGTATTGCTGCATCTGTCACTCCACCATTGGCGTTTTTTAAATCTCATTTGAAAGTGTCTACGCGATGCTCTGCCTGGCTGTTGCTTCTACGATGGTAAGGGACAATTGTATTTAACACAAACTTCTCGCAAAATTCCTTGAACTTTCACAGTGTTAATTGCGTACCATTGGCAGAAATAATTGAATATGTAACTCAAAACCTCCGGAAGAGTTCATGTAAAAAATGTATTACTACTTACGTGGTTTAACACTTACATATGAAAATAACTGGCCATTTTGAAAAGCTGTCTACGACAATAAAATAGTATGATCCATTCATTGGACCAGCAAAATCAATATGAAAACGTGACCAAGGGCGGTCAGTTTCTGTCCATGGATTAAACTTAATTGGTGGTGCCTTAGCCACCAAAGCACAGGTTATGCACGACTTTACGAATGTTTCAATGTCTCTATCCATGCTACACCAGTAAACATAGCTTCTCATTACGCTCTTTATACTGGATATACCAAGCCGTCCTGCATGTAATTCCGTCAAAATCCTTTTTTATAGTGCTAGAGGTACCATTATTCTTTCGTTGTACATGAGAATGTCGTCGCATATTGAATAAACGTCAATCTTTTTTATTCTAGTCTTGTAATTTTTTATTTCAATAATTCGTTTGTCATCCAGTGATTTTTTATATCCTACAACGCTAGAGGTAGTTTCCGCACAATTTTGCACAAAATATTTTTAATCTCTATCTCCAATTTTAGAGCAGCAATGACTGTGTCTTCGAATAGTTCATTATTTCTTGGAATCAAACTGAACAATTCATTTTCTTGACGGCAAGAACGCCATTCTAAAGTCATAATTTAGAAGAAAAGTTCTTTATCGTTGCAATCTGTTTTTTTACCCATAAATTGCTAACAACGGTTTATGATCCGTTTACAATGTAAATATTCTCCCATAAATAAATCTATGAAATTTTTAAGTGCAAAGATAATCCCTAAACTATCCATATTTATAATTAAGTAATGTTTCCGCTGGCAGAAGCGTTCTGAATGCATGTGCAATCGGTTTAATAGAGCCGTCATCGAATTTATGCATAATACAAGTTCCGATGCCATAAGTATTTGCCTCACTTTCAGTTCTTATTTAGGTTCGTTGTGTGGCACATCAAGGATGTGCGTTATGCTGCAGTAGATATCGGCTCGGAACGTGCAATTAGGGAGCCGAGTTCGAATTCCAGTTGAATTCTTTGCATTCAATTACGCAAAAATACCCTTGGGAAATGTATTAATCCGTCTCTTCTCTCCAATCATGGGTTAAATAACAGGACAGATTAGGTACTAAAGCCTTGGCTGGCAACCAGTCTACCGTAGAAATTAATGGCAAACTACTGCTGGATAATCTTCTGCCATTCAGTCATGTCACCTTCGAGACATGATCACCCAAGTGTATATCACGTACGGCACTTAACTGACTGACGGAGTGTGGCGAAAGCAAATCTGAAGTTTATAAACTTTTTATATTCTGAAAGGCTTCAAGGCACTTTGTCATCCAGATCCATTTTGATTCTTTCTTTAAAAGTTTATTTAGCCACGCGTGCAAGCAATGCAATGTTTGTCTCACACACACACACACACACACACACACACACACACACACAAAAAAAAACAAAAAAAAAAACACACATTGTAATGCTTACTAATCACAGGAAACTTTGTAGGGAACTGACATTTTCAGGAGCAGGTATGTTCTTAACAGCGCTATCTTGCGTTGGACCCGGTTTTCTTCCATTCTTGTCAATAATATGTCCAAAGGATATAGTCTTGTTTATAAAGAATACACACTTTTTGTACCATACCTTGAATACATAATCCCGAATTCTCTTAAACATTTAAAAACAATTTCCTATATTTTTCTGTTTTTACTTCTCAGCAGAATATCAAGTTATGCGACTGCGAAGTCGAAACTACTTAACACCGTATCCATGACTTACTAGAAGATGGCTGGAGCGTCCTATATACCAAACTGCAAAAGATTATAATTATATAATAATCTATGTGTATTCATGGTCAACATTTGGAACATTTTTCATTGACTTGGATTTGAATTTGAATTTGAAGATATGCGTCGATAAGGTCTCTTTTAGAAAAGATCTTACCTCCACTAATCTGGTCCCGTAAGCTCGGTCAAAAATGTTCTGTAGGCTCTTGTCTGTTTGCCCTAAACTTTACTCTCGTTTGGGTTCCTCTCTGATCAAGTGAGAGTTTGGATTGGTATGATCATTCTCCTCTACTGTAATAGTGTTCACAGATTTAGGAGGATAAGGAACATCCCATGTCTGTATATAGGTAGGTGTGAAACACACACACACACACACACACACACACACACATATATATATATATATATATATATATATTTATTTATATATATATATATATTTGGGCAGCAGATTTTCATTTAGCCTTCGACAACGGAGATTTTATAAATTTTTTGTTTTATTTGTTCGAGTTTTCTTACATGTTTCCTTTCTGCTGAAGAAAAGGAATGTAAAAATATTCCATAATTTTCGCCTTTTCAAGCATTTTCAACTTCTTCACGGGCCATTTTCAGGGTATTATTTTTCTGGTGTTGTAATGCCCTCATGTTTGACTATGATGTAATTTTTTGTGTTTTATTGTTTTTTAAAAGGAGAGTTCTTTAAAGCCATCTCATGACGCGCGTGGCTGCGCATCGCGTGAGCGTCTGGCTATTTATTTTAAGTTTCAAAACTCCATTTCCACTGCTAATTAATGTAAGGTTAATGGCATGTATATATATATATATATATATATATATATATATATATTATGATCATCTTTGTGTTCACGATATCTATAGTACTTATAATGAATACTCACATTTATTTTAATTTCGCCACTATGTCTTCTATCTTTATGCAAATTCGATAAATATTATAAAGAAAATGGAATAAACACTGTTTAAGAAATAATGCTTCATATCAAAGAAAAATCCATTTATGTTTCATATGTGAGTGCCTAGGGGTGCGCACGCCTTTGTGTCCGAACCTGTGTGAATATGTGTTTGTAAAAGAGGGGCCAAATGCAGACTTCCTATAACATCCATTCCTTGCAAAATTTTATTAAAATAAATGTCGAGGTTTTATCTCGTAAATTGTGTGTACATTCAGAATTTCTCCTCAGTGCTTACATTTTAGATTTGCGAACGCTCGAAAAAATATTCTTGAAGATTGCTGCGTAAGGAAAAGAAAATCTTGGAAGATGTTATGTGTTGGAATTTACTGCCTGATAAATGAAAGTGAACACATTTTACTTTTTAGAATAATATTATTTATTTCTAAGTATGATATTTTATTGTGTTCAAATATTTATGTAATATTATTTTTACCATAAGTATTATAAAAGCTCATACATATTTATATATATACATGATATATACATAAAAACACATAAATACACACACACACACACACACACACACACACACACACACACACACACACACACACACACAGATATATATATATATATATAGTTTATAAAAGATTTTAGATTATTACAATGGCTAATACATATTTCACTGCGTTTTGATGTTATTAGCGCGGCTCGTCTGACCCAACTAGTACAACAGTTGGTCCTCAAAATGCCCCCCCCCCAAAAAAAAATTCCTTTTCTTTTATTTAATTTTACATAGACGCTCACATGTCCATATTAGAACAGACATTTGTAATGGTTATTTACGAAAATTTCTCGCTCATTCCAAAAAGAACACCAAAGAAAGATGAAAGCGAGGATAAAGAAAAGATAAACGATTGATTAATGCAAAGAAGATAAAAAAGTTGAAAAAAAAGAGAAAAATGAAAAAAGGGGAAACAGAAAAAACAGAATGGAAAGCAAGAAGAGAAAAAGAAAGGACAAAGAGATACAATAAAAGGAAAGTCCGCATCATGAGAAATAAATGTTGACACCATTTCTCTGAGAAAAACATGGAAAAAATTTAACTATGAAATTTAATTTCAAATATACCGCGATATATTTACGGTACCAAAAGAATTGTACATCATAATTTTAATAGAGTTTGAAAAAATAACTACTATTACTATTATTTAAAAATTAATGCTAATTAAAAATATTGTTAGAATAATTAAAAATACTAAAATTAAAAATATAAATATAGAAACAGGAAAAATTTGTTAAACTTAACAGAAGGGGGACATACACAAAAAGAAGGAATAAAAAAAAAGGAGAAATCACGATAAAACGGGTTTTAAAATAATAAAAAAATTAAAAAAACGCTGATCCAAACCGACGTATATAATTCATTTTTAGAAATGTTACAAGGGATTTTTACCATTAAATTAAAATATACCGATTATAGGGAATATTTATGGTGAAACATAAATCATATATCCTAATATAAATTGCATTATAACCACTATTAGTAAATTATTATAGCGATAGTTAAAATAATACCTCCCAATAAGAAAATATAATTTATTAATATACAACTTTAAAAATTATCTAAAATACCAGCAATACTAATAATAGATAATAATAATATAAAAAATATGAATAATAACAAATAAAACAATAAAGAGATAACAAATATATGTATACATACATATATACACATACACACACACACACACACATATATATATATATATATATATATTTATGTGTGTATTTACATACATACGCATTTATATATACATGTATGTATCAAACAAAATTTCTCTCAGACGTAATGATAATTATAATAAAAATAATAAAACTACTACTACTAATAATAATAATAATAATAATAATAATAATAATAATAATAATAATAATAATATTCATTCTATCACAAAAGAAAATAAAAGAAATTACACAAATCTATAAATATAATAATTATAAACAAATGAAAATAAAAGTAAAAATAAATATAATAAGCTTTATCTGTAAACTAATATTAACCTGACGTGGAAAAAACTGTAATATGATTTTAACATATATGTCAAATTTAACATTGAAATTCAATTTAAAATATAATGGGATATATCTACGGTACAAGACTAAAGTGTGCAACATAATTTCAATACAATTTGAAAAAATAACTACTCTTACTAGTATCCCAAAATACCCTATTAATTTTTTTAAAAATTCGTTAAAATTATTAAATCATTAAAAAATGAAATGTTAGAAAGATAGATATAAAAAGAGGAAGGGGAGAAAATAAAAAGATAGAGATAAAAATTAGAACGATATAGAAAAGAATTTAATTAAAATAACTTAAAATATACTTCACATATCAAAACAACGTCTATTACATTAATATTCATTCTTAGAAGCACGATTTGGGATTTCCACTTAAATTAAAATATACCGATTCCAGGGTATATTAGCGATAAAAAGTAAATCATAAATCATGTATCCTAATATGAATTACAATATAACCATTAGTAGTAATTTATTTAGAATAAAGTTACGATAATAATTTCTAGTAAGAAAAACTAAATACAACATTAAAATATAACTAAAAGCCCTTTAAATACACATAATAATACTAATAATAGACAACAATAATATAATAATAAAAAATTTTAATAATAGAAAATAGAAATTCGTAATAATATATATATATATATATATAGGTGTGTGTGTGTGTGCGTGTTTATGAAACAAATTTCTATCAAACCTTAATAATAATAATAATGATAGTAATAATAATAATACTCATTCTATAAAAAACGAGGAAAAAAGAAACATAAAAAATACCTATATATATAATAATTATAAAAATAAAAATAAAAAACACAAAAAAATTTTAAAAATTAAAAATTAAAAATTAAAAAAACAAAACTACCTTTGCTGTAGAAAGATATTAACAGCACATTCCAGAATTGTTTTTAAATAAACATTTTTAAAAAATGAAATTAATGTAAATTAATATGATTTACACTAATTCAAATCACAATCAGGATTTATCTATACTATTTTAAATTTATTTTTGTGTCTGCATTTAAATATTAATTCATTCCGCTGATTTAGTAATTCCTTAGGATTATTATATTTTATAATCATTAACTTCTCCTCTAGGCATCAATTGCACCTATCCCTGAAACTGTTGGGCGTATTGGCGTATTTCACAATCCTCCGTCTTTAATATTCCAGTATTGCTTAGATAGGGCAGTGTGATGTTTCAAAGAGGCATTGGAGAAAGATTGTCTGTAGATGTATAGTCTCTGCTTCTAACTACCTGCAGATATCCCTATATAAAATCTTTAATTATTGGGGTCCTTTGCTGGACAAATAGTGGCTTCATAGATAGCTTTTTCGGAATTACACCTGCCATCAATTGGAAAATTTGTCTTACAAGAAGGCTTGTCTACCGAAGGTTGATAAAGAAGTATCTAAGTAATTTGTTATTATGTGAATTATGTGTTTAGCATGTTTTTTGTAGTAAATAACTACTTTTAAGAATTTTTCTATTGAAAAATTTATTCAGGGGTGGTGTTGGTGGAAGTGTTTGCTAACAAGATTTAAAAGTATTTACCTATGTTTACATTGGATAACTTGCAGAAAGGAGGGTTGAACCATATTATTTTGCTTTTTCTAATTTTACTTTTTGTTTCTAGTTTTTTCTTTCAATTTTTCTTCGGATAATATTTCATCTTTAAAATCACTCTTCTTTGGGGCTTCATTGTATATTGTTTTATTCTCATCGAATATTTTCGAATTAGAAGATAATTTATTAACTCTAATTTTGACTGTTTGGGATATTTGCTTTATGATAGATTTAGGGTTAACATTAATATAGATTGATTACTTTTTTGATATGGTTTAAGTGTATTTTTTGATAGGTTAAAGCTAATATCTAAAAAATTAACGATCCTGAGATTAGATGAAATTTCGATTCTGAAGCCTAGCATTTTAAAAGCTCTAATAACATTTTTAGAAATTATTGATGTCAGGGGACCGTTACAGTCAGGGATGTATATAAGACCATCGTCCCGGTAGATACCTACTTGATTGGGCTCAGCAATACTACACCGAGTATATATATATATATATATATATATATATATATATATATACATTCCAAACAGATCCGCGGTTTGAGCTGAATCATAAGCCCCCTTTGGGATATTAAAATTATTGCTAATATTATTAATCCAGGTAGAGTCATTATATACTCGTAGAGATTCTCTAGAAACTTACAATAATATCCATTTCTCTATTGGAAATATCTGTATATAGATAAATCACACCCAGTATGATGAAATCTTAACGGATAAAACTCATCACAAGTAATTTTTTTCATTATATATATATTTATATATATATAGGGAGTCTTTGAAGTCCATGTCTCTCACATATAGAAATAATGTTATACGTTGCACACAGACTTTATAGACACCTGTATACACACACACACACACACACACACACACACACACACACACACACACACACACACACACACATATATATATATATATATATATATATTTATTACTTAGTTTTTGGTCATTTGTATTAAAAAGTGTTCAATACAATTAAATTTGCAAATTGCCTGAAGACACCACTCATGATAAAAACCTACGTCGCGTAATAACCAGTTTACAAATGAAAATATTAAAAATTCATTAAAGATTGAGACACTATATACATTATTCGGACAATTGTTTCTCCTAAGGGACGCAGTTTGGAATTCTACCAGAGGAGACATATTTTCGTAAGATTTCTCGATTATCTAGGTCGGTAAATATAAATACATATACTGTTTATATATCTATATATGTATGTATATATATATATATATATATATATATATATATATATATATATGTGTGTGTGTGTGTGTGTGTGTGTGTGTGTCAGATTAAATAAATTGTAAATATTGTGTCTGCTTATTTTTAATAAAGTCCTTTCATGCACACGGACAATCTTTCGTGTATTATAATTAAAAGATGTCAGAAATGAGCTATAACATTGACAGATGTTATTATCAAAATTCCATTTTGAATAATCTTCACGTTCTAATGAGCGCGAAGCAATTTTTCACCCGTTATATTTCAAGAAGAAAAAGAAATTTTCAGTAATTTTTAGCAACACAGTCTTGCGATTATTTTTTAGTAGCATAACTCATACCTCTGAAGATGATCTCGGAAGGAGATTGAAAGTACTTAAATACATTGAGAAATGAATGATAATAATATCTGTCAACACTGCAGCTCATTTCTGATATATTTCTATTATAATACGCAAAAGATTATCCGTGAGTATGAACGGATTTTATTAAAAATAAGCAGACACAATGTTTGCAATTTGTTTAATCTGACATGTCTAAAAGAAAATTTGCTTTCTATATATATATATATATATATATATATATATATATAACAACAGAGTATCTACTTAAATAGGGGCATCTATTAAAAACAATGTTTAAACAAATAAATTAAAAATACTCTATATATAAAGAGTTACAATTTCGGTATTTAAAACATATGTGAATTAGATTTTAATCTCAACTAAAAGGGAGGATTAATGTCTGATATATTTAGCATTTACTGATGCAAATGTGTAATGTATCTAAAAAAGAGAAAATACTTATTATAGTCCTAATCTTGCAACTGAAAAAGTTGTTTTCTCTTTTTGAATTTTAGTATTCAATTTTATTGAGCTCTATTTTCATTTATCATTTACTAATCTTTAGTAATTTTAGTGAAGCATGTTTTGATTTTTAACGGCATATCAACATCTTATGAGTCATTTAATAATAAAATTTAATTTTGTTGAAGCTTGGAAGTAATAAAAATATATGCTGTTCTGCTTTCACAGTTGAATACATGGTAGATAATACTCTGCTTTTGGGCATATGCATGTTTGTGCGGATATAATTATTACAGGCGGTGATGTGTGTGTTTTATGTTGTGGTATTTTTATATTTTGGAATGCAGTTCCATTCAAGAAATTCCAAGACACTATATAGATTAGTGCTATAAATATTTTATCATGTCGTTTGTTTGAGTGATTTTTAGTGATATATAAACCTCTATGGGTTATTTAATGCCGAAACCTAAACATTTTGTACTGAATATTTTGGCTTCAATTCATTCTGCTATAAATTGATATTGTTGACAAATTTGTTTATAAAAAAATTTGTTCCGGTATTTTTACTATAAAAATATATTTATATACTTTCATAGGTTTTTTTCTTTTGTGAAGTTGGCATTATTCGTCTATAAATGCCCAAGGTTCACCACGTCACACACCAGCTAAGACAAAATTTTGTATCAAATGCCCCTGCATGCTGGGGCTATGGTAAATTTTAATGCTTTGCCCGAGTCTTCGCGCACATGTATCCCCCGTTAAGCCTGACCGTATGTCTCATCTAGTAAAGTGGGGTACATAAGGATATAACCAGGCGGCGTTATGCCAAAGACCAGCTAATAAAAGCTATGTACCCAATCCCTGTGCATTTGTTGGATGGATAAATTTTGACCGTTCATCCAAATATACGTCCTCGGGTCCCCACGTTTAATAACTAAACGTGTGTCGCATCCTAACACAGTAGATTTTTTGTAAGTGCGTGAGTGTAGTGAACAAAACAAGATCTAGATTTAAAATTCAAATGTTAAACATTAATTTTATTAGAAATAAACGAATTTTCTCGAATTTACAAAACCTTGCTTAGCAAAAGCGAATCCAGAACAAAACTCGTGAAATTTCACATCTTGATGCAAAATATTTTTCGGCCAATAGAAAACTAGAAAACATCTAAAAACAAAATTCAAATAATCTTCAATTATCAGAAACAAATTATTTTACGGACCCTTTTCGCGACCTGACGTGAAGTTTGTTTGTCGTCCAATGGAAAGCCCAGAATCACATCCGGGAGTGAATTCCCAACTAACCTTTTCTAGCCCCACAAACGAAATAAAAGACGGATCGAATTCGACTGTTGTCAAAGAGGAAGAAGACGAGCGTAATTAAAACTTTCTTTGACAAACGTCACGCAACCGTCATTATTACTTCTTTCTTTCTCTCTGGCCTCCTACCTCCTTATCTTTCACCCGTCTACCTTTCCTTATACTTGATAACCGCGCAGAACCCTTTAAAACTGAGCAAGTATTTTAAAGACACTCCTACCCAACTATATCGCTCATACACACACACACACAAAGTTTTTACTATGAAATCTTAATACTCTTAACGTCTTAATATTGTTTCTCATTGAACCTCAAAATTTACCAATTAATGTTATTCTTTTCTATGAATAAATTTCTGTTTAGATACACAAAAGGTATATTTTATTTTTTCAAGAATCCACCTGCTGATAACCTTCTGATAATTCTGAATAAACCCTAATTTTTTGGGGAGTGTCGGCTGTGTCTGGGAATTGACCTTTTACGAAACATTGCTAACCATTCCTACAGCTACAGTGGTGACCCTCTTCTCTACATGCGCAATTATACAAACGTCATAACGCCACAAACTAGCAAAACAAGCTTTGTACTCAGTCCCAGCGTATTCGGCGGCTGGGTAAATTTGCCCCTTTGCCCGAGTGTTTTCGCACGAGTTTCCCACGTTAAATAAATGAACATATGTCGCACCTCGCCTAAATGAGGTAGGAGAATGGATAAGTACCCAAGCGTTCTACGTCACAGACAAGTTAGTACCCGAACCCGGGTATCAGGAGACTACGTATATTTTTTCTCTTTGGCTCGATTGCACGCGCTCAGGCCCCAAAGTTACATAACTGATGTTTTATCGAATCTTTCTCCAGTATTAGGGCATGGGTAAATATTTAATCGTTTCCGCACCAATGACTACCTAAAACGAGCTTAATTTACCCATGCCACAGATAGGTGGGGCATGGCTAAATTTTGATACTTACTCCGAGTGTACGCGCTATTTTACCCATGTTAAATAACTGACCGTATGTCGAACCCCTCCTCAGTTAGGGTTAGGTGCATAGATAAATACCAAAATCTTCCGCGGCCGGGATGACCAGGATCAAATTTTAGTGTCTTTTACAGTATCAGCAGCAGACAGCCAGAACTAATAAGTTCCAGCTAATTAGCCATGATCATCACTCCAGACATCTCAAGTAAGTCACCAGATCCTGTCATACCAGACATCTCTAGTAGCCTTGCAACGCCTATAGGCTTCCAGCTCCACTCATTCTTGGCAACGATATGCAATAAACTTTTTTTCAGAACAACGCTCATCGGCAACTAAAATAAAGACCATCATTTTCCAAGACTTTCTGTCATCGATTTGCAAGCTTTCGGATCTGGTCAAAGTACTTTTCAGTCGGTTTCGAATCAAAGAATTCTTGACACACTTCATCAAACGAGTCGAATCGGCGGCCCTTCAGAAAGTGTTGCATTGAGCGGAAAAGGCGTAATCAGTCAAGACTATAGGCTGGATGTGGCAGAACCTCAACGCTGTCCAGCATTTCAAGCTTGTCTTTGGTCTTCCTGGCGGTCTGTGGTTTAGCATTGTCCTGCTGAATCAAAGCGCACTTTCGGTTGATCAGAGCCGGGTACTTTTGCATCAACATTTTGTAGACTCGCTCAAGTTGGTGACAGTAAAGTTCGCACTGATGGCACGACCATTCGGAACCAACTCAAAATGCACGATTCATTCAAAGTTCCACCAAACGCACAACATGACTTTTTGCCGTATAGATCTTATTTGGGAACCGATGGTGTCTCTTGCCCTTTCTGAACCCATCGCTTGTCTCGATTGTGCTGGACCAGATAAATCCATTTCGCAAGTGTTTACGAACTTTTGGGACAACCTAATAATGTAGTTTTCAGAGTTATGACTAGTGCACCCTAACATTATATTTCTTTATTTATTTCCCTTAAGCAAAATAAACTAAGAATTCTTTCAAGATGTTCTTTGGTTTGTTACTGTCTTCCGTCATTCCATATCTGGTTGTGGGACAATATACCACATGCAACAAGATCTCATTATGTTAGTTTGAATGGCTAGATGTAACCATAAGTTCTATGCTATTTCTTGTATCTCACTTCTCGCTTGTGGTAATCTTTTCTGGCTTCGTACTTTCCATTCAACTTTGATCTTCAAAAGTGTAAATTCATTGTCAATCGTTACCTTCTATTTTCTTAATTATTGTTCCTTTATTGTCCTCTCGACTTAATAGTATATTTTTGCTTATTCTCGAACGTTAAGTAAACCCTTGCGTCTTATTGGCTTTATTGCATTAATTATTGTTCAAATGATAAAAAAATCCATCAAGATTTTTTATCTCCAATTTGAATCGTGAGCTCTTCTTTTTAACCAAGTTAGAAACTGCAAAGTATGCTATTTTTGGTAACAGGATTACAACACTACGCCTCCTTGGCCTTACACTCTCGGCGGACCTCAAATGGAATGACTATATCGAATCCATTGCCAAATCCGCCGCTATGAAAATCGGTTCTCTGTGCAGGGCCTGGAAGTTTTTTCTCGTCTGAATCTATCCTGCACATATATAAATCTACCATCCGCCTGTGTATTGAATACTGCTGCCACATCTGGTCAGGTGCCTCTGCTACTCTCCTTGGGTTTCTTGACAACGGAGAATCTCTAACGGAGAATCGATACTGACTTGGCAAACCGGCTGCAACCACTCTCCCACCTGCGTGACGTGTCTTCCCTGTGCCTCTTCTATGAATACTTTCACGGCTTCTACTCCGATGAACTCAGATCATTGGTGCCGCCTAGGTACGAATTTACACGAGATACTAGAATAGCAACTCACCACTTTCCCCTCTATGTAACCCCCTGCGCAATAGTGGCAGTGAAATGCCTTGCTCGGGGTGAAACGATTATAAAAAAAAAAATTGTTCATGTGTTTATTGTTGTATAGTTGATAAAAAAGACTTATATTTAGAACAACGAACTTATGTTCTCAGATATTTTGATGGATATAATCAGACTTTAAATTATAATATTCGCCATCTTGGAAATCTTTTACTGAATCTCGTACATTTTGGCTTTCCAAATATAGCGGACAACACATGGGAACCGGCTGACAATGCACTCTACTTATTAATTTTATATAGTAGCAAAAACCAGTCTGTAAAATAACAACAGCGACATAGTAGTAATAATTCTAAATTATTATTCTCGTACCAACGAGATACAAATACAAAAATACACTCGGACTCTGGCCACTCATATTTTATTTAACACCAGAAAACGTAACTTATTTTGAAGTTCGGCATTATATAATGAAACGTTCCATTTCTATTTTACGTAGTCTAGGAGAATTGACCGAATTCTTTGATTTTTACGGCTTATCGATATTGTTTAGGTTATTTAATGCCAGAAAATATTTTTAATTGCGTAAGAATTTTTTCTTACGGTAATAAATATTTAGTTATATAAATATTATTAATCAACATACAATTTTGGGAGAATAGATGGATTCGTACCTTTCGAATAGGTTTTACGCGTAAATGAGGTGCAATGAATATCGCCTCGGAACGAGAAATCGGAGAGTCGCGTTCGACTTCCGGTTGAATTTGTTGCGTTCACTTACGAGCAAATACCGTTCGGAAATGTAATAATCCATCACTTTCCTCCAGCTATGAGTTAAATAACAGGACGGATTAGGTTTAATTCATTCTGTCAATTTCCTAGAGTGAGATGTAAGTTCCACTCAAGAAGTTTATTTCCACGAACTGCTGCCTCGTAGAATTGAATCCGAAGAGGCTGCTTTTATCGATCACTATAATCTTAATCTGTTCATATCTAGGGTTATCCATTTTTGTTTTTTTGCTTTTTTCGCATATATCTGCATAATATAATATGTTCTCTGCAACCCTCTACCTAGAGTGACCCCAGGTCCTTTTACTGGGTATCACTGTAAACAAAAATATATATATGGGCATATAAAAGATGTCAGTCAGTTAGGTGCCATACGTGATACACGCTTGAGCGATCATGTTTCGAAAGAGACATGACTGACTGGGCAAAAGATTATTCCGAGGTAGGTTGTTTTTACTTTCTGCGGTAGACTGGTTGGCAGCCAAGTCTATAGAACCCAGTTTGTCCTGTTATTTAATCCATAACTGTAAGGAAGAGACAGACTAATACCCTTCCCAACGGTATTTGGGCGTAAGTGTATAAATGCATAGAATTCAACTGGAATTCGAACTCGGCTCCTCGATTTCTTTTTCCAAGCCGAAAAATAACTAGGACTTGATTACAAATGAGAGCCAATAATATCGCAGATTTTTACTTGATTTGGCGACTGAAGATTGATATAATTTTTTTCATGCACATTGCTATTCTGCCGTTGTAAACTAGAGGGAGAGAGCAGGTTTTATACTGCGCCTTTAATCTGATCTACAGAGAAAGCCTGATTTATGTCTTCTACTACTTTATTCATCCTACAAACTTATTTTTTGTGTTCGGTTTTTGGTAATTGTTCAATTAATTTGACTTGTGTCACAACTGATAAAACTTTTAACAAATATCCGAATTCCTGACAGACGTTCTTTTTTTCGTCTAAAGTAATCAACAGGCGGATTTATAGCTGAAAGTAATCAAACACGATTTATCACCAAATCACGTAACGGATATCTAACTTGTCTGCGCCTGAGAAAATAGAACTTCTTGGAAGACGTGCATCAGAAAAATGACGCTTATTTGCACATTTTTTCCTACAGATAAAAACGATTAATGTATCACATACTTACGATAATACGTATGCTTATAAAGATATACAGAAGTAGGTCGTGGCTATGTTCACTTATTTGAAGAGAGAATGGTATGTATTTGTCTCGCATTCGTTTCATATATACATATATTCAACCTTGCTTAACGAATATCAAGCTCACACGTTCGCAAAGATTCCCTTCAGTATAGTAGTAAAGGTCTAAGTTTCTACCTTTTTCAGTCACAGAAACAACAGCGAAGCGGTCTTTGTTTACTCTTCAAATTTTTGTGAATTCATTTTCTTTTTTACGCCTTTTCACCTGTTCTCTTCCCATGAAACTGTTAATCCTACTAGTAGAATATCTTTGAAACAAACCAAGATACAATGTCAATGTGTGAGTCCATCTGAATGATGTTTACAAAAAATTGTACAGGTGCCATAAGATCAGCTAACACCCTCCAGTCGCGGGCTCCACTCAATAGCGTCATGTTGGGGTCTTCCGCACACGTCGTTAACCTTATTTGTGAAAACGGATCTCAGATTCTCTAGCTGTTCTTCTTCTTTTCTGTGCCCTGTCCCTTCAGGACGTAGGCGATCATGGCTCTCCACGTCTCCCTATCCCTTGTGGCTCTTAGTATGTTTGCTCCTGTTGCTTCTGGCAACCCCCGTTCCGTCATCCACCTGATCATGCCCTGCAAATATGTTATCCGCTGTCTTCCTCTGTCTCTCCTTCCTTCTATCTGTCCAGTTAGTATCAGGTTCTCCAGGCTCTCCTTCCTCATTGCATGTCCTAGGAACTTCAGTTGTCTCTTCCTGATGCTCAGCATCAATTTCCTTTTTGTTGCCATTCTTTCTAACACCTCGTCGTTGCTTGTATGCTCAGTCCACGAAATCCGTAGCCTCCTTCTGTAGAACCACATTTCGGCCGCTTCCAGTTTTGTCCTCATTTTCGATGATATCTGTTACAGGCTGTTTTGGCTTAGATATAAACTAGTAGTTATAATAATGTCCCCAAAGGAGCATACGATAATTCATATTTTCGTTGCCTTTTTTTCTGTAAGAACATTAAAATGGGAAAGAGGCAATAGTTAACAAGGGGTTTCCTCATAGTCTTATCAATCACCAAACTAGACTATTTCATTCTATAATAACAAGTAGTAATGCTGAAGATACAGGTATAAAATATAACATTAACATCTTCTAGAAAAGCCAAATAAGTCATAACTATAAACAAAACTTATTTTCTCTTAGAAATATCAAGAAATACACACATCATGTGGACCAGAACATGAAGACTGGTTATGTACAAAAAATAAAATAAAATTAAAAGGTAACCACGCCATCAACAATAACAAAACCCATTTAAATTACAGAGAACTATCATTATTTATGAGTTCGGTCAGTCAGTTAAATGCCATACGTGATACACGATTGGGTTATCATGTCTCCAAAGAAACATGACTGACTGGTCAGAAGATTATCCTGCAGTAGATTGCTATTACTTTCTGCGGTAGACCGGTTTCTAGCCAAGGCTATAGAACCCAATCTGTCCTGTTATTTAACCCAAGTGACGGATTATTACATTTCCCAAGTGTATTTGCGCGTAAGTGAATTTAAAGAATTCAACTGGAATTCGAACTCGGCTCCCTGATTTCTCGTTCCGAGCCGATATCCACTGCACCACAACGAACAACCTTATTTATGAGTTTAAGTGCCTCATAATGAACTGTGTTCCTGATTGAACTAAAATCATAAATGTCATAACACTACATGCCTATCTAGATGACTCATGTTACACCTATTTGAAAACAGCTGATTTAAGACAGACATCTACTAATCTACATCCACAGCATAGTAGTAAAACAGATATTATAATAGCCTCATCCACACATAAAAAAAAGATATAGGGACCACTAATAATTAAAAGAAACGAATAAAAAAACACCCAATAACGTTAACTATGAACACGGACACCACATGCTGAACGTGTTTGGAAAATAAAACATTCTTATAACTAAAGATACATAAAATCATACACCCATTTTAAAAAAATGATATAACTAAAAAGGATAAACGTAATTCTTTGGATATGCAGAATTTGAGAGTGTTTTTCACGCTTTGTTTCCAGAAACCAAAAACACTTGTACGAACACAAGAGAGATCACAAAATAATCTAATCGCAGTGTCTTATCAGTCGCCTTTAACAAAACTTGTATAAAAGAGTGACTGCTGCCCAAATACACAACTATATATATATATATATATATACACAACTATATTATATATATATATATATACACAACTATATATATATATATATATATATATATATATATACACACAACTATATTATATATGTATATATAGTCATCCGCATACAAGCCTGTTTAGGCTGTATCACAGTTCATCAGTGTGGTTGAACATGCATTTGCTTCTGGCCGTGATCGCAACTCGACCGATGTAGTGTCAGTCGGAATAGCTAACCCCGAATAAGAGAAGGGACATTTTTATTTTGTATATTATCCGGTCACACACACACACATACACACACACACACGTATATATATATATATATATATATATATATATATATATAGAGAGAGAGAGAGAGAGAGAGAGAGAAAGAGATTTTGGTCATGTGTGAAGTTAGATCAGGTGTTTCAACGGTATCTATTGAAAAACGCGACTAATTTTTGTTACATAACAGTAAAATTAGATGCAATATTTTCGGAATGTCTCGCTTATAGTAGGAGTGTGCGAAGTATTCCACAAAAAATACACTGAAGTTTATCAATTATGTAAGGCCTGCCAATGAAACCAGGTGCGATTGAATGCGAACTTCATTAAACAATTACATTGGTGAACCACATAACAAAACTAATAATTGTATTAAATTAAACAGAAGCCGACAGAAAATCGGGGAAGAACAATGAAGGATGTTGTTACAAGAAATAGTATATTCGTGGACAGAATGATGTTTGAGTGTGCAAGAGAAATATCGAAAGAGCTATAATTATGTTTCGGTGATAACTCGTCATAAAATAGATAATAAATTAAATAAAGGGATGAAGTAAAATACGGACAGTTTGACATGTTCGTAAATCTGTGTGTAAATGATGCAAGATTAATTCTCAGTTTATCCTAAAAACAAACAGGCTCTCAGTGAGAATGGTGAAGGAATTAAGTAAATGAGTACATTGACTAGAAATAGGCTACACGAAAACCGAATGTATGGTCATCAGTAAACAGAGGAGCCCAAAATGCCAATTACAGGTTGGGAATACTAAAATCAAGCAAGTACAAAAATTTAAGTACTTGGGAGGTGTTCTAACGGAAGACGAAAGTGCGACACTGAGATCCGAAGGCGAATTGAAATGTTCAAAAGGACGCGTCCCAGAAGCTGAGCAGAGTATTAAGAGACTAGAAACAAAGAGAGTACTGAATTGCTATGTGATGTCAGTTCTTCAATATGGTAGTGAACACTTGACAATATCATCAAAGATGAAGGGAAAGTTTGGACAACTGAAATGTGGTTCTACAGAAGGATGCTGGGGGTATCATTGATTGAGCATGTTAGCAATTGTGAGGTTTTAGAAGAGATGAAAACGAAAAGGAAATTAATACTGAGCATCAGAAAGAGACAGAAAGAAACTGTTAGCATAGAAATTACGATTACATCTAGCCATTTCAAATGTAAACTTAAGAGGCCAGGTTTTTTTAAAATCAATGTTGTCTGGGATGCCAGAAGTCGAGGAGAGCTCCACAAGCTAGAAGTGCAAGAGGTAAAACTGTTAGCACAAAAATTACGGATGCATCTAGCCATTCCAACTGCAAATTAATAAGACCTTCCGCCAATCTAGTCAGTTTGGTTCTACGAGTGATATACGCTTGGGCGATCATGCCTCTTTCAAGTTATGACTGACCAAGCAGAAGACATTCCCACAGTATTTTGCCCGTTGGTTTATGCTGCAGACTGGTTGGCAACCAAGGCTATCGAACGCAGTTTAACCTCTTATTCAACTCATGGCTAGGGAATGGGACTCTAATTCGAAGCGCTATCCATTACGCCTCTACTCTATACATAAAGTCTTCGTACCATAGCATAGAATTCATCCGGGTATTTACCATAAAAGTATTTATAGGAAAGATACAGGGGAGCTACATTATGGCAGAAAGCATGTTACTGAAGCTAAGTGCCGTTTTATATTTCTTTGGATTTTATCGAGAATCCCTCAATATACAACAGAAGCATCAGACTATAAGTAGAAGCAATATTCTAATCATGGACGAATGGTAGACTTATAACTATATAAGATGGATTCTGGAACGAAAATTGTCTAGCCCGACACCGGGAACGAACATTCTTAGCAGTCGATCTAGCAATGAATTCAGTATAGTCGTCTCTTCATGTCAGCCGAGAATGACCACCTGAAATGGTTAGCATCAGCCATGCTGATGGCAGGCTAGAAATGAGTCTTTCAGATGTAACGAAATTTAGAATTTTATTTTCTAAAAATTGTGGCAGGTACTTGCTTTTATTCATTTAATCATTGTACCTAGTTTTTTTTTTTTTTTTATAAGCGTTTCACCCCGAGCAAGGCATGTCACTGCCACTACTGTGCAGGGGGCTACGTAGAGAGGAGAAAGGCTGGTTAAATATAGGACATAACAGAGGGTGGGTGATAGGCGGGTGAGGATACCGAGAATGAGGGTTGGGTAGATGAGAGTGTTGTGAGAATAGTTGGGAGTTAGTGTGATAGGAGGTGTCTATTGACCCTACATTTAAACACCTGGAGATTGTAACTGTCGGGAAAGCAGACTTGTGGAAGGGAGTTCCACAGGCGGGAAGCGCGAGAAAAGAAGCTGTTGGAGTAGAATTTACGGTTACATCTTATTTGTTTAACTGTAAAAGGGTGGGACCTAGTTGCTAATCTAGTATCTCGTGTAAATTCGTGCTTGGGCGGCACCAGTGATCTAAGCTCATCGGAGCAGAAGCCATGAAAGTACTTGTAGAAGAGGCACAGGGAAGCTACATCACGCCGGTGTGAGAGCGGCTGCAGCCGGTCTGCCAAGTTAGTATCAACCACGTTACAGATCCTCCTTTGTATTTTGTCAAGAAGCCCAAGGAGAGCAGCAGGGGCACCCGACCAGATATGGCAGCAATAGTACCTAGTATTAAATCAAACATATCTCCGGGAATGGTAAAGATGCTGAAGGAGGGTTGATTTTATCGAAACACTCTGTCAAGATAGATTGGCAAACAAGGATAAAGAGCTTTTATCTACCCACTAAGTGAGGAGCAGCCGTTTCATGTTAGCACAACTATCAGCGAACAGTTTCTGCTACCATATCTCACTCATAATTTTTGCATCAATCATTGATATTATTTTCAAGAATTTCTTGATGATGCAGCATATTTTTTAATTTAATTTCACCCTAAGCGAGTTGGGATCGCCACAAGTGTGCCGTGTGTTACAGTTTCAGAAATGACTGGGTACAGGAGGCGTCGACGAAAGGATAAAACATGGATGACATTCAAGGAAACAGAAGATGCCAATTGACGTTGCATTTACATTTTTGAAGCAAGTAAACGGAAGAAAGTTTCACAGTCGAAGGTGCGAGAAAAGAATCTATTAAAGTAGAAGTGACGGTTACTTTTCGCTTTTTTAGCGGGTGGGATTAGATTCATAGCACACTTAAATATATGTGATCTGGGAAGCGAGGAAAAAGCTTGCCAGTGTTTTTGCTATGAAAATATTTGTGAAAAGAGAGAGGGAAGATATATCACGTCGATGAGAAAGTAACTGAATCCGAGATGCAAAGTCAAGATTGGTGATATTGCAGATTTTTGGGTGGGGATTTTGTCAAGAATCTCGAGATGAACATAAGAAGCAACAGACCAGATATGTCAACAGAATTCAATGTATGAATTAATGGTAGATTTAAAATGTGATTCTGAGTTCCAAATAGGTATTGGAATGTCCAAGAATTTATTCAAATTACTAAGCAGACTACTAAGCAGACTACTAAAAGACATTAGAAAAGAAAAAAAAGAAAATAGTATTGAACTTTTACATGATATCTGTCCTCCGTTATAGCAACGAATACTGGATTATCTCCTCAAAGATAAATACGTTATTTGAAGCAACCGAAATGTTCTACTGAAATATGCTGAGGATACCATTGGCCGAACAAGGGAGCAACAACGAGGTTTTAAAGAGAATAAAAGCAAAACATCAGAATGAGGCAGTTAATATTTTTAGGGCATGTCATGAAGAAACACGGCGGGAAATTTTTGTTTTGCTCCCCGATGGCCTTTACCCCTTCAAATTTTTCCAAAACATCCTTAATTCCGTGCAAATGTATATGCTGAACTCAAATCGATGAATGTTTATAGAAGAAACGTACCTTCTTTTCATGTTATCGACCAGAAATAAATCGGACTATATCTCATATCTGCTTCACCGCTGAATGACTTGAGGATACTGAATTCGTTCTATTTACACCATTTTTAGTAATTATTCCGCGATTTGTTGGGTTTTGGAACTCAGTTTTCGCGTATTAATCGCAAAATGTAAATAAAAAAAAACGAAAAATCGTAAATCTACGCGTGAAGTCAGTCTGTAGTGAATAACATTTTCTAACCGTGGTTAGGGGGTGTGATAAACAGCGACAAGAAGTTCCATATTTTTCTTCTCGATAAAATGAAAAAAAGGTATGTTTTCGATAAACAATTATCGATTTGCGTTCAACATATACGTTTGCACAGAAATAGGGATGTTTTGGAAAAATTTGAAGGGGTAAAGGCCTTTGGGGAACAAAACAAAAATTTAGCAACACGGCGTGGAAAATTTGATAGTCACGTGACAGATTGATAGAGAGACAGAAAAACAGCGCTTAACATACCTGTTCAGTTTCAGAAAATAGATGGCAGAACAGGGTTTGGGCTAAATAAAATAAACAAAAACAAGGCATATTAAGCAAGACAAGGAATATGAGTTGATGAGCGCCATGATCGCCTATGTCCTGAATGGACACGACACATCAAAAAAATATATTTACACAATAAATTGATAACCAAGTCACTTAATTTGTTTTTATTCTTGAGCCTACAGGATATAAAGACAAAGATTTCAATTTAACAACCAACAGAATTTTCAGGACTCTTGTCTGTAGGATAAATTTTTGTTTTGCTCCCCGATGGCCTTTACCCCCTCAAATTTCCTTAATTCCCTGCAAATGCGGAATTTGTGCTTAAAATGAATATTATCAAAAAGTCACTTTGGTAGAATCGAACAGGCAGGGATACGAACCCTGATCTCATGCAAGGAATACCAAGCATTCAGCTACACAATCGAAAATCATATTAAAAAATAAAAGAAAGAAAAATTTCCTGAGTAGTCATGTAACTTTTGCCTTAAATTCCAGTGATTAAAAACTTGTTTTTCTCATTTCCAATGCACAGAAAGCAGATTGAGTGCTGAAAAACAGTCATGAAAGATTCAAGTCAGAAATTGAAAACATCTGATTAAACTTTTTTCATACACCGACAGAAATAGTTCGGCTGGAAATAGAGAAAAAGTAGGTGGATTGTAAAGTAAATGACTTCAGATGAGAAAAAGCAAAGACTGCAATTCGTATTACCGTTTTAAACTCGGTTCGTATCACTAACCATTCAGCGTCTGAGTACATGCGTTTCGGGTTCGTATCACTTCTTCGATTTTGTCAAGGTGACTTTTTCATAATATACATTTACTGGGATGATTAACTCATTTTTAAGCAACCGTATTCGCGTTTGAATATGCGTTGTGATGCAGTTGATATCGGCTCGGAACGAGAAATCGGGGAGCCGAGTTCGAATTCCAGTTGAATTAATTAAATTGATTTACGCGCAAGTACCATTGCGAAAGGAATTAATCCGTCTCTTCCCTCTAGTTATGGGTTAAATAACAGAACAGATTGGGTGCTATAGCCTTGGCTGGCAACCAGTCTACCTCAGAAAGTAATGGCAAACTACTGCGGGATAACCTTCTGCCCAGTCAGTCATGTCTGTTTCGAGATGTGATCGCTAAAAAGTGTATCACGTATGGCATTTAATTGACTGATTCACATTTGACTAAATATTTCTTCTACGTCAATTAAAGAACTATAAAACTACATACGAAATAAACGTTTCACACTCACTAAATATTGTTATTCTACATTATCGACAAGAATTTTACTAATTCATTTGACTGTGTTACCTTGAAATTTCTTTTTATGTATTATCTAAGTTCAAGAATAAAAAGAAATTAAGCGACTTGATTATCAATTTATTGTGAAAATATTCTTATTTATTTGTATTCTTCTTCTATGTGCCATGTCCTTTCAGGACCCAGGCGATCATAGCCCTCCACATCTCCCTATCCCTAATGGCTATTAACACGCTTTCTTCGGTTGCTCCACCCAAACCCCGGTCTGCAATCCATTTGAAGAAATCTATCAAGTATGTTACGCGTTGATTTCCCGTCTCCCTTTCCCGCTTTCTGACATGTGAGTGTCAGATTTTCCAAGCCCTCCATTCTTAGTACATGTCCCAGGAACTTCATATTTTTTCTTGATGATAAGTATTAGTTTCTTTTTTGTTTCTATCGTCCCCAACACCTCACTGTTGCTCACAGGTTCAGTCCAATGTATCCGAAGTAACATTCTGTAAAACCAATCAACGGTTTCAAACGGTTTGCTCTTAAAATACAATCATGCTTTATTTATCACTCGAATGCTGGTTTTGTTCGGTTAAGTTTTGTTCGGTTACTTAATTTTAAGATATACAAACCTTTGTTGCATTATTTCATACCGATTTTTAAAAATCTTTATAATTATAATGATACTGAAATCGATAGATAAAGATAATATTTGAATTATTTTGGATTTTAATTGAATTACTAACAGTATAGCCCGGCGTTGCTCGGGTGTAATGAAAGCTTTAAAACTAATTCATGGTCCTAGTGCTCAGACTCTTTGGACGTTGCCACGAAAGACTAAAAAGCAATAGTTGTTTCCAGTTAAAGCGAAACTGTAGACTGAAAAAAAGATGAATGGATGAAAGTCAAATTTTGATTTCCTGGTATCGATATCAAATAAGGTTTTTTCGTCGTAAACTGAATTTTGAAGATTAATAAGTCCTCTGAGTAAATGGTATCATGGCTGAGACTAAGAATTGCAATTATACCTACTGAGAGCCAAACCCGAAACAAAAACTAAAATAAAAGGGCTGAAAAAATACAAACATGCAGGCAGATAAACAGACACACACAAAAACATCTTGCCTTTTATATATATATATATATATTATCGATTTTCTGCACTATTGTAAGAACTGCAACCTTGAAACTTCTGAATATCGTTTCTTATGTCTTTGTCTATGAGTGTATCAAATTTGATTAAAATCGGACCACTCCTTCTATAACCTGATTTTTTCTATTATCGATTTTCGATATTTATCGGGGGTACCTCGCCACAGAACCTAGCTAAAACCACTCGCAGACGCTTATAGTACAGTAAATTTTCAAGAAAATCGGTTCAGGCGTTTCGGAGTCTATAGGTAACGGACGCACACACACAGACGCGCGCACACACACACACACACACACAGACAACGTTCCATTTATAAATACGTTTAGATTAAGGCAACATTTTATAGAGTTTTTACATGTCCATAGTTTAATTTGTGTTTAGTGAAAAGGAAAATTTGGTCAAGTTTGATATTTGAATCTATATGCAAATATCGTTCGTATTCATAGACGAACTGAAAAGCAAATATTATTCAGGTTTATACGTCTGTCTATACGTAAACATTGGTCCTATTTACACTTCTAACAGCAAATGCTGGTCAAGTATATACATAAATCAACAGGTAAACACTGGTTGGATATAATAAGCATTAGCTAACCCCGCAACGTTGCAGAATACGTACCAATATAGGGTATTTATTATGATGTTAATTTTATGAACCTAAACTTTCATGCTGGCACAAGGCTAGTTTGAAGAGAGCATTCAGAAGATTTTCTCGCAGTAGGTTGCTATATCTTTTTCCGCTAGATTGGTTGCCAACCAAGGCAACAGAACCCAGTTATTACATACCTATTAGTTTAAGGTGTTTAGATATATATTTGCTGCCACTTAAAGTCTATTTAACTTGAAATCCTTGATAAGATCCAAAGAAGAATCATCAAGGTCATTGGTCTTGATATGCTCGGTTTCATTCACTTTCACACCGCCTTATGTTTGCCTCTCTATGTCATTTTTGAGTGAATGAGTTTTGTTTAACAGCATATCGACATCTGTGGGTTATTTAATGCCAAAAAGGTGCCGATTTCATGTATTTTTTTTTAATGTTCCGTTATAATGAGAAGGTTGATTTCGTCACATTTTAATGAAAATTTTGTTTTTATTCCGCTTTTATCTTAGAAAACACAATATATCTTCTAGCTTTATATTCAAAACTGTTTTGCTGAGAATTTTTTTTTCCTTCAAAAATGTGTTATGGTAATATTTTTTTCTTCAAAAATGTATTGTTGGTAAGTAGGTATGTACGCCGATGACACCACAGTTTACTCTCGCCTCGACCAAAAATCTGGTGTAGGCGACAAAGCTAACCTCGCAGCCGAGCTTGAAAAGGACCTCCAATCCGTAGTGGAATGGAGTAAGAAATGGCTTGTAAATTTTAATGCTTTTAAAACGAAGCTACTATCAATTAACCATGATAGACAATCGCACCTACCTCCCATTACATGGACAAGGCTTGCCTCCCAGAGAGTAAAACACTACGGCTACTTGGTCTCACACTTTCAGCGGACCTCAATTGGAATGACTATATCGAATCCATTGCTAAATCTGCTGCTATGAAAGTCGGTTCTCTGTGAAGGTTTTCCGTCTGAATCTATCCTGTACATATATAAATCTACCATCCGCCCGTGCATTGAATACTGCTGCCATGTCTGGTCGGGTGCCCCTGCTATTCTCCTCGGGCTTCTCGACAAGGTACAGCGGATGTTCTGTAATGTGATCGATCCCGAATTGGCAGACCGCCTGCAGTCTCTCTCTCACCGGTGCAACGTGGCTTCCCTGTGTCTCTTCTATAAATACTTTCACGGCTTCTGCTCCGATGAACTTAGATCACTGGTACCCCCTAGATACGAATTTGAACGAGATACTAGATTAGCAACTAGATCCCACCCTTTTACAGTGAAACCGATAAAATGCAACCGCAACTTCTACTCCAACAGTTTCTTTTCTCGCACTTCCCGACTGTGGAATTCCCTTCCACATGATTGCTTCCCCGACGGCTACAATTTCCAGGAGTTTAAATGTAAGGTCAATAGACACCTCCTAACACACTAACTCGCTCTCATTCTTTCAAACACTCTTCCCATCAGCCCAACCCTCATCCTCGGTATCCTTACCCAACTATCACCTTCCTTCTGACATTTCCTATATTTAACCACTCCTTTTTTTACCTTCCCCTATGTAGCCCCATGCGCAATAGTGGCAGTGGAATGCCTTGCTTGGGGTGAAATGATTAAAAAAAATTTTTTTTTTCTTTCAAAAATGTATATTTTTCTATAAAAGTCTATCGTGATACATTCATAGTCTTTCGACCCCAGTTTTGGGGTTAACTATTTACCCATAACTTGGACCCTAACAGGTGCTACTATTCCGGGTCAACAGCACTTAAGAGATAGTTTCATACTCTTCACACCCTCCCTATCAGATGCTTTGCTGCCGGATGTAGTTTACCGACCACCCCCAAACCAAATATCTTTTTAATAAATACTTTCATAATTTTTCGGATGAGCTCTTTGCTATGGTACTCAGACAATCAAAGCGCATATTCTCTACCTTAGATATTTAGCATTTAAATATTATAAGCATTCGCTTACTACGCTATATTGATGACTAGGCATTAACATGACACATTGTCATGTTAATTTTATGAGCCTGCACTTGCATGCTAGCTTAATGCATGTTAGAAGAGTGCGTTCAGCAAAATTTCCCATCGCAAGATGCCCTTCTATCTGCAGTAGACTGGTTGCCAGCCAATCCTACAAAATTGATTTTCTTGTTTTATACCCCTCTTATAGTGGGTTATCTACTAACAATGCTAAATTCAGTTAATCTGTTTCAACACACAAATACACTTCACTATAACGGATAACCCACTATACTTTAAACAATAGCAGATACAGTAAAAACACAGCTTTATCTGTATATTATTGACAATTAAGAAACAACATAAACCGAATCATTATTTGGAATATCGTCACTAAAACCAAATCTTAATCAAACATTAGTTTAGAACATTCCATTAAAAACAAGGTAGTCAGAAATAAGCAGAAATCATGTAAACGTATCATTATTTAGTTTAACCAACGGTTTAGCCGTAATGTCCAAATAAATGGCGGGTAAATTTTTTTAAATTTAATTCATAAACATTGCTACCATTCACTCACACTAAAAACCTTTCAGCAAAACCAATGTTAAATTGAGTTATAGTTGCGTTATGAATATAGATAAATACATTTCAAAACATAATAATGTGTTATCAAATAAATACTTGGCCCAATTGAATAATATCGGTTACCCTCTACTAACAATAATGATCTTTCATAAAATAATTACAACCACTGAGAAATTTGTTGTGAGGTCTCCCCTTTTTACATGATAATAGAATTGTCTAGAGTTTGCATATAATTCTGCATAGAAGCAAGACGTCAGATCGACGGACATCGTTAGACACCGAGAGATTCGCGAGATATCGTCAAATACCGATAAATCCGAGAGGTACCAAAAGATACCGCGTGAGTATCTCTGAGCTCCTCTCAGCAGAATATTATTATACAGCACCCGTCAGCTTCCGGCGTGGACATACCAATTCTACTACGGCTTCACTTCAGAGATATTGTATATACTTTCATAATTTTTCGGGTGAGCTCTTTGCTATGGTACTCAGACAATCAAAGCGCATATTCTCTACCTTAGATTTTGAGCATTTAAATATTATAAGCATTCACTTACTACGCTATATTGATGAATAGGCATCAACATGAGATATTGTCATGTTAATTTTATGAGCCTGCACTAGCATGCTAGCTTAATGCATGTTAGAAAAGTGCGTTCAGCAAAATTTCCCATCGTAGGATGCCTTTCTATCTGCAGTAAACTGGTTGCCAGCCAATCCTACAGAACTGATTTTCTTGTTTTATACCCCTCTTATAGTGGGCTATCTACTAATAAGATATTGTATATATCCGTTTTACTAACTGTATTTCTGGATTACTAACCTGCTTTCAAGTTTGTATTCTTTACCTTTAATATACTTATTTTTCTATCTCCAGTTTGTAGTTCCTTTATTTTGTGTGGTTCTGATTCCCGGGATCCACAACAAAATTCGAACCATTGAATGGCAAATGTATGTCCGAAAGTATTGTTTATAGAGATCGAATTCATTCGGATGATGATAATGTTAAATTGTACTTCGGATCGACCGCTAACAAGTGGAAGCTTAGATTTAATAATTACATGTTGTCTTTAAACAACAGTAAATATAGCAAAAGTAATTCCTTATCCATATAGTATTTGAAATTAAATAACAATAACAAAAGCCCAATTGTTACCTGCAATATCGTTGGTAAATGCAAATGTAACAATAGATAATGATGTAATTTACGCTTTTAGAAAACCTTTTCTTAATCCGTCTTAAACTAATCTTAAAACATATAAATAACACTTATTCATTTAACAAAAATCAATCTAATGACCACATGCTGCTATAGAATATACATTTACTTACATTATTAGATCCAGATTTATACAGAGTTCTCTATAAGCCGGCTTCTTTCTTTCTCACTTACTTACTTCCTCTTCTTTCTTTCTTTCTTTCTTTCTTTCTTTCTTTCTTTCTTTCTTTCTTTCTCCCTATTTTTTAATATCTTTTTAAATTTAAATTTTATTTGAAATTTTAATTTTAATTTTTTTTTTACATGCAGTCTTAAAATGTTACTCTTGTTATTAAAAATTAGTAATCTCATTTTATAAGATTAAAATCCCATGTATATAGAGTGAACTTAAATTCAAATCTATTAAATTTTCAGTTTGAAAAATACACCTGATGATTGAATTACGCACAATACCCCGAGGCGTACCATGGACGTAGGATAATATATATATATATATATATATATATATATATATATATATATATATATTAGTATTTCTATGTACTAGCCAAAGAAATAAAAAACAACCAAAACTTCGATACAATGTACTAGACAAAGAAATAAAAAACAGCCAAAATAATGATGCAACTATTAAAATATAGGATACGATGTCCGAATTGTCGCCATCTTATACTTTTAATTTCACAAATACACCTTGCCTGTTATTTTATTTTTTTAGACTGCACGGTCAGTTGGCCGCTGTCTATGAGAAAATGATCACCGTTCAATCCTCCATATATATATATATATATATAGAGAGAGAGAGACAGACAGACAGACAGACAGAGACAGAGACAGAGAGACAGAGAGACAGAGAGAGAGACAGAGAGACAGAGAGAGCGAGGATAGATAGATAAATGACTGATTATAGTTAGATATAAATGAAATGACATAAATGACATAAATAAAATAAGCTGTTTGAGCTTCATATTGAGATTGATAATGAAAAACACATATGTATGTTTATATACATATACATATATATATATATATATACATGTATATATATATATATATATATATATATATATATATATATATATATTGATTTTCACTGACTCAGATAAATACAAAGAATTTGAAATAACAGCTAGATAGATTGGACATACACCCAGAATATTAATAGAAGGAGAGATTTACATAGATAGATTGATAAACATAAATTTAGTGATTGCTTGAAGTTACATATAAATGGAATGAGTTATATGTGAAAGAATGAGATCAAAAGTCTTTGATTAACCAAAACATTGAGAACGATTGTAAATAATACTATACCTATATATGTGTGTGCCTTTGTGTGTTTGTGTGTGTGTGCATAAAGTCAGACCGACAGATAGATAGATAGATAGATAGATAGATAGATAGATAGATAGATAGATAATTTCAAATCACAGGCGGTAGATATGTGGACACACACAAATCGACTCATACACAAATTCAAATAGAATATTATTGGATATTACAAAATATATTCTCACCATACCTTTCAAATACTTGCTTACACAAATCCACGCATACACACACACACACACACACACACACACACATATATGTCTGTGTATGTGTGTTTTATATATATATATATATATATATATATATATGTAGAGTGAAAGTTTTGTTTCACCAGCTTTGATCAGGTAATGAAATTATTTTATTCAACAAAAACAAAACTTTATCTAAAACAATTACATTTTTCTTGTCTTCTAACCAAAAACATAACTTGAGCAAAGAATGAAAGTGGAAATGGTAACTGCCGAATCTTTTGTCTAATTTCAAAAACGTTTTGTTTTCGCGCTCTCTTTCAAAAACATTTAATACATTCACCGGGAAATTGAATTTCTCAATTTTCGTTTTTTGGACATCAAAGAAATGAATAACATTTCCATTTCAATATTCTCGCATGCACTATTACGCGTGAGCGCTTTCACCTTTCCACCGGCTACAGACATTATTTCTCGGTTGAAATTCTGCTGTGCGGAGTTCGACCCACCTGCTCAATGCACTGGTTGCCTCGTACGGTACCAAATTAAAATGTGTTTAAATTCAAATATAATTTGCGTTCTGATAATAATCGTCATACATTCCTTCTCAAAATATTAAGTGAACGGGCTGAAAAAATGTTATTACTAATAAATATTGCTTTGTGTGTGTGTGTGTGTGTGTGCGCGCGCGTGTGTGTGTGTGTGCGTGTGTGTGTGTGTGTGTGTGATTTCACCGTAAGCAAGGTAGTGTAGCCGCTAAGACACAAGCGGTTATTGGCTGTGAAATAATACGAAAATAGAGAACACTAAAAGAAGACGAATTAAAAAGTCAATAGATAATGATCGGCATTGCATTTATGTTTTTGAAGATTAAGATTTCTCGCATGCACTATTACGCGTGAGCGCTTTCACCTTTCCACCGGCTACAGACATTATTTCTCGGTTGAAATTCTGCTGTGCGGAGTTCGACCCACCTGCTCAATGCACTGGTTGCCTCGTACGGTACCAAATTAAAATGTGTTTAAATTCAAATATAATTTGCGTTCTGATAATAATCGTCATACATTCCTTCTCAAAATATTAAGTGAACGGGCTGAAAAAATGTTATTACTAATAAATATTGCTTTGTGTGTGTGTGTGTGTGTGTGCGCGCGCGTGTGTGTGTGTGTGCGTGTGTGTGTGTGTGTGTGTGATTTCACCGTAAGCAAGGTAGTGTAGCCGCTAAGACACAAGCGGTTATTGGCTGTGAAATAATACGAAAATAGAGAACACTAAAAGAAGACGAATTAAAAAGTCAATAGATAATGATCGGCATTGCATTTATGTTTTTGAAGATTAAGATTGGCTGAAAAGCAGGGAGCATGAAGAGAGTTCCACAGGAGAGAAACGCGATTGAATAAACTGTTAACCTAGCAAATTCAACTGTAATGTAATAGTAAAATTTTGCTAATTCATTCTTATTCTTCTTTTATGTGTCGTGTCCCTTAAGAACGTAGGTGATTATGACCATCCGCATCTTCCTCTCTTGTGTATCATTTTGTATTCTCTTATTGTTCCCAAACCTTGTACTACTATCCATTCATTACGTGCTGCATTCCCCTGTCACCTCCTCAATCTGTTCCGCGAGTATCAAAGTTACTAGTCCGTACTTCCTCATTACATGCTCCAGAAATGTTAACTATCTCTTCTTGATATTATGTATAAGTTTCTTTGTTGTTTTCATTCATTTTAAAAAAATCGTTGTTGTTCATATATTCGGCCCAGGGATCTTTCTGTAGATCTACATTTCTGTAGCTTCAAGTCTCTTCTTCAACTTTGGGGAGGTTGTTCAGCATTCGCTGACATCAATCTAGTATTGCGCTTAATTTCATAAAAACTACATACGACAGCGGAAAGTGCATCCAAACAATTACCATGAAAGTATTTAGTGAAAGCGATAAAAAAAGTGACTAAAACCGAGATTCCAGGTCAGGACCAATAACAATGCAGATTCTTATTTGTATTTTATGAAGAAGTTTTAAAACCATAGCAGGAGCATCTGACAATATTTGAAAATAATATTAAAAGCATGGACGAAAAGTAGACTTATGTCAATAAATTCTGAAGAGGAAGATTGTATAGCCCGTACGGAATTTCTTAGCAACGGAATTAACAATTGATTCAATATAATCTTTCAACTTCATGTCAGCCAATAATATTAACTGGAGCATTTTCAGCGAGAAATTCTTTTGGAGCTTCACATTTATCCAAACTGGTGGAAGGTAGTAAGTCTCCTTTCAGTTGAATGATAGAGAGAAGTTTTGTTTTCGGAGCGGTTAAAATTATCAAGCCATTCCTTGCACCATTTAACAGCTAATCTGAGATCATTTTCTTTAAATCAGCTGCTAATTTGATCTCATCGAACTTAATCAAAACGAACATTCCTACTCAATGTTTTTTTTTGTCTTATTAACGCCGAGGGTAAAACCTGCTATTAATTAGTTATGTGTGCTATTCATTTTAACGCTGTTGGTTGTCTTCAATTGATGCGTTTTCTATTTAATACAGTTCTTGGTGTGTGCATCTGTAGTACCAGTCCACAATATTATATTTACTAAGTTTCTCGGGATTTACTCGATCGAAGCCTTTTTTTACCATTGATCTGACAGTTTAGATATTTATCAACGGGATTGGAATTATGCATAATTTGACGAGGTTACAAAGAACATGATTCAAGTTTTCAGGTTTATTTATTTTTACTTAGGACAGCTAGCTAGCTAAGTAGCTAGATATATAGACATCACCGATAGATAGATAGATAGATAGATAGATAGATAGATAGATAGATAGATAGATCGACAGATAGATAATGAACGGACTGAAATAGATAGATAGATAGATAGATAGCTAGATAGATAGATAGATAGATAGATAGATAGATAGATAGATAGATAGATAGATAGATAATGAACGGACTGAGATAGAGAAATAGATAGATAGATAGATAGATAGATAGATAGATAGATGATGAATAGGAAACTGAAATAGATAGATAGATAGATAGATAGATAGATAGATAGATAGATAGATAGATAGATAGATAGATAGATAGATAATGAACGGACTGAAATAGATAGATAGATAGATAGATAGATAGATAGATAGATAGATAGATAGATAGATAGATAGAGATAGATAGATAGATAATGACCGGACTGATAGATAGATAGATAGATAGATAGATAGATAGATAGATAGATAGATAGATAGATAGATAGATAATGAACGGACTGAAATAGATAGATAGATAGATAGATAGATAGATAGATAGATAGATAGATAAGACCGGACTGAAATAGATAGATAGATATAGATAGATAGATAGATAGATAGATAGATAGATAGATAGATAGATAGACTCATGCAAAAAGTGGGCCAGTTTTATTTAATTAGCAGTTGTTTAGAATTTAGTAATGAATGCACCAATTATATTACAAATGCACAAAAAAATAATAAAATAACGAAGCTAAAATAATATTTGTTCTGCTTATAATCTTCACTTATTCCATCATGGTAATTACTGATTATCCAAAACTTTTAAAAAATAATTCTAGCATATAGCCCAAGTTTCCTTTCATAAATGGCGTTTACCAAATTTCGCTGTAGAATATACAACTTAGTGTTGATTACAGTAAATGTCAGATTCTCCTAACCGAGCTTTTATCTTCTGATTGACTTGGCTAGAACATCATTTCTAACTTGTTTTCTGTTACCCATAATCTTGATGTGTGCTACAGAAAACGGAGGCTATATAAAAATGACACACCCTTATTATTCAGCGATTTGACGACATGAGACCACGTGGCGGGTTGTTTTGATCCCTGTGGGCGTAGAATCCTGATATGAATTGATTTATTTTGTTTAAGTTTTAATCAGTCAATCATTCAGTTAAGTGTCATGCGTGATACACGCTTGGTTGATCAGGTATCTTTCGATCTATTACTGATTTAGTATGTTAAGTGCCGTACGTGATACGCGTTTTGGATGATCATTTCCCGAAAGAGACATGACTGACTGGACAGAAGATTTACCCGCAGTAGGTTGCCATTGCTTTCTGCGGTAGATTGGTTGCCAACCAAGGCTATAGATTACAATCTAATTATTTAACCCATAACTGGAGGGAAGTGACCTACTAATACTTTTCCAACGGTTTTTGTGCGTAAGTGAATGCAAGGAATTCAACTGGAATTCGAACTCGGCTCCCCGATTTCTTGTTCCGAGTCGATATCCACTGTACCACAACGCAGATTAGGCAGAAGATTTTCCCGCAGTAGGTTGCTGTTTCTTTTTGCCGTAGACTGTTTGCCAACCAATACAAACGCAAAATAAGTCAACATGGTTTTTCGACATTGTAGAAGTCATCTCTGGAACTCCTGGAAGCCTTCCACCTCCTGGAAGTCTTCCACCTCTTGGATGATTTCTGTGGAAATCTTTTTTTTAGTAAGAACAAAGGCAGCTGACCAATCCCTTGTCTTTATTTCAGTTATATGGCAACTCTACGTGCTGTAATATTTAGCAAGCTTGACACGCTAGAGCCTGTTACAAGTAAGTTCGAACCTCACTGCATACCCCATACTTTTGGCATTATGCCACGTCTAGAACCGCTTAGAAATCACCTCTATATTTCTGTTTTTAATAGTATCTTTTCTCGCACATTCCGTTTGTGGTACTCCCTATCGCTTGCTTTCTTCCCTGATAGATACAATCTCGAAAAGTTAAAATGCTACGTCAGTTGCCATCTCTTATCTCCTTTTATCTATTTGATTCCTATTTATCTCTTAACCTGTCTTCGACATCTCTTGTACATTGTTTTATTCTCTCACTGTAATTCCAGCACAGAAATGGCGGTTTTACATTGCTCACTGTGAAATGATAATATAAAAAAAAATGTTTACAACTTTTGAGCGACCCAGTTAGATCATATTAACCAATATTCATGATCAACTAGGCGAGTTATTTATTGCCTCACACCGAGACAATGATTTCCGCCATATTTTGTGCTGTGGGATCTCCCCTTTTTGTATATAATAATGAACTTGACTGAGTGTACATATAATCCTGCCTATAGAGAGAACAACAGTTTAGTTTAGTTGGTTGGATCTGGAATCACTGTAGTTGCAGTTGCTCTGAGCTCCACTCAGCTAGAATAAGTTACCCGGACATACTATTTCAGTTCAAGACATGTATATATTTATTCCTACTAATAGTATTCCTAAATTGACTAACCTGCGTTCCAGTTTGTATATTACGTTCAATATAACCTACTTTTTCTATCTCCATAACTGTTTTGTTGTTTATTATTTTGTGTTGTTCCTCACCCGGAATCCATAACATTTTCCAATCATCAGCAGACAATAAAGAATATATATAAAGATGAATTGAAAAAAAAAATTTTATTATGCAGTATTACAAGAAGATGCATTGCGGTAGATTTTGATTTTTTCTTTCTTTCTTTGTTTGTTTTGCATTGGTAATGGTAAGATTTGGTTTGTGTTGTGGTGCAGTAGATATCTGCTCGGATTAAGAAATCGGAAACCCGAGTTCGAATTCCAGTTGAAATCGTTGCATTCAATTACTCGAAAATACCCTTGGGAAAGATATAAATGCATTTTCTTCTCCCTTCTGCTATGGGTTAAACAGCAGGACAGATTGTCTTCTATAGCATTGGTTTCTAAACAGTCTACCAAGTAAAGTAATAACAACCTACTTCTGCCCATTCAGTCATTTGAGACATGATCGCCCAAGCGTGTATATTGTATGATACTTAACTCAACTGAATGGTAAGATTATTGTTTCTTTTGTTTCTTCTTGTTTTTTAAAGAAATAGTTGGTAAAATCTAGCCAAACATTTCCCCTTAGTATAGTTTGGAATTTATTTAAACAATAAACTTATCAATTTTACAAATTCTTATCGTTCTTTCAACTAATAATGGGATTCTTCTTTCTTTTGTCTAATGTAGTTTGAAACATTTCAGATTATTTACGTTTAAAATTATGTTTCTGGTACCTTCTGAAGTTCATCAATGTATATTTTTAGCATCACCGTCTATACTCTGAAAGCTTATTTACTGTTTTTTTATTTACTTATTCTAAGAGTAGATATTCCCCACACTTATTGCCCGCTTCAGGTTTCTGCTCATTCTTTTGAACAAGAGTAGAGGTTTATCACTTGTTCACTGTTTAGGATTTGGTTTCCGGTTCATTATGAAGTCTTACTATTCTCTTTCATTACCACTAACCCCTTGCGTCTTAGTAGCATTATCGCCTTACTTAACTCAAATTAATTTAAAAATACATAATTATTTTCAGTTCCAGTTATTGGTGTTACTTATTTGTTGCTGCTGCTGGAAGTCATGAAATCTGGGTTTCAATTATAACTTGTAATGATTGACACAAAAATTACATAAGTCATTACGAAATGTGCCCCCCGAACTGTCTCCTGCTCTCTCTAAACTGTCTATCTATCGCTCGGTTCACACTCCACCCACGTCTATTGAACAGGTTAAGAGGCTCATCCCTTGTTTCCTGTTTAGGATGTGGTTTCCGGCTTTCTCTTTTCCAATCTTCTCACTTTATTTTTTTTCTTTTCAATTAGAGTAGATAGATCTATCTATCGCCCGGTTCACATTCCACCCATGTCTATTGAACAGGTTAAGAGGCTCATCCTTTGTTACCTGTTTAGGATGTGGTTTCTGGCTTTTCTCTTTTCCAATCTTCTCACTTTGTTTTCTTTTTTTTTTTTTTTCAATTGGAGTAGATAGATCTATCTATCGCCCGGTTCACACACCACCCATGTCTATTGAACAGGTTAAGAGGCTCATCTCTTGTTCCCTGTTTAGGATGTGGTTTCCGGCTTTTTCTTTTCCAATCTTTTCACTATTACGTAGAGAAGTAACCAGAGTAGTAAGTGTACGGAAGAAAATCCCACAGTGCGAGAAACTGTTGGAGTAGAAATGGCTGTCACTTTTAGCTATTTCAATCGTAAACGTATGGGAGCTGGATAGCAATTTAATGGAACACTTATATTCATGCAGTCTGGGCATCAAGAAAAAAGATTGGCGGAGCAATTGCCATGTAAATATTTGTAGGAAAGACATTTGAAGCGATGTCATGTCGATGAGAATGTGACTGAAGACGAGATAAACTATTACATTACAGATTCATCTTTCGAGAACATGGCTTTTATTAGAAATATTTTCGTAAAACAACTGTTCTTTGCTACTATCATTGACCTTGTCTACGTGGCCTTGTGTCATTAAGTTTCAGTTAGAGTTTTGATGAAAAGTATTCACGGGCAACAGAAGCAAAAATAAATAAAAAAATGGTTGAAAATATGAAAACTACGCATTATGAAATAATGAAAGAAAGAAAAAGAAAACTATGCTAAATTATATTAGGAAATGAATAAATACAAGTGCAAATAATTGAATTAAGAAAGAAAGAAAGAAAGAAAGAAAGAAAGAAAGAAAGAAAGAAAGAAAGAAAAAACGAAGGAAAGAAAGCAAAAAGAAAAGTACGCTAAATTGCACTAAGAAATAAAAGAATAAAAGTGAAAAAAAATTGTATTTAGCAGGAAAGAAAGAATGAAAGAAAATTACGTTAAATTACATTAAGAAATAAATAAAAGTGCAATTAATAGAATTAAAAATAAAGAAAGAAAGAAAGAAAGAAAAAACGAAGGAAAGACAGAAAAAAGAAAAATACGCTAAATTTCACTAAGAAATAAAAGAATAAAAGTGAAAAAAATTGTATTAAGAAAGAATGAATGAAAAGTACGCTAAATTACATTAAGAAATAAGTAAAAGTGCAATTAATTGTATTAAGAAAGAAAGAAAGAAAGAAAGAAAATAGAACAAAGAAAGAGAACGTAGGAAAGAAAGAAAGAAAGAAAGAAAAAGAAAGAAAAAGAAAGAAAATACTCTAAATTGCACTAACGAAATAAATATATAAAAGTGAAAAAAATTGTTATAAAAAAAGAAAGAAAAAGTTACGCTAGATTACATTACGACATAAATAAATAAAAGTGCAATGAATTGTATTCTGAAAGAAAGAAAGAAAGAAGGAAGAAAGAAAGAAAGAAAGAAAGAAAGAAAAAGAGTGATCAATGAGATTAAGACTTATTTTGCAAGAAATAAAGAAATAAATTGAATGATATGGTTTATTTAGAAAGAAAATAAAAAGTTTGATGAAGTACATTAAGAAAAAAGCAATAAAGAAAGAATAAGAACGAAAGAAAGAAAAATAAGTGGTTTGTGTTATTAACAAAATATAGAGAAAGAAATAAGAAAACGAATGAAAAAAAAAGGAAGGAAAGGTGCAAATGAAGAAATAAAACTGAAGCATGAAAATGAATGGAACCGTTTGTTAAAAAAGAATGAAAATGAAAACGAAAGAAAGAAAGAAGAAGATCAAATATGAAAAAGAACATTGCAGGGAGAATTCAGCATATAGAAAACTGATTTAACACTTGAATGAAAAAGATCAAAATATTATTAAAAAAATAGACTTTTCTTAAAAAGCGGGACTTTCTGCTAAACGGAATCATTTAGATTATTGTTATTAATAATCATAATAATAATACTGTAAAATATTTTAAAGAACTGCCAAAAAAGCGAAAGTAAGAGATTGACTACGGTAATGAATGAAGTAAGGGGAAAAACTGAGAAGAAAATAAAATGATTGTAAATGTGCTGCAGGAAATTAGAGAGCTGGCGGCTGGAAATTAAACTCGTCTGAAGCTAGGCAAAAAAAAAAAAAAATAACAAACTATTTTGCGCACCCATTTCACCCATTAAGATAGGCAGCCATTTTTGGCGGGAAATTAGGGGGCGAGGTGTCGAAACAGAAAACATTGAACTGTGGAATTTGTTGACGTCAGAAACGAATTAATGCTTTTTGACTTTGAAATAAATAACAGACAGGTGTGTTTCCTTGACGCATAATATCTTCTTTTTTTTCTCTCTCTCTTTCTTACCGCCTGACTCTCTTAGCCTTTATCCTCCCATTAAAGCATTTTTCTTGAGCTTGAGCTGACATTCTTCTTCTTCTTCTTCTTCTTCTTCTTCTTCTTCTTCTTATGTGTTTTCTTCTTCTTCTTCTTCTTCTACTTATTATTATTATTATTATTATTATTATTATCCTATAATTTATAATTTTCAGGAATTATTTTATCTAATCATCACATACTATATATAATTATGTATTTGGGTAGCAATCCTTCTTTCATACAAGTTTCATTAAAGACGAATTTTCTCTATACACAACGAGAGCTTTCGTTATCTTTTAGCAATAATCAAAGATGGGCTTCATGTGCAACTCAATATATATACAGTAATCCTCAGACAGATCTATTTCACCGTATCACAGCTCATCAGTACGGTTAGACATCCGATTGCTTCTAGCCATTTTTATGTGAGTGTGTTATTTGTTTACTTTAGATACCAAGAATAATTTCGATAGAAGTGTTCTATTTCTGTACTTATTATTATCAAATGAAGACGTGTGTTGATAAAATCGTTTTTTCACAGAGTTCTTAGTACTACCCACATAAATCTTTATATTACTCGTGTTTTCAGCAGAAGAAACTTTACATTATTAGATAATTGATTCTGTAAGACACCTATTCTCCAAAGGCCAATCTATAGGCTTTGTACAATTGTATTTATTATTGTAGAAATTGTTAATTCCATATATTAGATTATTTTTATTTTTAATTAAGTTTAAATTTTTATTTAGAATATTATTTTTATTTTTTCTAGATTATTCATACAACTATAACTTAAATTATGAGTATTTTCATTGAAAATATCACTTAAATGATTATTATTCGGAAAGTGTTTCTTAATCAAAGAGAGGAATTTTTTTTTTCTAATTTGCTACTAATCCTGTGCGTGTGTGTGTTTGTGTGTGTGTGTGCGTGTGCGTGTGATGGGTAAATTTTCGCCATTTTCTGTTTCATTTCACTCATACGCGTTGTATCTTTATGATTTTGAAGACTGAACAGTATAATAGGTTCAGTCTCTGAGAAAAAGAGCGTCTTGAACCAATTCACTCAGCCATAAATTTGAAACAGTAAGCAGTATTGCTTGCCATTAGCGCTTGAAGCTCCAACACGGACCGTTTAGATTGTTTGGGTGTGGATCTGGGGACAGTACAGAGGATTTGGAAATAGTTGGATGGATCTAATAGGGATTATAAACTTGTTTCGAGTGACCATTATGCCTCCGTTCATCTTCCAATATTACCCTGGAATCAGAAGAGAGTATAACTTCAAGCAGCTTGATTACTGTCAAGGTGATGGCTGCTAGATAACTCTATGTTTGCACCATGCCACACTATCAAGAGAACACAGTTGTGGCAGTCAGAAAATTTCTGGTATAACATCACCCTTTGCATCTAGACAGTGCAAAATATTGAAAAGGCGTTGTATTATATATTCAGTTAACATGAATATGTTAAATGAATATGTAAAATGGTATATTATATAATATGGTGTTTGCAGTATTCACTAATGTTGATGACGTCGTACCTCCATTCAACTTCTCATGGGGCCTCACACTCAACAATGGCCTACAACAGAAGCTTTGAAGAGGTAGAGATGCGCTGGGCTAAGATGTTGGATATTTGAAGATTCTACGTCTGGCAACAAGATAACCCAGTCGCAGGTGCCATACAATTTCTGCGCCCACATCATACAGTGTATATTATAATAAGAAATATATATATATATATATATATATATATATATATATATATATATTTCTTATTATAATATACACTAGATACAGTCTATCTATCTATTTATCTATCTGCATTATATATATATATATATATATATATATATATATATATAAACATGTGACGTAAATATCGAAGAAACCAAAGGAAGGATAACTCTCTAGGAGAGCTCTAAATATATATGTATATAAATATATAGAGAGCAAATATATGTAAAAATATAAGACAGACACGTTATTGCATGATTAATCAGAAGTTTAGACCTATTGCAAGTAAACCATCATCAGCTCCCGTCTTTATTGTACAGAAGACTTTACAAACTCTTTTGTACAATAAAAAAGGAACCTGATGATGGTTCGCCTGAAATAGGCCTAAACATCCGCTTAGCCATAGAATAACCTGTCTGTCTTAATTTTTACACACACACACACACACACGCATATATATATATATATATATATATATATATATCGGGTAAACTCTTTCAGGAGACCTCCCGTGGAATGACTATATCGAATCCATAGCTAAATCCGCTGCTAAAAAGGTCGGTTCACTGTGTACGGCAAGGAATTTTTTCCCATCTGCATCCGTCCTTCACATATAAAAATCTGCCATCAGCCCGTGTATTGAATATTGCTGACACATCTGGTCGGGTGCTCCTTCTATTCACCTCGGGGTTCTTGACAAAATCTAACGGAGAATCTCTAACGTGATCAATCCCAACTTGGCAGCTCAGATGCAGTCACTTTCTCACGGCGTAATATGGCTTCTTTTTGTCTCTTCTAAAAATACTTTCACAGCTTCTCCTCCGATAAAATTAGCTCACTGGTGCACCCTATGCATGAATTTACTCCAGCTACGAAACTAGCAGCTAGGTTTTACAGTAAAACCAATAAAATGTATCCGTAACTTCTACTTTACTAGCTTCTTTTCTCGCATTTCCCACCTGTGGAATTCCCTTTAATATACTTGCTTCCCGACAGTTACAATCTCCAAGAATTTAAATGTAAAGTCAATAGTCATCTCCTATCTCACTAACTTGCATCCTCTCTCTCATGCTATTTTCTTCGTCCACTCCAGTCTCATCAGTATTCTCATCCTTCTCTTACCATCTTCCCGACACTCCCTGTATTCTGTCATTCTTTCTTATAACTTTTCTTCTATGTAAACGCCTGTTCAACACTGACAGTAAAATGCCCTGCTTGGGGCGATATGATTATAATAAAAAAGATATGATGGACTAGGATACCTAGATTTGACAAAATGAGATAGATAGATAGATAGATAGATAGATAGATAGATAGATAGATAGATAGATAGATAGATAGATCCTGGCCGATAGATAGATAGTGATAGATAGATAGATAGATAGATAGATAGATAGATAGATAGATAGATAGATAGATCCTGGCGAGTGAGAGATAGATAGATAGATAGATAGATAGATAGATAGATAGATAGATAGATAGATAGATAGATAGATCCAGATAGATAGCCAGATAGATAGATAGATAGATAGATAGATAGATAGATAGATCCTGGCCGATGGACGAGATAGACAGATAGATAGATAGATAGATAGATAGATAGATAGATAGATAGATCCTGGCCAGTGTAGATAGATGATAGATAGTGATAGATAGATAGATAGATAGATAGATAGATAGATAGATAGATATCCTCTCTCTCATTCTTCTATCTCCGTTCACTACACTCTCGTCAGTATTCTAATACTTCTTTAACCCACTTCCTATTACCCCCTATAACATGTCACTCTCTCTTATAACTTTCCTCCTACGTAACCCCCCTGCTTAAGAGTGGTAGTAAAATGCCTTGCCTGAGGCGACACGATTATTATATAAAAAAATAGTCTGTTTTGTTTCATCTTCTTTGTAACTATATCCTTACTCACATTGATAGTTCGTCTTTTCTTCCTGCTTTCCTTTTGTATAAATTTTCCTGTTGTAATAATCCAATAATTCAGAAAATTATTACAATATAGTTTGTTTAATACCAATATCATTACAGGAACGGTTAATTAAAATTTCGTGACCATGTGTGACATTCTCTTACTACATCAGCCAGTTTAGTGCTATACGTGATACACACTTTGGGCGATCATGTCATCAAAGAGACATGACTGACTAGGCAGAAGATTATCCCGCAGTAAATTGCCATTGCCTTCTGCGGTAGATTGGTTGCCAGCCACGGCAAACCAATCTGTCCTATTGTTTAAGCAATAACTGGAGGGAAGAGCCGGATTAATATCCTTCCCAAGGGTATTTGTGCTTAAGTAACTGCAAGGAATTTAACTTGAATTCGATCTCTTGTTCCGAGTCGATATCCACTGCACCACAACGCATATCCTCTTACAATATAGAGGTGCTAATAAATATGTACATAATGTAAGTAATCTCTTCATAAAAAGATAAAATTCACTTCTTTTATTTTACGAAATGTTACGAAATGGATTTACTCTGACAGATTTTTAATTTAATTTAATTGTTTAAACAAATAAATTAAGAATTAATTTCTTTATGAATTTATTCATTTTATTCCTAAATACACTGGAATAGAAATTGAGAAAATAATTATTTTTCATACTTGAACTTCAAATTGGAATATGCAAATTAAAATTTGCACATTTATTTGTATTAGCGTTGCGCAAGATATATACTACATACTGGCTAATAAATCCCAAATTATTTCATATCAAGTTTTAGAACATAATATTATTTCATCTATATAGATTTAACGTCAAGGATAATGCAAGTATTTTGGTTAATTATATAGTAATAAAGAACTTTTTCAAGGTGATATTTTACTGGTTCACACGACTAATATTAACATTTGTAAAAAGAGCCCAAACGTAAACCACTTCGACTGTTCAACAAAACACCAAATCTCAATATAATTAAAAACATCTATGGTATATTTTTGTGCAAACAAGAGAGAAAGAGATTAAATCTACCATTTCACTAAAAGGGTTAGGTCTAGTTTTACTGGAAGAATAGCTCATCTGGATCTAACAGCTCAGAGGATAAAAACTGACAAATCTATGTCACACAAAAAAAAAACCCAAAAGAAAAAAACTAGTGACGCTTCATAATCACAGAGCGGATTCTGAGTCTATTCCAATGAACGCCTTTTCTCTCGGAAGGTCTTGTGACTTGAGCACTTATTAAGAGATCAGCACACCACAGATTTCAAATGAAACTCATTCATGTGACCTATTCTAAAATGAGGGTGGAGGTCCCGATATCTCTTCAGTATATGTGTGACTCCTCCTCATATTCTCTGCTATTAACAGTATCAACTTAGGCCACATATACAGTACTGCTGCTATATATATATAATGAACAGACTGAAATTGATATGGACTGAATAAGATAGATAGATAGATAGATAGATAGATAGATAGATAGATAGATAGATAGATAGATAGATAGATAGATAATGAACAGACTGAAATTGATATGGACTGATAGATGATAGATAGATAGATAGATAGATAGATAGATAGATAGATAGATAGATAGATAATGAACAGACTGAAATTGATATGGACTGAATGAAATAGATAGATAGATAGATAGATAGATAGATAGATAGATAGATACGAATTTCAGTCAAAATAGTTCTTTGAGAGGATTAACTATTTTTAGTTATTTTTCAAAGATGAAAGATTGACAGTTTCTAGCTAATCTGTCGTTATTTGCATGAAAATTGATCAGTTGAACTACATTGCTTGGTTCCACCAGTTCTAACCTTCTAGACTAATTCCCGACATACCCAGTACTCTGTAGCGAACCTCCCTCATTACCTTCATATTTCATTAATGAGATGTAAGTTCTAATCTAACAGGTTCTTTCCATGACCCACTACAAAATCTAACATTTCATGTATAGCGTTAACGGTTATCTTCCACATCTGTCAGTCAAGTTCCATACGTGATAACTACTTGAGTGATCATGAATGACTAGGCAGAAGATATTCCCTCAGTAGGTTGCCATTACATTCTGTGGTAGACTGGTTGCCAGCCAAGGTTATAGAACTCAATCTGTCCTGTTATTCAACCCGCAGCAGGGTTTGCAGTCGAAGCAGTCGTCTTAGGATGGCTGCTCTATAACCCTATAACACTGTCAGCTCTCTGCTTCCGAGCAGAGAGCACAAACCCAGTCGTGGTTCCGCCGAAGGGTAGAACCACGACTCGGTAAAAATAGACAGACATATTTTTGGCCCGGCTATATGGCCGGGAATTCCCACATTAAAATGACCATGTGTCACATCCGGCCTTGCGTGGGAAGGCTAGTAAATACAGCAGCTGTAAGAGAGAAGAGATAGATTAATACCGCATTTAAAGGTATTTGGGCGTAAGTGAATGCAACGGATTCAACTGGTACTCGAAAACTGCTCTTCGATTTTCCATATATGTTGCTCATAGCTCTTACTCTGTAATCTTTAACCTTGAATAGCGTTTGGTGCATGTATAGAATCAGTATTATTTTCAAAGATCAAACGTTCTGAACTTGTACGATTCAACTGCGAGGTATATAAAAACTGTCTCTTTGAGGACAAATATTGACCATCTACGTATCAAATAATAAGAATTCCTCTTTAACATTGTGTTTCCATTTGTTTGCCGAAACTGTATCTTTATCAGACTCTCTACTTTTGAAACTGAGAAGAGGCTTTGCTTTCGTAAACAGATGCGAGATTGACCCCGCGTTTATGGGAAATTTTGCCCAAGCGTACGTGCTAGGAAAGACACACGATAAAAAACCGTGTCTCTATTAGTTCATCTAACCCTTATATATATATATATATATATATATATATATATATATATATATATATGTGCCAACAAACCTACAAAGGTTTCACCTAAACGGATCTTCAGGGAAGGTTGGCTTCAGGTTTGTTGGCTCACTGGGTTAATTTACTTATTCTGCTCTGCTTACGTATTGAGCGCTTTTTGTTATTGATTACTCGTCTCGGGTTTTTCTTTGGGCTACGTACTGGCTCGGTCCAAATCGCTTTATCTGATGTTCATGTGCTTAGCTCTTTCTTTTTTTACAATCATTTTTTTCCTTCCGCATATATACGCGGAGCGTTTTTCGAAACGAGTATAGTGATAAACTTGCATTTAAATATATATATATATATATATATATATATAGAGAGAGAGAGAGAGAGAGAGAGAAATATAGACATATTGATAGATTGATAGATGGGTAAGATCAGCCAGACGAAACCGAAAAAGTCGAAACCATGGTAGCGTAACAGGCTGATCTTCTCTACCTAAATATCTGTTGTGGATTCCGGGTGAGGAACCGCACAAAATAATGAACAACAAAAGCAGATATTGAGATGGAAAAGTAAATTATATTGAACGTAATATACAAACTTGAACGCAAGTTAGTAGATCCCCGAATACTATTCGTAAGAAATAATATATACAAGTCTTGACGTGAAGTGGTTGGAAATAGTATATCCGTGTATATTATTCTAGCTGAGTGGAGTACAGGGCTAGTCTGACTTCTGATGCGGTAAGTTCGGTAACTTACGTATCAGTTCCGGTACTCTGCGGTATCCATGACGGGTCTCTACGAATACTCTCCACTGCCAACTGCAACGGTATTTAGTCACCTTTCCACTTAAGGCGAAATATGACACAAGGTTTTTTTAATGTGGATCATCCGGGGCATATAGACCGGCCAAAAATAGCTGTCTATCTTTCCACAGTCGTGATTCTACCCTTCGGTGGAACCACGACTGGGTTTGTGCTTTTCACCCAAAGTGTCAATACAGTGTCAATAGTAGCAGACGCAACTGCCAACTGCAACGGTATTTAGTCACCTTCCCACTTAAGGCGGGATGTGACACAAGGTCTTTTTAATGAGGGTCTTCCGGACATATAGCCAGGCCAAAAATATCTGTTTATCTTTCCCCATTCGTGATTCTGTCGCCTAGCTATTGTGGCGACTCGTGTTCGAAATCTTCGTGGCAAATTTGTTGTGGGATGTACATGTACATGAGTTCGAGTCTTCGTTGTCAATTTGTTGCGGATTCTAGGTGAGGAACCGCACAAAATAATGAACAACAAAAGCAGATATTGAGATGGAAAAGTAAATTATATTGAACGTAATATACAAACTTGAACGCAAGTTAGTAGATCCACGAATACTATTCGTAAGAAATAAATATATACAAGTCTTGACGTGAAGTGGTTGGAAATAGTATATCCGTGTATATTATTCTAGCTGAGTGGAGTACAGGGCTAGTCTGACTTCTGATGCGGTAAGTTCGATAACTTACGTATCACTTCCTGTATTCTCCGACAACTCGCTCGAATCTCTACGATTACTCGGCCCCTATGGCAGCTACTATATGTATACTCAGTCGAGTCCCTTATCACATACAAAGCGGGTGGTCCCACAACAATATCTAAATGCTTTACATTTTGAATTTTTATCTGCCTTCAAACATGTACTAAGCGCTTTCTAATACAACTGTTTATTGGTATACTTTAATTTAAATCTGATCTATAACTATTTACTATATATATATATATATATATATATATATATATATATATATATATATCGTCCTTGTCAAGGGGAGTGCTAACCGTCTCTCCTTTTTTAGCACTCCCCTTGACAAGGACGGAATAAGATATATATATATATATATATATATATATATATACAGAGAGAGAGAGATAGAGAGAGAGAGAAAGGGGAGAGAGTGAGGGAGATAGATGGATAGATAGATAGATAAAAATGCATAGATACTTTGGCATATATATATATATATATATATATATATATATACACACACACCATACCGGGCATAACTATAAGGCCACACAGAGTTTTAAAATATTTTAGTATTAATTGCCAAGTGAATAATTGTAAATGAAAATAGAATGGTTCTTTTGTTTATATTGCACAAAAACATGTTCATCAAATAAATTTATTAACATTTGATAATTATCTATTTTGCAGTTTCATCAATGAAAAAAAAAAGAACATATATATATATATATGTTTAATTAGTCTAAACGTTTTCAAAACACTGACAGGTCTCGAAAGATACATTTGTGCCTAAAAAGCTTGAGCATTTCTTTATTTTACCGAGCCTTCAATTGTTGCTCACCATATATATATATATATATATTATGACCATAAATAAGTTGTTGCTGCTTTCCAACAGATGGCGTTCCGAGAACTGCGTGGATGTTGTTTCAGATTGTAACGCATCTATAAGTATTATAAACAAGCTTGAAATTCAGTGTTTGTCATTTCGCTTAAGTGTAAACAAACTTTGTTTTTTTTTTGCATTTCAGGCCGAAGAAAGTGCATTTGTGCGTAATTTTACTGAACTACTTTATTCAAAAGAAATCCACAGCTGAAGCACACTGAAATCTATTTGAAATTTACGTCGCCCATTCTCTGTTAGAAAATAACATGCAGAGATTGCTTTAGACGCTTCGAAAATGATGATTTTGATGTTGAATTTAAAGAACACCATGGCGCACCGAAAAAATTTGAAGACGAAAATTGGAGTCATTACTTCATATCAGGGGCCAGCTGAACTAGCAGAAATTATTAAAAGTTGATCATACAACAGTTTCAAAACGTTTGAAATTATTCGGAATGATTCAAAAGCAAGGACATTGGGTACCGTACGAGTTGAATCAGATAGACGTCAAATGGCGTCTTTTCACGTGTGAACAGCTACTTCAACGGCAGAAAATTGAAGGTTGTTTTTTCATCGTATTGGGACCGACGATAAAAAGTGGGTACACTATGATAATCCTAACCATAGAAAATAGTGGGCAACATATTTTTAGAAGTTAAAAGAGATGAAAACACCCAAAATTGAATGGAACTTTCCTAAACTAGTAAGAATATGTAACTCAGTGAACGAACTAAGCTTCCTCTGTTTGCAAAAAAAAAAATCAAGTTATTAAGTCTCTTAATAGGGACTTCTTCTTCTTCTACTTTTATGTGCCATGTTCTTTCAGGACGTAGGCGATCATCGCCTTCCACGTCTCCCTATCCTTGGTGGCTTTTAGCACGCTTTCTCCTGTTACACCATGCAACCCTCGTTCCGTCATCCACCTGATCAGGTCCTTCAAATATGTTATCCGCTGCTTTCACCTGTCTCTTTTTCCCTCTACCTGGCCTCTTAGTAACAGGTTTTCCAAGCCCTTCTTCCTCATTGCATGTCCCAGGTTCTTCAGTTGTCTCTTCCTTATGCTCAGTATTAATTTCCTTTTCGTTTCCATCCTTTCCAAAATCTCATCTTTTCTCACATGATCGATCCATGATATCCGCAGCATCCTTCTGTAGAACTACATTTCAGTTGCTTCAAGTTGTTCCTTCATCTTCGAAATCAAATATATAAAACTACAATAAATTGTAAACATATTAAAGTACTAACTTTCCAATCCTGCTAAATGCTATTTGTGATCTATCTAAAAATCTAGAAAAGAATATTTTGAGGAAAGCATGTGAAGATTTTTGTTCAGTCTTAAGCCTTTGATAGAATTACGGTGTACAAAAACTTGGTGTAAATAGATGTTGGAATTAAAAGACATCTAGTTTACACACACACACACACACAGACACACAGACACACAGACACACAGACACACACACACATGCACACACACACACATGCACACACACACACCTACAACACATTTCTCACATGATTGGTATTAATTTTGAAGAATTTTCAAGATGAGAAAAGAAAATCTCTACAATTGAAGAATACAATTATTTTTGTCGGGAAAAGTAGCCAAATTGTTTACTGTTGGAAAATCCCAGAATCGAGATTTACTGTGTACAAAATTATTTTTAAGCGAATTCATGAAATTGATTCGAGACAAAATATCTGTCAATGGGTTTTGATTATGGGAGACCCTAGGTGGCAATGAGGCCTTGCCAATTTTCTGTGTACTGGGTTACCAGGAGAGTTGATAAAAGCAGACAAATAAAGGGAGTGTGTTTACTGTAGGAAATAGAAATGGTTAGATGTAAATATTTTTATTTCGTACTCGTAAAAGTTATACAGGGTAGAAATGAAAACCTTTTATTCCTTTTTCCCACCCCGGTTGAGATGCTTCGTTAAAAAAAATCAGAATGCAAAAACAAAATTAGTGAGTCGGCTCCCTTATCTTGGAAGAAAGGTTTGGAAAGAGATTTAAAATTCGGTTCGCCAGAAAACTCGCCTGCAGTTTGAAATAAGAGAAAGACGATCGGAGGGAGATATTGCAAATTCAACCAGCTGAAAGTTAAATAACCGATCGTCGCGAGAAATAATAACTTGCTCGATGCTAAAAATAAGAGATGTGGGAAAGAAATATTTCAAATTCAACCTAATGATTGGTCCGTAGAAATAATATAACACGAAAATTATCATGGGAATAAAATACTAGCCAACTGATATTTCTTTTCGGTCACTTATTTTGACTTGCTTGTAATTTTGTGATTATTCGATATATATATAAATATATATAAATCTACACCGTTTTTTTATCACATACCAATCCCTAGCAACTCCAGACTAGCCTTGTTAAGTGGTAATAAGTGGTCCTGTTTTGGCTAATCCGAGATCTACAACACAACATGGGCAGAATCGCCCAAAGTTAAGGGAGATTGACAGAACGCAGCCAGGGGTCGTGTTATACACACACTTATATATATAAAAGACATAGCTACTCTGGCATCTACGCTTCGTTCATTCAGTAATGAATTAGAACACACTCACTACTGGCGTATGAATACATGTATACCACACGCTAAAAGTCTACCTCCTTCTACCGAGCGCCCATAGCTCAGATGTAAATTCGCTCTTGTTTCAATCCTGGGTAAAAAGCAAACGGATGTCTAACGGTACTGATGAGCTGTGATCCAGCAAAACAGATCTGTCTACGTATACATATATATATATATATATATATATATATATATATATATATATATATATATATATATACAGTTATGATATAATATTAAGGACAGGATGATTAAATAAAATAAAGACAAGAGGAAAAATGTATTTTAAATCCCCTACGCATTTCGTCCTGTCATGGACTTTATCAAGGCAAAAAGACTAAATGAGCTTTATTCTAAATTACGTATCGATAAACAAACAATGTTGGCAACCACAAAAACGCTCACAAATCATTTCAAAAATTAACAGAATATTTTAGATTTTAGAATTTCTTCATGTGTAGTGCAAAGTCAGGAGATATTAAAATGAAAGGAATTCAACCGTTTTCTTATATATATATATATATATATATATATATATATATATAGAGAGAGAGAGAGAGAGAGAAAGAGAGAGAGAGAGATATTGTTTTTATATCGTTAATTTTGCGAATTGTTGTTTTTTATTTTTGTTTTTTTATTATTTGGTTGAGAGTACAGTATAGCATGGTCAATTGTGAAAAAAAAACACCATCATGCAATAAATTTGGAAAACGCATGTTGTACTGCGTGGAATTCGTGTCAGAAGCTCAACATGAGGATTTAATAGTTATGGGGTTTCAATATGAGCACAAAGCAAATGAGTCTCATTGATTTGGATGAGTGTCGTAGTGATTACGATAGTATTTGATGTGATCATTGTTAATAGTGAAGTTTATGCCTCTTTTCATATTTTCACAGGGCCTCAGCTCTGAAACAGGGATATTTCTGCCCTAGGCCGATAGGCTGACTGATGGAAGATCCTATTTCTGGAAACATGAACCTGCACCACGCGACACTCGCAGGAGAACCCTGTCATGGCCGTCAGACAATATCTGTGACGACATCACTTCTTTGATCTGACCGCCTTAATTTCCCAGACTGCCTAACCCTTGTGTAGGGCATAGTTCAGCGAGAGCCCAACAAACCTCCTTGTAACACTAAGAATCATCTGCAGGCAAGGATTACGTCAACATACACCAATTAAAACTTAAAGAAATAGTCTAGAACAGTCGCAAAGAATTCCGAAGTCGTTTTCACAATGTGGTTAAAGCCAATGGCGATTTTATTGAATAAATTTTATCGTTATTAGCTAAACTTATTTATAAATGGAACTTTGTCTGTGTGTGTATGTGTTTTTGTGTGTGTGTCTGTGTGTGTCTGTCCGTTACCTATAGACTCCGAAACGGCTGAACCGATTTTCTTGAAAATTTACACAGTTGTACTATGAGCGTCTGCGAGTGTTCTTAGGTAGGTTTTGTGTCGAGGTAATCCGGATAAATATCGAAAATCGATAATCGAAAAAATCCGGTTATAAAATGAGTAGTGCTATTTTAATCAAATTTGACACACTCATAGACAATGTCATAAGAAACGATATTCAGAAGTTTCAAGGTTGCAGTTCTTACAATAGTGCAGAAAATCGATAATATATATATATATAAAAGGCAAGATGTTTGTGTGTGTGTCTGTTTATATGCCTGTACATTCTGTATGTTTCTAGCCCTTTTATTTTAGTTTTTGTTTCGGGTTTGGCTCTAAGTAAGTATAATTGTCGTTCTTAGTCTCAGTCATGAAACCATTTAATCAGATGACTTATTTAGCCTTCAAAATTCAGTTTACGACCAAAAAACTTATTTGATATCGATACCAGGAAATCAAAATTTGTCTTACATCCATTCATTTTTCTTTCAGTCTACGGTTTCGCTTTAACTGGAAACAACTATTGATTTTTAGTCTTTCGTGCCAACGTCCAAAGAGTCTGAGCTCCAGGACCCCGTGGATTAGTTTTAAAGCTTTCATTACGCGCGAGCAACGCCGGGCTATACTGCTAGTATATATATATATATATATATATATATATATATATATATATATAAAGGTGCGATTGGTAAATTGTCGCAATTATTTTATTATTTCAAATATTCTTTAGGCTGAGTCTAAGCTCCAGGACCATAGATTAGTTTTAAAGCTTTCATTACACCCGAGCAACGCCGGGTTATACTGCTAGTCCAAGATATTTTCGTAAAATTTTGGTAAATATATCTGTTAAAATTAAATCTTAGTGTTATATCCATTTTGGGGTAATTTAAATGACTATTCATCCATTGCACACTATATATATGAAAGTGGACACAGATCAACATTGATCGTATCCAGTTTACAAGATTTTAAATATTGCGTGTCGATGTCACAGTCATCTACAATTATCTATACAGACCTCAACCCATTATTTTTTATCAATGATCTGAACAATAAAAGTAGATGACTTTTAGTGTGGTCTGTTTACTGTTTGAACGGAATTTTCAAAAACTGATGATTTCATTCAGCTATGAAATGCGATTGGCGCTGCTCGATTTTGAGTCTACTGTCTACTTTTATGTCGGGAAGAATATGACAATGAGTTACAATCATCCTAGATAGAGTAGCAAACTATTTTTGGTCTGATCTTATTCATGGAAATTGAAATCATGTTAGGAGGTATCATGTGCTTTTCGGATCGGAACAAGAAACGGATCATTTTGAAGCATCATTACTGGTGGAGAGTATATATATATATATATATATATACTTTCATTTCCCATGTCAGGTAGGAAGGTGTTAAGAATCTAGATATGACTAAAAAAAAAAAACAAAAAAAACAAACAGCGCATTCCGCGTAACATTAAATTTGGTTACGAACCAGGGCTTATTACATATGTGGAACTAATTATCTAGCGTGAATGATATACATAAATTTACACACAAGCATACACACACAAAACTGTGTTTGTGATTGTGACCGTCTGTGTGATTGCTAAAAAATACTTTGTTATAATCTGAGGAAATTAATATATATATATATATATATATATATATATTGATTGATTGATTGATTGATTGATTGATTGTTTAATTATTTTGGTCATAATATGATTAGACCAGTACACATTTGTATTAAAAAGTGTCTATAACAATTATATTGCAGAACTTTTAACTATTCTTCATTTGTAAACTAGTTATTATGCAATCTAGGTTTCTACCATATGGTGTCTTCAGGCGATTTGCAGTATCTGATATTACAGTAAACCTGTGATTAAACCACCTGGTCCTAAAAGTCTCATTGGTTGATCGAAAATGTGTTATTACAAGTCGCTATAGTTATTGCAAAAACTAGATTTCTACCATGTGGTGTCTTCAGGCGATTAAAAAAAACAACAGTGCAAATCGCCTGAAGACATCACATTGTAGAAACCTATGTCTCGTAATAACTCGTTAACAAATGAAGTATAGATAGATAGATAGATAGATAGATAGATAGATAGATAGATATGTGATCCACATACAGCCTGTTTCGCTGTATCACAGTTCATCAGTGTTGATAGACATCTACTTGCTTCTGTCCTGGATATATAAAAGCTGATTATATAGATTGACATCCAGCAAGATGAATAAAAGAAGTAAAGAATAGGTAAGATAAACGTGTCTTTAATTTAGCATGTTTCACTTTAACAACTTATATATATATATATATATATATATATATATATATATATATATATATATATATATTCATGAAACGTCTCCTTTTGGGAAATTTAAAAACTTCGTTTTGACCTTGCTGATATTATCTATCTAAATATCTAAAAGCTCTACATGTTGAATTCTCAATTTCCTTCAAACATGTATTTAACACTTTCTAATTCAAGTGTTTACTGGTCTAATTTAATTTAGATCTTACGTATAACTCTTCTGCATATATCTATATATCTACTTATGTGTGTGGGTGTGTGCGTATGCGTGTGCGTGTGAATTAATAAAAAAACAAGGGAAAAACTGTTCTTAACAGACATATTTCGTCCTCGTCTCTTGGAAAACCTTTTTTATTACTTAGTGTAGCGTGTCGTTGCAGGGCCTCATTAATGAAAATGTTGACATTTCGGTTGATTCCGTTAAGTATGCGAGGACAACTTCTTTTTGTTGTCTTCATGAATCTTAATTACCTGACATTAAGCGGGGGTTACCTATGTGGATTATTCACTGCAAATTGGGCCTAAGTTGTACCTCGTACACGCGATCTTCCACCCACACGCTTAAAGCGAGCGAAAAGCTAATCAGGGAAGCGGTTACAAATGAACATACTTTCTTGGATTCTGTTCTTTTTGGCTGTCTTCTATTTCCTGTTTTATTTCATTTTATTTTGGCACCGTTTTTTTTTTCTTTTTTTCTCCCCAGTCTTCACTTTTTATTTATCGTTATTTCAGTTTTACACGTCAAACCGCTTAGGAATTGTTTTGTTCTTAATCTAGTTAGACGATAAAGAGCTGAGGACAAACAATTAAAATAAGAATTTAATATTTTGTCAATATCTCTAACTAGGTCTGTACTAAATTACACTACATAGCGAGGACTGCTAATCATGAATTAAACATGTTGAAATGAACGATTAATATCTTCCTTTTTATCATTTTATACTATGTCTGATAGCAGACACAGAAAGAAAACTACAAGACCTCCTACAGAAGGTAGCTGAAGAGAGTGACAAGAAAGGACTACAAATAAACTGCAAGAAAACCGGATGCATGGTCCTCAGCAAAAAGGGAAGCCCAAAATGCCAATTACAGGTGAGGGACTCTAAGATCAAGCAGGTACAGAAATTTAAATACCTAAGAAGTGTTCTAAAAGAAGACGGAAAGTGCGACACTGAGATCCGAAGGCGAATTGGCATGGCGAAAGAAGCATTCCAGAAGTTGAGTAAAGTATTGAGAAACAGAACTCTTTCACTAGACCCAAAGGGGAGAGTACTGGATTGCTGTGTGATGTCGGTTCTTCAATATGGCAGTGAACGTTGGAAAATATCTTCGAAGATGAAGAAAAAAATTGAAGTAGCTGAAATGTAGTTCTACAGAAGGATGCTGCGGATATCATGGACCGCGCATGTAAGCAATTACCAGGTTTTGGAAAGGATGGAGACGAAAAGGAAATTAATACTGGGCATCAGGAAGAGACAACTGAAGATCCTGGGACATGCAATGAGGAAGGAGGGATTAGAGAATCTGTTACTAAAAGGCCAGATAGAGGGGAAAAGTGACAGGAGAAAGCAGAGGATAAAATATTAGAAGGACCTGATCAGGTGGATGGCGGAACGAGCTTTGCATGGCGCAACAGGACAAATTGTGTTAAAAGCCACCAAGGACAGGGAGATGTGGAAAGCCATGATCACTTACGTCCTGAAAGAACATGGCACATAAAAGAAGAACTATGCAAGGTATAGGACGCAAGAGGTTGCTGAATGATATGAGAGAAACAATCGATGGTTACGTGCAATAAAGGAGGTCATCAGTCGATTTTAGCAAAAACCTCTCAATAATTGCTACTTTATAAGTGATGCAACATGAATTGTTGGAATTTCTTCGGACCCTTCGTTGTACTTCAAAAATGCGAATTCTGAAACTAATGCTGTGTCATCATCAATATATACAATAAAATATCGACAATATTTTTAATAAAGACATCTGCCATATATGGTCGGGTTCCCCTGCTATTCACCTAAGTGTGTCCTTGACAAAATCCCACGGAGAATTTATAATGTAATCGATCCCGACCTGGCAGCACATATACAGTCACAATGTGGCTTCCCTGTGTCTCTTCTGCAAGTACTTTCACGGCTTCTGCTCCGATAAACTTAGCTCTCTGGTCTCCCCTATGCATGAATTTACTCGAGCCACAAAATTAGCAACTAGGCCCCACCCTTTTACTGTGAAACCAATAAAATGTACAAACAAATTGTTCTCCATCAGCTTTCTTACTTGCACTTCCCACCTGTAGAATTCCCTTCCATTTACTTGCTTCCGCAACAGCTACAATCTTCAGGAATTTATGTATAACGTCAATATTCATCTCCCATCTTGCTAACTTGCATCCTCTCTCTCATGCTCCTGTCTCAGTCAACTCCACTCTCAGTATCTTAACCCTTCTCTTACCCACTTCCTGAAACGCCCTGTAACCTGTCACTCTTTCTCATAACTTCCAATTGATATATATATATATATATATATATATATATATATATATATATATATATATAAGATATCGGAATCCTGACAAAGTTTAAAGTTTCAAATTTGCTAAATAAAAATTTTGCATGAAAAAAGAAGAGAGATCTTATGATGCATATCGATATTGAAAACTTCTCCAGATCTTTTATATATATATATATATATATATATATATATATATATATATATATATGTGTGTGTGTGTGTGTGTGTGTGTGTGTGTGTGTGAGTTTTGGGGGATGTAAATACTGGAATACTGTTATGCCAATCTTCCAGTGAAATAATATCTTTGGTTTTCCAGTTAAGTGAAAATATTCCTTTTAACAAATAGGCAGTTAATAATTCTCGACTGGGTAATTTTAGGACCAAGTTGCTTTACCATGAAAAATAAAGACAAAATGCGAGCAGTTATTGTCTATTTTATGTCCTGAAATTCAGGGATACGACTAACTTGTTTGGCTCGGTCGAAATTTTGGTTGCTTGCTTTGTTGCTTTGATTACTTATTACCAATTCTTTAAATCAGATCTCTTATTCTCTACGCACTTTCTTTATTTCTCTTCTGGCGACATTCTGTGTGTGGAATATTTCCTCTGTGTCTATCGATAGCTGGCTTCGTACTTCTTCCTCGCATACGGTATTATCTACCATGTGTTCTGCTTTTATCTAAACCAGACTTGACTTTTTCATTCCCTATTCTAACGTCCAACTCTACTTCTTATCTCTAGTATACGAGTTTTTAATTTATTTTGCTGGCTAGAGGAGGTTCTCTTTAAAATGTTTCTACCACTATATTTTAACCTATTAGCCGTCCGTCGATATTACCCTCTACGTGTTTCTTCACTGTGAAAGAATTCCGAAAATGGACCCACAATTTATTTTACGATCAAATTCATTTAATTGCCATACGTGATATATGTTTTGTCAGATCAAGTCACGAAAGAGACATGACTGACTGAGCAGAAAATTATCCTGCAGTAGGTTACCATTTCTTTCTGCTGTAGACTGGTTGCCAGCCAAGGCTATAGAACCTAATCTGTCCTATTATTTAACCAATAACTGGAGGGAAGAGACGGAATAATACTATTTCCAAGGGTATTTGACCGTAAGTGAATGCCATGAATTCAACTGGAATTCGAACTCGTCTTTCCGATTTCTCGTTCCTAGCCGATATACACCACAGCGCACATCCTAAAATTAACGCAGCATAAAACATAGAAATGAAAACTACAGCAAATATTAGACTTGTTGCGAAATGGTATTGCCAAGAATTTTCCACTCCGTTAGTAGATTTTTCTCTCGCAGGTTGAAATTCACAGATAAGGAAAATAACTAATTGTCACGAACGACAAACACCAGTATTAAAATTTACCAAGATTTACGTAAGGAAAGAAAATAATATAAAGAAATATCTGTGTGGAAAGATGTGTGCGATGTATGCAATATGAGAGAAATAAAAAAACACTTAACATTTGTCTGTTATCTGGAATTAAAAACATACTTTTTTTCCTTATAACTCTTATTTTTTTAAATATTTTTCTTTTCTTTTTCCCCTTTAGTTCAGTGTTTTACTTTCTTTGTCACGCGCGTAGAAGTGTATTTTAGCAAAATATTTTACTCCCTCTCAAAGTTGCAAGCTTCTGTTTCCAAATGTTCCTTTTCTCTTCTCACTCTCGACAAAATGTTCTTTCAGTAGTAAAGATTTAACGTTGTGCTGATCGATGCGTTCTCACTTTTTCTTAACTGGAAGAATCGCACATGTCCTTACTTAGTAATTCACCGTTGCGTTTTGGTTTGTGACCATTTACTCAATCACGTAAATGTCCGTATATGTTATGGGACTAAGATGAAATGTTCAGTCTCTTCATTAAGCAATCTGCTCATATGTTAATAACATAACGAGTGCTTATTCCTCGAAGTCAGTTGTCCAACTTCTCTTATTATATGACAATAAGATATACGGTTCGATCTGTTCGTTAAACAATAATGTTACGGGGGTTAATGGTGAATACTTGGTAACGTAACAGGAGGAAATGTTAAAAACAGGAAATTGTTCAATGGTTTTCTCATAAACGAAAAGCTCTTCTAAAGGAAAAAGAATATCAGTAATGGCGTTATGCGAACCGTCCAATTTAGAAGAACAAATAAGGTAATGCTAATATTGGTCTTTTTGCTTAAACGTTTGGCATTCACAGAACGAGCAATCAGTAATGGTTAAAATTCGTAAATTATTTTTTATCAAAGCAGCAATGTAGAAAATGAAATTTCGCTACGTGTTATCGCTCTTTCAATTTTTCAATTATGATAGTGCTTTCCTTCCTTACCTTTTGTATTTGGTCGTGTGGAATATCAACATATTGATTATGTCGTTGTTTTCCTTTTGAGTTATTGATTTGATTGGAAGTCCTACAGTGATGCGGTTTCTGTTATTTGCAAATGTCTTTTTTCTATTTCCCAACGTTCAAGAAGAATAATCCCCACAAAGAGATACAGTTTAATCTGCGCGAAGTCCTTGTTAAGCGTTTAGCTCGGTGTCGTGTATGATGTTCATCTTACTCATGCCCGTACTAATTCACATTATGAAGTAATACACTTCATGTCAAGAAAGAGGAATTAGAATATTTAGCTGCTTAAAGGACGTATTTTTCCCTATAAAATATATCCACATCTTTAGAATCAAAGGTCGGGAACGGCAGTTATAAATTTGAGTGTTAGTTCCTCATCTATATCCAATTGTAATCCCTGTATCTAATTTAAAATTAATGTTGGTGTGTGATGAAGTTGTTACGATTAATGTGGAATTTATGTGGCAATAAGATTAGGTTTCAGTGGTATTATGCAGTGTAAATTATCTTCTAGTAATTAAATTCGACATATTTACCATACATAGCAGATAGATAGATAGATAGATAGATAGATAGATAGATAGATAGATAGATAGATAGATAGATATGAGCTCCTCAATTAAAATCCAATAATTTTCCGGATTTATTTTGTTGTTATGATGGATATGGAAATTTATCTTGTTATAGTTTTTAGATATGAAGATCATTTTAATAAATTGATAGGTAAATTGATGAATATAAACAGAAAGAGATAGATAGATAGATAGATAGATAGATAGATAGATAGATAGATAGATAACAACATCATTTAGTTCATCGCAATTTTATTGTGAAGATAGATACATATATGAACTGACTGAAATAGATAAATAGATAGATATGGCTAGACTGAACTAGATAGATAGATAGATAGATAGATAGATAGATAACAACATCATTTAGTTCATCGCAATTTTATTGTGAAGATAGATACATAAATGAACTGACTGAAATAGATAGATAGATAGATAGATAGATAGATAGATAGATATGGCTAGACTGAACTAGATAGATAGATAGATAGATAGATAGATAGATAGATAGATAGATAGATAACAACATCATTTAATTCATCGCAATTTTATTGTGAAGATAGATACATATATGAACTGACTGAAATAGATAGATAGATAGATAGATAGATAGATAGATAGATAGATAGATAGATAGATATATGGCTAGACTGAACTAGATAGATAGATAGATAGATAGATAGATAGATAGATAGATAGATAGATAGATAGATAGATAGATAGATAACAACATCATTTAGTTCATCGCAATTTTATTGTGAAGATAGATACATATATGAACTGACCGAAATAGATAAATAGATAGATATGGCTAGACTGAACTAGATAGATAGATAGATAGATAGATAGATAGATAGATAGATAGATAGATAGATAGATAGATAGATAGATAGATAGATAGATAGATAGATAACAACATCATTTAGTTCATCGCAATTTTATTGTGAAGATAGATACATATATGAACTGACTGAAATAGATAGATAGATAGATAGATAGATAGATATGGCTAGACTGAACTAGATAGATAGATAGATAGATAGATAGATAGATAGATAGATAGATAGATAGATAGATAGATAGATAGATAACAACATCATTTAGTTCATCGCAATTTTATTGTGAAGATAGATACATATATGAACTGACTGAAATAGATAGATAGATAGATAGATAGATAGATAGATAGATAGATAGATATGGCTAGACTGAACTAGATAGATAGATAGATAGATAGATAGATAGATAGATAGATAGATAGATAGATAGATAGATAGATATAAAGAAACTGACAATGGTAGAATTTTTATACAAATCCTTACAACATGGTAAGCGGGTCTGTCATAATAACTACAGCACAAGTTTTATTCTAATTACTTCACTGGCGGCAGATGTGCTACACGTGCTTTTTACTCACACATAAAACACGGTAGATCCGTTATGTAAATAATGGCTGAAAAGGTGCTTCCGTTTCCGTAGCTCTCGTTTACAACACTAATTTTCATTCAATAAAAGTCCCATGAGTCACTCAAGGTAAAAGGTTAATTAATGTGGCTTTGTATGAACCTAAAAAAAAAGGCAAGTGAATTTCATGCGGTGATGCAGGGAAGATGACGGTTGTTGTGATTGAGAAAGCAACCTGCCGGGAGTTTGATCCACAAAGCAGCAGTTTTTGGAAAGAAAATGTCTGAGTGGAGTTTACTTTTATTTTTGAAATGTAAAATGAATGCGGAGGATTCCCGTTCGTCGCCTGAGAGGCTCCAGCTATGAAGACCAGGACTGGTGGGAGTAAGGAATGTAGCTCGTCAGGATACATTACCAAAGAAAAGAGCCAGAGTCATTTCATCTGTGGAAAGGTGTTTGATATATCCCGGAAAGGGATATGTATATTATTCAAAGTAGCTAAGCGGTTTTGACAAATGTAATAGGGTAGGACAATCTAGCAAGTAGCTGTAATGGACCGGTACTCGCCTAGTCGTATGCAGTATGCTGAGACGTAGGCGTATACAATAGGCGCAGTCTGTATTTAGCCAATCATATTATTGTATGGGGGAACCAAGGTGCATGCATATTCATTACATTACATATTCATTACATCAGTGTTATCTGGTACAAAATAATCCATCACTCACAAGGCCGCTTAGACGCTTTTGAACTCTAGCTACAAAAAAGACAACTCTGTATTCGGTAACTCCTATTTAGATATAGTAGCAACATGCTATTTTTGTTTTGTTTCGATATGGTTCTTTTAACGATATGGTATACCAGGGATGTGCGTTGTGATGCAGTGGATATCGACTCGGAACGACAAATCGGGGAGCCGGCTTCGAATTACAGTTAAATTCTTTGCATTCACTTGCGCACAAATACCCTTGGTAAAAGTATTAATCCGTCTCTTCCCTCCAGTTATAAGTTAAATAACAAGACAGATTAGGTATTATAGCCTTGGCTGGCAACCAGTCTACCGCAAAATGCAATGGCAACTTACTGCGTGATAATCTTCTGTCCAGTCAGTCATGTCTCTTTCGAGACATGATCACCCAAAGCGTGTATCACGTATGGCACTCAACAGATACTAAATTTAGACATCTGTTTACTGGAGTTTTGCATTTATCTCACATATTTTCCCTTCGTTTATTTTTTTTTTCTTACTCATACTTTGACCGGAATTCTGAATTTCAAGATAAAGTCATGTTCAGTCTCGTGTAAACAAAGTCAAAACAAATTTTGATGACTTAGGATGTTTTTTACATTTAATGTTATTATCTTCTCTCAACGTTTCTTCATTATTTGGTCTTAGACAGTAAAATAAATTTTCCAAAAATATCTGTCGAAGGAGTTATTTCCTGAATTTTCCTGTATATTTTCCCACTTCGAACGTGTTTGAATGTCCACTTATAAATCAGGCTTCATAATCTTTTTTTTTTTATTTATCTAGTTTTAACAACAAGAATAGAAACATTAGCAGATATATTATTCGCTGCTAAATTTTTATCAAAATATAAAATCATCATTCTCGTCTTCTTTGCTACTATTACCAACTGGATTAATGAAGGGAGATTGTCTTTCAGTATGGAAAAAGTTTAATTAAAAGGGGGTTCAATCAAAATAGACGTAATTTTATTCCGGAATATAGAAAAATAATTAAAAACAAGGGTATCATTTGCGCACTTCATTTTAATTGCAGTTATTTCCATGAGAAGAACTGCAGAGGAATCTAAGCGTCCTTGTGGGTGATGGATAATTTTATACCGGACAACACTGATGTAATGAATATGTGATGTAATGAATGTGATGTAATGCATACGCCTTGGTTCACCCTCACATTAATATGTTTGGCTGGTGTTAGCCATAAATACAGACTAAAATGAGGTCTACTTTGATTGACTGCGCCTATTGCATAAGCCTACGTCTCAGCATACAACATACGAGTACGACGACTACCGGTCCATTACAGCTACTTGCAATCTAGCAAGTAGCTGTAATGGACCGATAGTTGTCGTAGTCGTATGCTGTATGCTGAGACGTAGGCTTATGCGGCCCTACGCTGTTACATTTGCCGAAACCGCTTAGCTACTTCGAATAATATATATATATATATATATATATATATATATATATATATATATATATATCTTTCTGGGATATATCGAACACCTTTCCACAGACGAAATGACTCTGGCTCTTTTCTTTGGTAATGTATCGTGACGAGCTACATTCCTTACTCCCATCAGTCCTGGTCTTCATAGCTGGAACCTCTCATGCGATGTACAAAAATGGGAATCCTCCGCATGAGAAGAACTGCAGAGGAACTGCCCGCTAAATAAAATCAAGCGGAAAAAATGTCTGGAAAATATAACACTCGTTATTGGCAGCGAAAGAATTAAGAGCAGACACATTACTAATGAGATGCAAGTGAAAAGAGTAACCAGAACAGGAGATAGCAATTGAGATTGCATTCAAATTTTTGGAGAATAAAAATGGCTGAAAAGCAAGAAGCTGAAAGGGATTTTCACACTCGAGAACTGCGAGAAAAGAAACTGTTAGCTAGTCTTAATTTTAGACTTCTCTGAGACTGGTTGTCAACCAACGCTATAGAGATCAGTCTACCCCACTGCTTAAGCTTTATCACATTTGGTTTTAAATCTAAATTATTTTGAATGAATAATAGAATTGATCAGGAGATTAGGGATTATGACTGTCCACAACGTTCTGTGTTTCGTTGATTTAAGAATTTTTAAGCCGTTACTAGCCTCCTTTTATCCTTGTTTTGCTTTAATCCATTTAGCTACTCACTGTTCCATTCGGTTTCACATACATTTAATAAATTTTGTGAGTGTTGTATTTTCTAAACCTTCTTTCCTCATAATTTAATTTTAGTGCATAATTTATGCTGCATGTTCTTAATTACTTCCATGCTCACCTAATCTTTCCATTACATGTTGCATTTTATTATACAATACATATATATATATATATATATATATATATATATATATATATGTATATATGTATATATATATATATATATATAACGTGAGTCTGTAGTAGATAGGAAATTAAGAATTAAAATCAACTTTCTTATTCACTTTTACCACAATTCACAATGACAATGACGTGTGAATTCCCGGTTTTGCTGCATAGAAAAAGGATTGACCTTGTGCTTACAGAAAAAGTCGAAATCGAATTTCGCGAGATGTTAAATGGATTTTCTGACCAATAGAAGCGATTTGCAAAAT